>CM021103.1:184290700-184328238 GCA_007115665.2 Sequoiadendron giganteum
TATCAACAAGTAGTCAAGTGCATATCCCAACCCAATAGGTAAATCTTAACCTAAGGTTTTAATCTTTAATCAAATGAACTTCCCAACCCAAATAGGTTATTCTAAACCTAGGGTTCCATTCAAGAGTAAGGTATGATCAAGTGATCAATCAAGTAAATATAATTGATGTGGTTGCATAGCGTCACATCCTACCTTACTTTTCATACCATCTCTATGGACTTATAGCTAAACCTTATCATGCCCAAGGTTTCCTATCATAGTTAGATAATAGTGCCAAGTCGCTTCATGACATTGACATATCTCACACTATACACATAGTCTAACTATCTATGAATAAATCAACAATAGCTACTTCTCATATAGGGGAAATAGGAGTAGTAAGACACTTTCTTTAAGCTAATCCTATTTCATCATTCCTGGTATATAATACCAAAGATAGACAATCCCTCCTATTATGGAGTAATTACAAATACCTCATAAAACAACATAAACTGCTTCTATTTTCCTTTCAAAGCAAATGCTATATTTCCATAGTACAAGTAATCTCAACAGATCAAATAAAGCCCTCAAGAATCAATCTTTCATAAACAAAGACAAATAAAGGAAGATGTATCCTCATGCCTGTATTATGCCTATCCAATTGATTGTTGTTTCACAACTATCCAATATCATCAACTAGCTTTACTTTGACCCCACTAGCAAATCCTCAATAAAACCTCTCTCTCAAGTGAATAATATGCTTCTCTCAAATTGATAATATGCTCTCCTCAAAATACTCAAGCTCTCTTAGAATACTCAATGATTTTGCAGAATAATGTAGATTAGAAAAGCATAATAGAAAGCATTCCAAATGAGAGCTCTACCTCTCTATTTATATAGCATAAAAGAGACTCCACAACCTACAAAATAGGCATGCAAATTTACAGTGATTTCCAAGCTAGTTGACTCACTTCACTTGAAAAGAAGGTGGCAATGTAATGCCCCGCCAAGTAACCTTAAAGGATGTTGCAATTAACGTCTTAAGCGAACCATTTTTTTTTTATAAAGTGCATTTAACACACACATTCACTTACTAATTAACAACAACCTCTAAGGCTACAAGGTTAGGATTACTAAAACCCACACACACATATTACCTATAACCATAGCATTATAAAATTTATGAAATAAACATCATCCATCATAAGAATACCACATATCATAATAAGATAATCAACCAAGATACAATCTCATAATCATTAACTTAATCCAATAGCTACATCACTCATTCCCAGAATGAGGCAATAGTACATAAGGTTACAATTACAAAATTCCACCTCATAAACATAAGAGGGATAAAATAACTTATACAAATTGAAATATTACAATGCAAGAAATTACAACAAGAACCGCGAGTTGTCCATCTGGATGTCTCGCCACCAAGTACTGAAGATAGATGGGGAACCAACGGTTTTGGTGCATGTTCCACCCAACCAAGTGGTATCCGAAGACCCACCCCCCATGCTAGGAAATAGTAACAAAGTAACATGGACAAAGATCTACAACCACTAACCAAAGGTAGACTCATATTGACTCATACTGATATAACCAAACAAATGAACTAACAAGTACAAATCAAGTACAACTCCAACATCACTGACATAGGTCACATTGCTTCCAGATATAATATAGATCAAGTATGTTCAGAGAACCATACACATAAAACAATTAACCACAGTTGTCTTAGATAGAGTGTCATCGCATAGTAGTCATGAGATCTCCGTTGGGAATCCTTCATAGGCTCCGGTAATCCTGGTAGCCTCAATCGAATCCCGACACTCATACTCACTCATGCAACATCAAATACCTCTCGTACTGACAAGATAAATGACTATGCCATTCCAGGCCTTCTCACTCATCCCAAGTCTAGACGAGCCCTTGTGTCAATAAGTGAGGATTAAATTATCTTGATTAGTGTGAATGCATCCTAATCATATAAGTACATTAATTTAATTATCACTTGATTAACTCACTTCTGAAGGTTACCCGGTTTACCACTTTGGGCTTCGGCCCCTAACAAAAGCCACTCTTCTATTCGACAACACACACCCAAACAATCGACCAAGGGAAATACAAGTGCATGCAACCTAGGCATCAAACCACTCCAACACAAGGAGGATACAAATAATAGAACTCACTCCAAACATCTTGGATGCAACAAACGCATAGACCACTCCTTTCACAGGAGGTACCAAAACATCCCCATTCATGGAAACCAGGTAAAACTGAAAAGGTGCCATGCATTTGTTGGAATGCTGGATACACAGGTTGCCTTGATGAAGCTGCAAACTTCAATGGAGGACCTTTGCCAGGAAGAAATATTCACCCACACAGAAAGTATGATAATGAAATTCAAAATAGAGATTCTATTATGATGATCTGGATTCTTAATTACAAAGAGTACATATGCCTGATTATATAGGCAAGTGCTAAACCTAAAAAGCATAAGATGTTGCCAAGTGTACAAACCACACTTCATGTGACAACATGAAACCCTAACCTAGGGAATGATAACAAGATGGAGATAACTTCTAGAAGGGAATATTATCTCAACATCTTTATTAAATGATTAAAAAATAACCTAGGACTAATATGATTAATTAACCCTAAGTTAACTTATGCTAGTGTAATAATTAATTAATTACACTAACACCCCCCCATAAGTGCAACTTAGGGAGGAAATGAAAATGCAATGATTATGCATGATGATGATGATGATGGGTCCCGACTGATGGCCATATTAGGTACCCATGTACATAGGATGAAAATGCAACTAATCTCCCACAAATGGAGAAAAGGGGAAAACCCAGTGGGAAGAAAACCCCTCTCAAAAAAGGAGATAAAAAGCAAAAAAGGTGATGATTTGGAGGACTCAACATCATCCCTCCAAGGACAACAATCATCACACGAATACAAAAAATATTAGGAGACTAGATATCCCCCCCATAAAGGAAATCCTGTTTATTAACAAGAGTAGTGATCAAAGCATGCCCCTTGCCTAGATTCTCAGTTGAGACAATTGCAGCAGTACCTGAAGATGACTCTTCATGTGAAGAAGAGTGGGATGAAAGGGAAAAAGAGGAAGGAAGAGTGATGTTATGATCCTTGAGAAGTTCTCTCAGTTCATGAATCTCCTTCTTAAAACAAGTCTCCTCACGATGTCCAAGCCTATTACAAAAGTTGCATTTGGGCCTCTCCTTTGTAGGCCTATCTACCTTGTGCTGTGATGATTCAAAAGATCCTGTCTTGAATTTTCCCTTATGCTTGTCTTTCCCTTTGGATGGTGCTACAATGAGAGCATGAGACGTTGAAGATGAATCAGCTTGGAGGAGTTTAGATTGCTCCCTAGTCAATCGCTCATAGAAAGTCTCAAATGAAGGCATCACAAAACTGTCTCCAAGTCCATCCATTGTAGAATAAAAAGAAGTAGCAAAGTAGGAAAAATAACCTTTTAATTTAGACAAGATCATGAAGATGATTTCTTTGTCAGTTTTGTCCTTACCACACCCTGCAAGTTGAGTCCTCAAGGACTTGAATTTCACCAAGTAATCATCAATAGAGGGAAAAGTATCAACTGAGAGTGAAGAAATCTCTGACTCTAATTGAAGTGCCCGAATATCACTTATTGAACCAAACAATGTCTTGAGCTTATCCCAAACTTCTTTAGGAGTATTACACCCCTCGATGTGGAAAAACAGTGAATTATAGATATGAAGAGCAATAAGTCCCATAGCCTCCTCACACTTGATCCAATGTTGAAACCTCTCATATTCCCTAGTCAGATTAGGTTGATTCACATCCAATGTAGACCAAAGACCTCTAAACCAGAGGAGACGTTGCATACCAATTTTCCATGTGTGGTAATTGTGGGGAGTTAGAAGCTCAAAACCTGATTCAACCATTAGAGAGAAAAAGAGAAGAAGACAAAAAATCTCTGAAAAAGAATGCTGAAAATCTGATGATAGTGTTGAAATGCTGAAAAAACATAGTAATACCCTGCTGATGGCAGAATTTTGACAAACTGAAAAAGTATCACCTCCAAAACCCCAAATTAGGGTTTTCACTTCAACTGGATGGTATGTCTGATAGAAGCAGAATCTGGAAAAACAAAGTGGATCACTGAAAATTATACGTCGATACCTTTCCAACGGTATATCGTTTGTGAATTTTTGATATCGTATGTGGAAGATATGGTCTTCGGAAGATCACTGCTATAGTAGACCTGCACAGACTAAATGGGTGCAAAAAATAAGCCCCTTCGAGCTTAGCACTCGGTCGCTGATGTGACCGCCGGTGTTTGTTTGGCAAAAAAAATAGCACCCCCGGATAGGGTGGCGGCGGAGCGGCTCGTGGGCGGCCAAACCAGGCGGCACCGCTCGGATAGAGTGGAGAGGTGGCGACCGAAGTGGTGGACAGAGAGCGGCCGAGAACGGGCCGGGAGAACGCCGACAGGAGGTGCTCCAGTAACCGACGGCTGGAGAAGCAGTCGGCAGGAGTTGCGGTCGGCGGGAGACACCGACAGATGTGATGGCGGGTTAGTCGGGTGTGACAGCCGATGTGACCGGTGGATGTGAAGGCGGGCAGGACTGAGGCAGCCAGAGGACTCAATGTCGACAGACGAGCCTGTCAAATGGGACGGCGAACGGTACCTTCCTCTACAACAAAACCAATGCAACCGACCCAAAATTGTCTGTGGACTTTTGAAAAATAAACCGACCCCCAATATATATGTTTTTTTAATAATGCTAAAATAGCAATTAAAAAAATGCTGATAGAAAACTATAGTCCGTGGAAACAAAATAATAATTCTGACCTGTATTTTAATTACCAGTCGCCCACAGAATGAAATTTTTGCCAAAACTATAGAAATTTTTGCCCAAATGGAAAAATAAAAAATGCCCAATGACCTAAAAAAATTTTGCCATGATGGAGGACAGAAAGGGAGGATATTTTTTTCTGCAAATGTGTACGGATAGTACAAAATGCAAAAACCCTAGATATACCTCAAATGGCTGAATATGTCCAAATCGGAGCCAAACTTTCTTGATCCTGGGATGAACCTTCACTGGAACAACTCTAATACCATGTTGGAATGCTGGATACACAGGCTGCCTTGATGAAGCTGTAGGCTTCAATGGAGGACCTTTGCGAAGAAGAAATATTCACCCACACAGAAAGTATGATAATGACATTCAAAATAGAGATTCTATTATGATGATTTGGATTCTTAATTACAAAGAGTACATATGCCTGATTATATAGGCAAGTGCTAAACCTAAAAAGCATAAGATGTTGCCAAGTGTACAAACCACACTTCATGTGACAACATGAAACCCTAACCTAGGGAATGATAACAAGATGGAGATAACTTCTAGAACAGACAACTCATCTTCTAGAAGGGAATATTATCTCAACATCTTTATTAAATGATTAAAAAATAACCTAGGACTAATATGATTAATTAACCCTAAGTTAACTTATGCTAGTGTAATAATTAATTAATTACACTAACAACATTACCCAAGGCAAAACAACAGGATGGCATAAAGATTCAACAACCTTTATCCTCTAAGTTCTTCTGGAAGACTTATAATTTAGGACTAACACTAAATCCCAAAACCCACAATGCAACTTGACGACATAGCAACAAAAGCATTCAAGTCATTAAACAAATCTAATATTTGGATTTCCTAAATCCATATTCATTCAATATGTAACGTTAACAAGGTCAAAGACACACTTACAAGGTTAACCCAAATAATCATATACCCATATTTCTATTTCCATTATAGGAAGTCTCAAACAATTTAAACTTACATCCCTTTACAAAATTCAGAGAAACTAGAACATTTAAGACAATCATGAGAAAAATTACTATTTTTGGATATACTAGATCCATATCTCTTTCATATTTCATTCACAATAAATCAATTGCTCTAATTGAAATATAATAAATTAAAAATAACTATTTGCCTCATCAATATAACAACTTCTTAATTTACTTTTAAATCGACACAATCCATGCAAGTAACTCTTTCCATTTCCTAACCAAATCTTACATCTCATTCAATTTTCTATTTAAAACATTCAATCACTTTAATATAGTAAAATATTGTTTCTCTATCCATTTTCCCATATACACCAATCAATCCATTTTTAAATCTCTATTCAATAATATATTGCATGCATCTTATTAAAATAAAATACAATAATGAATTTACACTTATATATATATATATATATATATATATATATATATATATGCTCCATATTATATAGACACCAAATATATATATTAATAAATTTAATTATATGTATTCTTTAATATTCCAATCACAACGATTAAATTACTTTCTGGAAAATAAATAAAACATAACAAATATTTGCCCTTTCCAATATATTCATTTCCTAGATTTACTTCTAATACAACATAAACTATTGTCATTACTACATTCAATTCTATCCAAAATCAATATATTTTCAATTCTCTATTTGAAAACATCAACATCTTAGTGTATAAAATATATTTTGGCTTAACTATTTAACCATGCATTCATATTGTTTCCAGTTAAATCTCATTAATTAAACAAACATTCAAATATAAATATTTCTACAATTTTTCAATATATATTTACATATCCTTCTTCTTAACAATTCGACCATGCATTCAAAACCAACACAAGTACACATCTAATTGGATTTCTTTCGTTTTCTAGCTAACTCATATAATTCAATCAATTTTCTATCTAAACATGAAATTTATAAAATATCTCTTTCGTTATCTATTTGACCATGCAATTTTAAAATATCTTAAAATATCATTTTTCCTAACAGTTTAATCATGCATTTAACCTTATCTTTAAGAATCTTCGTCAAAATTAGATTACATGCAATTTGAAAAAAAATAAAAATAAATATTAAATATACACCTAT
The DNA here is from genome assembly GCA_007115665.2 of Sequoiadendron giganteum. Lineage (NCBI taxonomy): Eukaryota > Viridiplantae > Streptophyta > Pinopsida > Cupressales > Cupressaceae > Sequoiadendron > Sequoiadendron giganteum. The sequence continues at coordinate 184,297,673 of CM021103.1, forward strand.
TGAAATTACTCATGTAATATATATACATCAAATATATATTAATACATTTACTGTACTTATTCATTCTTTATTATATCCACTAATTTTTTTTTAACATAATATCCCTTTAATGTTTTCCAAATGATAAAACCTCTATTATTAATATACTAGAAAATATATATATATATAAATATACATATATACATTATATATATATATATATATATATTACCTCTCATATATATAAATGTATATATATATTTAAAATACATTTAATATTAATTATATTTAATATAAAATTCAACTTTCATTGGAGGCGGGCGGAATTCTTTTGGTTCGCGGTTTACAAAAAGAATAATAAAAAAAAATGAAATTTATTTTAATGGGGAGGGGTCGGCTGTGGCTGAACCCCCACCCCATTACTTGCACTGGCGGTGGCCTCCCATGGGGGTTGCGCCTGCCCAAAGGCAACGCTCCCTCCACTTAGTGGAGGGCGCTATCTTTGGGACAGTCGCAACCTCCACAGTATGGGGGGCGGTGCGTGTGTATAATGCAGCCCACCCAAATGCATACTCAAAACACACAACGAATTAAATATTCGCTTCTTCCTCATAACATTTCAACAAACGAAAATACCATTGGTAAATCCAAAAATTTGTCGGCCGTATAGACATCGATTTCGGATTTAAAAAATTATTTTATTCAAATAAAAAATATATATATGTGTATTATATATACATATAAACAAAAATATATGTATATAAAAACAAATTTCAACAATAAACAAATTGGGGAACAAATTTATTAAAATAATCACATTTTTTCAGAAAAATCCAAATTTCATAGAGCTCTTAAGAATTAATTCTTTTTAAACTATTTTCTCAAATTCCAGAACAAATAGAAGAAAAATCAAATGGATCTAAATTAAAATCAGAAGTTTCAAACAAACCTCAAAGTTTCTCCACCTAATTTTTACAGAGGGTTTTCAAATTAAAATTTGATTTCCTATAGAGGGTTTCATTTTCTAAAAACATTCTAAATGTATTGTTCAACCTCTATGTTTGATTCCAAAAACAAAATAATCGATTTCTTCAAATAACTTAAATTCAACTGAGGTTTTCATAATTTTCTCTCAAGAATTTTCACAAAGCAAAAGCTATAAATTTATTTAATTCTTTTCTTCTAATAACAAATTTCTTTTCTAAAACAGATTTAACAAACAAATCTTTAATCACTACTATTTTAAAAGTAACCAAGAACAATAAAACACAAAGAGGAAAACCTGGATCAAGAAGCTACAGGAAAGATGAATTTCTGATACAAGCCTCCTCCAAAGATTTCCTGAATTTTCTTCAATCCTCCAACGAATCCAATCCAAAACCCAACAAATGCAAACAATCTTTCCTCCAATCAATTCTACAATCAAACTTTCTTCAAACCCTTCTTTGTGCAAATCTTTCCAAAATTTCTTCTCTGCTGTAAAAATGCATTTTTTTCTAAAAACTTTTCTCCCCTAAAATTAAAACATGCATTCCTTATAAATCAAAAATACCTAATATAACCCTAATTCACATTACATGCAAATTAGATATTAATTTCAATTTCAATTTCAATTTTGAAAACCCACTTTCAATGCAATTTCAAATAATAAATTAATTTCCAAAGTTGCAACTAATTTCCCAAATAAACATTTAATTACAATTTCTAATTTAATTCCCATGAGATGAAATTAAATTCCAAAATTAACTTTAATTCTTTTATTTCCTTTCATTCTCTTGCATCACATTTAATTAATTAATTAAATTATTTAATAACTAAATTCAACCCCCTTGGATTAAATTTAATTAATTAAATAAATTAAATATAAACTTTTATCCACATTGCATTATTTAAATTAAATAACCATCAACATGATTTAAATGCAATTATTCTAAATATCTATTTCCAAATCAAGAATTTTTCAGAAATAATTAACATTAAAGCAAGACAGACAATGACTCGACACACATGATTGACGACACACTAAGGCTAGGGTGTAAACTTGACACATGTAACCTAGCTACTATCTCCTGTTCAACTTAACCGTTGGATCAACACGCTCAAACTTGTGAAACCAGGTGGAGTCGATGTCATGTACCTGCAATCCTGCAACCAAGTAAACAACATCATACAATATATCTAATATATAATACACACCGTGAAGAAGAAATTACGGATTCGCAAGGCGCTCGCAAGCGAGTGATGCGAACCTGTCCTCTTCACCCATACACTCATCAAAACTGACACTTATATCATAATTCCAATAATCTCATCATAACATCTCATGCTAACTCTACAACATCATTAATCCATAAAGCATGTGAAATAATAATCAGATAACCACATCCCACAATAATAGTTGTCGCTCAATAGTAGCGATCAAAACATCATAACAAAATGTATCCAGTATCAAAGTAACTACAACCAAGCATAGCATAAAACAAACCGAACAAGAAGCAAAATGGAGGGGTACTACAGGCAACAATTAAAGAGTTTACTCAAAACAATAAGCTACAGGTCGACCTATAAGTTTGACAACAACTTATGACTATTTTAATCAACACATGATCAAATGATGACAATCGAATTGTTCCCAGAATGGACTTTTACAACATTAAGAACTTCATAAGATGGCGCCAAGCAAGCAACCTATTCACCTATTATTTGGCATGACCCTTACTCATTGAATCAATCTACATTTAAAATGTAACACTTGCATATAGTCGACTAAGTCTATGCTTAGGAGAAAATAAAGGAATGATGAGTCACCTAAGCACATAAATGACGCTTGACCATTTCCTTACCTTGCTGTCACTTATCTTATTATCACGTGTTTCACTTTATTTGTTGTTTGGTAATTGCTCCATCACCATATGATAAGGCATCCCAAGTAATTTTTGTTTACTAAGTGAAATGTATTCTATCTCAAAGCATCGACTAAGTCAAACTCTCCATATTGACTTAACTGCAACGCTATTCATTGCATATAATTCGATCTATACTTAATTCCAATATGTGTAATATTCAGCCTTTAAAACGATTTGTATATGTTTATATACAATTGACCTATGCTCATTTAAATAAATCAACCTCTATGCATAACATATGCTAATCGATCTCCAAGCATATACATAACAATCATTATATAAATATATATTTACAATACATTTTACATATATATATACACCTCTATATAAGCATTAATGCTTACGTGTGTATATATATATGTATATGTATATATGCACTTTCATATATATATTCTATAGTCATACGATAATCAAATAATCCATTCAATATTCGAATTGATCATGACCATATGATTATGTTCTCGTATAATATTGCATTAATATCGATATATGTATATGCATAATTATACATATTTTGACATACTTGTATTGGAAATCCCATTATATCCAACATACACGAATATTGACATGTGCATATATGTGCTTATAGGCGTGTATCTCAAACACTCATTCAACCATACAATCAAGCATAGAACACAAGAAAGAACTCATAAGTTCCAAACATATAAACATCATCCAAGCATGCATTCAACAATAATCATGACCCTTACAAATAAAAAAACTCATATTAAGGATGACTTACCAATTCCCAACACTATGTCTAGACACAAACATTCTACTGTGAGTGTGCATGTAGCTCAGATAGGTTCCATTTAGGGTTATCCGACCAATCACTTCTCTCGAGTGATACTTCCCCTCCACCTGGAGGAATGAACCTGTCCCTGTAACCAACTCAACACATTTACAATGGTAGTTAGACGTTCATAATAAATCCATATGCATCATAACTTAAGCATATTCATATAGCAATACATGTTCATCACCAATGTAAACATAATTACTCTTTCAAAGCATTTATCAACATTTTCGCATAATACCTATTTTAGTATCCCATTAATCATATCAAAACCATGATTGCATTTACCATCCTATTTACCTGTAAAGGTAAAAGTAAATTAGTAACAACAAGATGGGGTGTAACAAAAATAAATTCTCAAAAGGGTCACTAGAAGCATGAATTATTGTGAAATGTTAGTGCATTTTGTAGAAATCCACATGTAGTGCTAGCATCTAAATAGTTTAAACCCAAAAAAGGCTCAACATACTAAGAATAATACAATGATTAAGAAAAATAAATCAAAATAGTGTTAATATTTTGGCATCTAGATTTAATGTAAACTAACACAGAAAAATGAGTACATAATACAATGTGAAATTGCAACTTGGGTATGCAAATTTTGACGTTACACTAGCATCCATAAATTGAATAGTAATGTAATGATGATACAATAATAATGAGAAACTTTCCCTTATGAAGGATGAGCTAAAAAATAATATAAAACTATGATATAGGGGAGAAATACATACAAAGTATATGATTTATATTCTACCTAAAAATGATGTGTGTGTTGTACTAAGAATGAAGAACATAACATCTTCACATTTCAAACATTTTTTCAAATGATTCTAATTTCAATTTTGAGAATGTTCTGTGAGATAACATTGAAATTTTGCACCTACATGCTAAAATCATATATAGATGAACAAAAATACTAAAAAAATCCATTGCAAGAGAATAAACCCATCCCTTCACAACTATGAACAAACAATCTAAAAATTCTTGGATAATAGCTTGTGCAATGACTCACACAAGAGGAGAAATATTAGTCGTGCACACAAGGAAATAAGGCGAGTATAGGAAATAATTAGTTGATAAAATAAATACACTTGGATGCAATTGATTGGTATAATCCTACTTCCAAAACCTTTCCTTGAGATTGAGAAGAAGAAATTTTCCATGCTTGTAAACATGAAGGAAGTAGTTGGAAAAGTGAGGATTCTCTAAATAAATTTGGATTAGCTTCGAATGTAAGAATAATTAGTTCCTTCTCTCCCTCAACCATGTCTCCCAATCTTCTACATACAAAATCTGGTATTATGGTGAGATATGATGAAGTTTTAATCAATGTTAATGTTTCAATTACCCTAGTAGGCATGTATGTAAAATGTCGAAGCATAGACAAGGAACATGAATTATTTTATAGAAATCCTCCAAGGGGGCTTAGGAATGCAATGATTACAAGATATGCACTAAATCAAGATTAGATGAAAGGACTTGAAATACTCAAGCAATTGTAGTTCACTAGATTCAAGTCAACTTCCATGCTCCAACCAATAATCTCACGACCTATCCCAAAATATGCATGAAATTTGGTCTCAAGGAACACAAATTTTCTTGATTCCCTTGTAGAGATTCCATCTCATGTGGATGCCAAAATAGATCACTATATGTGTGTGTGCATGCATATACATACATACATACATATAATATTTTGAATAAATTAAGGTATTTATCTCTATTTTATTTTAACAATATCTCCATATTTCTCCAATATATATGCATTGCTATTTCTTAATAATTTTTGGTTCATTTATCTAAATTTGAAAAAAAAGGATTGATTTACAGTTCATTCCATACACATTGAAAGAAAATCTGTAATGCCCCGCCAAATAACCCTAAAGGAAGTTGTAATTAACGTCTTAAGCGAACTAATTTTTTTTTTATAAAGTGCATTTAACATACACATTCACTTACTAGTTAACAACAACCTCTAAGGTTACAAGGTTAGGATTACTTAAACCCACACATACATATTACATATAACCATAGCCTTATGAACTTTATGAAATAAACATCATACATCATAAGAATACCACATAACATAATAAGATAATCAACCAAGATACAATCTCATAAACATTATCTTAAACCAATAGTTACATCACTCATTCCTAGAATGAGGCAATAGTACATAAGATTACAATTACATAATTCCACCTCATAAACATAAGAAGGATAAAATAACTTATACAAGTTAAAATATTACAATGCAAGAAATTACAACAAGAACCGCGAGCTGTCCATCTAGATGTCTCGCCACCAAGTACTGAAGATAGATGGGGACCCAACGGTTTTGGTGCATGTTTCACCCAACCAATGTGGTACTCGAAGGCCCACCCCCCATGCTAGGAGATAGTAACAAAGTAACATGGACTAAGATCTACAACCACTAACCAAAGGCAGACTCATACCGACTCATACTATTATAACCAACCAAATGAATTAACAAGTACAACTCATTCACCATACAAGTACGAATCAAGTACAACTCAAGTACAATACAAGTACAAATCAAATACAATACAAGTATAAATCAAGTACAATACAAGTACAACTCCAACATCACTGACATAGGTCACATTGCTTCCAGACATAATAATAATCAAGTATGTTCACAGAACCATACACATAAAACAATTAACAACAGTTGTCCTAGATAGAGTGTCATCGCAAGGTTTGTCATGAGATCTCCTTTGGGAATTCTTCATAGGCTCTGACACAAGTAATCCTGGTAGTCTCAACCGAATCCCGACACTCAGACTCACTCATGCGGAATCAACTACCTCTCGCAAGAACAAGATAGTTGATCTTGCCATTCCAAGCCTTCCCACTCATCCCAAGTCTAAACAAGCCCTTGTGTCTATGAGTGAGGTAAAATTATCTTGATTAGTGAGAAGTTAGTTCTAATCTTCTAAGTACATTATTTTAATTATCACTTATTTAAATCACTCCTGAATGTTATCTAGTTTACCTCTTTGGGCTCTGACGCCTAACAGAAGCCACTTTTCTAATGGACAACACACTCACAACCAATCACCAAGGGAAACACAAGTGCATACAAACTAGGAATCATAACCACTCCAACACAAGGAGGATACAAATTATAAAAAATCACTCCAAACATCTTGGAGGCAACAATCACATAGTCCACTCCTTTCAAAGAGACACGGATCCCATAATCCGCTCCTAAACCAAGGAGGTGCAAACATCCCCGTTTATGAAAACCGGGTAAAACTGAAAAGATGCCATGCACTACCCAAGGGAAAACAACTGGATGGCCTAAAGATTCAACAACCCTTATCCTCTAAGTTCTTCTGGAAGACTTATAATTTAGGACTAACACTAAATCCCAAAACCAACAATGCAACTTGACGACATAGCAACAAAAGCATTCAAGTCATCAATCAAATCTAATATTTGGATTTCCTAAATCCATACTCATTCAATAGGTAGTGTTGACAAAGTCAAAGACACGATAACTAGATCATCTAAAATAATCATAACCCTTATTTCCCTTTTCATTATAGGAAATCTAAAAACAATTAAACTTACTTCCCTTTACTGAATACAGAGAATTAAATCTTTTAAGATAATCATGAAGAAGATACTACTTTTGGATATACTAAATCCATACCTCTTTCATAATCCAATCACAATGATTCAATTAATTTAAATAGAAATTAATAAATAACATAATTGATTGCTTCATCAATAAAACTTCTTAATTTACTTTTAAATCGACACAAATCCATGCAAGTAAACTCTTTCCATTTCCTAACCAAATCTTACATCTCATTCACTTTTCTATTTAAAACATTCAATCACCTTAATATAATAACATATTATTTCTCTATCCATTTACAAACATGCAATTTTATCAATGTATAAAAAATATCTTTTGGCTTATCTATTTGACCAATATTGTTTCTAATTAAATTTCATTAATTAAAACAAACATTTAAATATAAATATTTCTATAATTCTTCAATATATTTAAATATCTTTCTTTATACATTTTCTACACATACTAATTATTTCTTTTAGAACATTAATAATACCCAATTTGCAAACAACAGAATAAAATAAGATAAAATATTATTTATTCTCTCAAATAGATATATACCTTCACTATATATATACTAAATATAAATTAATATATTTAAATATATTTAATCATTAACATATCTTCTATCCTTTGCAGAATATCAAATTGATTAATTCAAAATAAAATATCTTTTATCATCAATATTCCAAAATATAAATATATTTTTCCAATTAAATCAAATTAATAATTGGACCTTTTACATATGGATTTAAATTTCACAATTCAATTTTAAATTATACATTCTTTAAATCAAATATTTAACTCCTTCAATTAAACTTTAACATGCCATTTTAAAATAAACAATAATTTTCCCATATGTTTATAATTTTAATTCCACTAATCTAATATACAAATTTTATTTAAAATAATATAAATAAATATAATACTTTAGTATTATAAATTATAATATAAAATATTATTAAATAATATTTTAATATTATAATAACAATACATAAAATATTAATATTTATAAATATCAATTTATTATTATTTTATTTTCAAAACAGCCATGGGAAAATAATTTAACAGCAGTCTCATGTTTCAAGCATAACTCAAAAACTACGATCTGGATATTTACGATTTTTGGACAAGGGTAAGAAAATTTCAAAATGCAAAAACCCTTTAAATTTCTTGAAAACCCAGTATGTGAAAGTGAAGTTATAGGCGACGCAATTAGACCATTTTACCATGAAAATTATAACTATACTGCAGATTTTAAAATCCGTTTTTTAATAATAAACAGAAGGTTTCATTTTTTAAAAACATTCTAAATGCATTTTTTAATCTCTATGTTTAATTTCCAATAACAACAAAATCAATTTCACCAAATAATTTAAATTCAACTAAGGTTTTCACAATTTTCACTCAAGAATTTTCACAAGCAAAGGCTGTAAATTTGTTTAATTCTTTTCTTCTAATATCAAATTTATTTTCTAAAACAGATTTAACAAATAAATCTTTAATCACAACTATTTAAAAAAAAACAATCAAGAACAATAAAATACAAAGAGGAAAACCTGGTACAAGAAGCTACAGGAAGAGATGAATTTCTGATGCAAGCCTCCTCCAAAGATTTCTTGAATTTTCTTCAATCTTCCAAAGAATCCAATCCAAAATCCAACAAATGCAAACAATCTTTCCTTCAATCAATTCTACAATCAAACTTTCTTCAAACCCTTGTGCAAATTTTCTAAAATTTCTTCCCTGCTGTAAAAATGTATTTTTCTAAAAACTTTCTCCCTAAAATTAAAACATGTATTCTTTATAAATAAAAAATACCTAATACAACACATTACATGCAAATTAGATATTTCAATTTCAATTTTTACAACCCTAATTCATATTGCAAGCAAATTAGATATTTAAATTTGAATTTCAATTTCAATTTCACTTTTGGAAAACCCACTTTCAATTTAAAATGCAATTTCAAATAATAAATTAATTTCCAAAGTTGCAACCAATTTCCCAAATAAACATTTAATTACAATTTCTAATTTAATTCCCACACGTTGAAATTAAATTCCAAAATTAATTCTAATTCTTTTATTTCCTTTCATTCTCTTGCATCACATTTAATTAATTAATTTAATTATTTAATAACTAAACTCAACCCTCTTGGATTAAATTTAATTAATTAAATAATTTAAATATAATTAATTAATTTAAATATAAACTTTTATCCACATTGCATTATTTAAATTAAATAACCATCAACATGATTTAAATGCAATTATTCTAAATATCTATTTCCAAAACAAGAATTCTTTAGAATTAAATAACATTAAAGCAAGACCAGACAATGACTTGACACACACAACTGACGACACACTAAGGCTAGGGTGTAAAGTTGACACATGTTACTTAGCTACTATCTCCCGTTCAACTTAATCGTTGGATCGACACGCTCAAACCTGTGAAACCAGGTGGAGTCGATGTCATGTACCTACAATCCTACAACCAAGTAAATAACATCATACAATATATCCAGCATATAATACACATCGTGAAGAAGGAATTACGGATTCGTAGGGCGCTCGCAAGCGAGTGATGCGAACTCGTCCTCTTCACCCATACACTCATCAAAACTGACACTTCCATCATAATTCCAATAATCTCATAATAATATCTCATGTTAACTCTACAACATCATTAATCTATAATGCATGTGAAACAATAATTAGATAACTACATCCCACAATAATAGTTGTCGCTCAATAATAGCGATCAAAACATCATAACAAAATGTATCCAGTATCAAAGTAATTGCAACCAAACATAACATAAAGCAACTTGAACAAGAATAAAAATGGAGGGGTATTACAAAATCTATTATTTTTGTGGAATTTATGTGATGTGTATTCTCAATTATATTATTTTTAGGATGCATCCACTTCAAAAAATCACCAAAAAATATAAAATATGTATGTCTCTTTTTGTGGTGACTCTTAACTATATTTTTACTAATTGGTTTAAAAAAATACATTGTAAAAAAATAGGGGGCACAAACCTACAAGATTCACTTAATAAACCAATACATAGAACATGAATTTGTAGGGTACTAATAAATAACTTGAATTTTATTTCTACACTTCAAGTCTATGTTTTTGATACGTCCTTTGCATAGACTAATATAATTATAATTTAATTCCCTATTTTCACTATGTATCATATGTAGATGTATTTTATTTTACATTTTATATCTCCATATTATTTCTACCCTATCAACCAAGGATACTATCTAAAACTACATAATTTGATTATAAACTAGTTTTGATTCCCATCCCATACATTAAAGTATCAAAATAGAAAACCTAGATGAGCTATTATAAATATGTTCTTTGTAAGGCCCCGTCTTACGTATGGCCTTGGAGACACACCTTCTAATTGATAGATGTGCATTATGCCAAGTATTTGAATGCTAGTTAAGCCTTGTGCTAGATCCATATGTGATTTATGAGGCCCAATCCTAGATGGACTTATATCTTTGACATTGTTTTGACTATATTTTGGATAACACCTTATGATGCCAATCAACTTATGATGAATTAGATGAGGGACTTGGTATTAGATTATGATCGTTGATTGAATTTGCATGCGGGTGATCCACAATACTGGTTTACAATTTTTGGCCAAACTGGACATTGAACTAATTTTTTTCTAACTAAATCTTCACTTTCGTGCACCTATAGTGGCTAAACCGTGAGGAATTTGAAGATGATGCAAACTAGTGATTTGTGACATTTTGTTTTTAGATTCTAAATATATATTTAAAAAAATTTGGAATCAAATTGCACTTCTTTTTCCATCTCCTTTGAAAACTAGTTTTTTTAGTAAACACCATTTTTAAGGAGTGATGCTCACCGTATACAACATAGCTTTTTTTCCATGAAGGATAAAATTCTATTTTTTTCGAATTTAGATTTGTATCTATGATATCCAATGCTTTCATTTGGTTTCATAGTGTTTGATTGAATATTTTTTTCTTAATCAAGTTTCAAAGTCAAACTAATTACAATTCAGACATAGGCGGATTGTATACAACATAGCTTTTTTGTATGTATTGAAATTCAATTTTTTTTGTTGGATCAAGGATTTCAATATCTAGTGCACTGATATTTTTCAAAATTTGGTTTTGATAATTTGCTATTTTTCCACATGTGCAAAACATAGAGTTTGATTTTCGGTGAAAAACCTACATTCACAAGAAATAAAAAAAAATATAATAATAAAATAAAATTTATTTAAAATTATACTTTTTGGGAAGCTTATAATAAGGACTACATGCTTGCAAAAAATAAAATTTAAATTAATTCATTTGATCCCCCAAAAGGTAAATCGAAAGTGGTTTATTTATCAGTATTTTGATAGGTGTAAAGGAGACTCCATTATACCTGTATGGTTTAAAACTAGTGGGGTTCTATCCAAGGGGGTTTGATCTAAGGTGGTTTGATCAAAATTTCTTCAATTAGAATCCTTAAAACGAAACTTTTTAAGTCTTAAATCATTATATTTTCTAAAAATATGTGATTTCAACAAAAAATGGAATCTCCCAGAAATTGTAAACTAGCATTGTGGGATCACCCATGCATAGAATGGTTTAAATATGATTTTAAGTCCTTATATGATTGAAGGTAAATAAATAGTCACCGTGCTTAGGGGATTTTGATACAATAATAAATTTAAGTGATTTTGAATTCTAAATGATTTTTTTTTGTGATGCAAAGTTCATGACTACCTTGTGTGATTTGAAGGAACATTCTTGTGCGATTTTGATGGTTAGTAATCTAGATGAGTATGTTAATTGGAATTATAATAATTGCTTTCTACTGAAATAGCCTACTAAAAATTGATAATAGTAATTTATTTGAGAATATGATCTGTGAGTTCATGTAAATATTAATGGTTGCTTCGGCTATGGAATTTTATGAAAACAAATTGACATGTGAAACAAAGTGTGCAGGTTAAATTCCATGGCTAATGGAATTGGAGGTCTCTCAAGGAATTCTAATGTGAATATACCAGCGATGCTAATTATAGTCCATTTGAAGGGACTATAGTCTTAATGTACTATATATATATATATATATTTTAAAATGTGTTTAGTATGAATGTATAAAATATTGTGTGTCAAAAGACCACTTGTATTGAATTTTGTGTTGGGCTAGCATCCTAGTTGGTCATTTTCGGATTTGTCCTTTAAGAGGTTAAAGGGTTGAAAAATGTCTTAATTTATGCATTTTTATGCTTTTTGGAACCCTAGGGTGGGTACCTATGGGTTAGGTACCCTTAAATTAAACCCTCATTTTAGACTTGGGCCAAGATGTGACCCTTCTAAATTTTTCATTAAAGGAATGAAGAATTTGAAGTGTGGAGGCTTGGGATAGTGACTTGTCACTTTCCATCCCCACTCTCCAAAATTTATTCACGAACTTGGGGAAAATTAGAAGACCACTCAGATGTGTGAGCCACCTTGTGAGTCTTTCATGGGATGAGTGTACAAGTATACTCCATTCTCTCTAAGGTCTCACACATGTGAGAGCACTTGTGGAGAGATGTGAAATAAGGACAAATGGGAGAGTGACACCATTCAAGGAATTTAAACAGGTGAAACCTTATAAATCATCCCTTTGGGGATGAGGATGGGGTTCTTCTTTTATTTTGTTCATTTTATTTTTTAATTAAATGGAGAGTATGAAAGAGGGGACTTGGGAAGAAGATTGTATTGGAGGCTTGTGGTGAGAGCACCGCTAGCTCTTCATTAATCCCTTGGAAGCTTGAGAGTGAAGCTCTCAAGCCCCTTGAAACATTGAATTTTATGACCTCTTGGTTTTGCAAATGTATTTAGGTTTCTAGGTTAATTGAGCATGTATTAATGTATTATTTGAAAATAAGCTCTCTATTGCAATATGCAACCAAACAAGATAATAAAGACCAAATTAATGACCCAATTATGCAAAATCAACAAAATATTTCCTATGAGTGTGTGTGCATAGATTCTTTCTTTTATGTTGTCTTACCAACTATCTAGAAGCCCTCTCCCCAATGATACTCTCTCTTATGACTACAAAAGTGTTGGTTCTTTCCTAGCACATTCATGGATACACAAAAAAAGTAGTTAGTCTTCATCAAAACATTCATGGACACACAAAAAAAATAGTCAGTCTTCATCAAATCATGAAAAGATCTAACTTTTAAAAACAATAAAAAAAGCATGTCTTAATTTGACATCTACATTATTCACATAATGAAATTAGAGCTTTACTTTAAATCATTTTTAATATCAAGTCAAAGAGATAATCAATATAATTTTTGTTATCTTTCTTGACTGTTTTCCAATACAATTAAATGTATTAAATCAAGTATTTCAATTAAGCATAAAGATAGGCATGTGATAGTTTATTGAGGCTAGCCTATATTGAGAAAGACCGCACATAAAATAGGGCAAGATAGAGGCCGCATATAGCAAGACGAGCACTCAAATTAAGTAATAAAGAATATACATTAGTAGATCTCATCTAAATAAGAGGAGACCATGACATATGATGAGTTCTATATGCAAAGAAGTCAAAATTTTATTAATGCTTTATAGGAGCTCAAGAATCTAAGGCTACAATTATATTTTGTAACAAAGTATTGTGAATGAGCAATACGTTCTCTTTGATAGATTCTTGAAGTCCCATGCATTCTAATACAAGTTATAAAATTTGTCTATTTACTATTTAGAGACAACATAAAATTGTTACTTGTTTGACTATTGTATGGGTAAGAGTTGAATAATACCCACGAACAAACTAATGTTTAATAAAAGCATAAACAATGATAATCTAGCCATCATTTTGGTAGGTCACATGATCTGTATCCTATCACTACTCTTAGAAAAAAATCGTAAAGATTTTGATATAATATTCAATAGACATACTTTCTCCTCTTACATTTATGCTCACCTTTACAACATGCTTTATTTTCAATCTTTATCTTTCTTAATATTCTTTAATTGAATATTTTATTTATGATTTTATATGTTTTCTACACAATATTGATATATTCTTTACTTTACATTTTTCTCTATAATATATCAATCTTCAAGCTCTAATCACTAACTTATTATGAATAACATGATAAGAAGCAACAAGAAATTTTTAGATAACACACAAAAAATAAAATTCATTATTTCAAATGCAGATGCATACACATGAATCACGATGTTTAAAAAACTTATTAGAAGAAAAAATAAATTAATAGTTCAACTCTCTAGAATACATTACATAGTCATATTTGATCATTTCTGCGGAACCTATTATACTTGAATCACTATCTATAGTGGATTGTTAAATACTAAAAAAATAGATATTTTATCAAAATGTTTCTTGACAGATTCCAAGTAGGGAGAAGTGGTCCTTATTGTTGTAGACAATACAATACATAAGCTGCAATGCTGATGATTTTGGAAACCATTCAATCAATTCCAGCTGGATTATTTACTTTTGTGGTATAAAATCTTAGTTTAAGCGTGGTGTTTAAACTCGATTTGAGTGACCAACCAGGAGGTAACTCAGGTGTAGATGCAAGTATCATATCTCAATTTCCATGGGGTTAGTCTCCATTTATGTGTGTCATTACTCTTCCTTTTCTTATTCAACCTCTGGTGAAATCATTGAATTGAATATTCAAATGCTTTAACCTCTATTTATTGAACTAGTGTCCAGACTTACATGATATACCATTGATAACTATGTGGAGCTGCTCTAGGTCTCTGTTGTTGTAATGTTGTCTTAGTCTCATATGTGCTTTTTTTATTAATGGATACCAATTGTAGTTAAGCATGATCACCATTATATCCTACACTTTAAGTAGTTGTGAAGAATTTCAATGAGATCTCCTGTTTTTTTCCTTGTAACATAAACTAAAACAAGTAGCATTTGCTGTATTCAAAGGCACTTAAATCTTACAATATGATTGGTCATCTAACAAGTGATCCTTAATAGTTAATTGTTTATTGGATTGACAACTCTACAAGCCTGAATCTATTTACGAGAACATCTCCATTAATGGATATTCTGGAGTCAAATGAAGTGACCGGCTGATTGGTTCTTCAACCAAATCAATCTGAAAGTCGTGGATGGGTCAGTGATTTCCATATAACAGTTGGGATTTCTTGGTCATAATATTAGATTTAATGGAATTTTTCTATTTGTATACAATATATGATTTATAAATTGAGACTCAGAAATACCAACAGAAGGATAGCATGAGCTACTTATACTCAGAATACCAACAGAAGAATACCAACCCTTGGAGGTTCTTGACACTTATAGTTATTCCAAGGGTGGGTTTAACAATCCAAATTGCAATTGCCAGCCATGGTGGTAAAGGAATTCTTCTATTTCCCCCTCTTCGACATTATTTATAACATGTTTTGAATCTGGAAAACACCCTGTTGCCTTCATCTCCCAAGACAATTCGCCCAGCTTTGTATAGATCTCTTTTGTCTGTGGATGTAATTTGCCTCCTATATAGAAAACATGTACCATTTTACAGTCTTCAATACAACTACATTCAGTTATCTCTTTTATTCCTCTATCGTTTATCAATCTCCTCACTATTTGAACCTCACCCCACCTGCCCTCTTCATCATAGATGTTTGAGAGAAGAACATAAGTTGTAGCATATTTAGGATCAGCTCAAAAATAAGAGTTGATGTAAATACAAGTAATCTTATATTCTTATGTGGTCTACAGACACCAAGAAAATATTTCCACACACCAACCGCATGTTTTAATTGGCATTTTGATGATAAAGTCTAAAGTTTCTTCAAGATAGCCAGACTGGCCAAGGCGGTCAGCCATGCACACATAATGATCAATTGTAAGCATAATGCAGTAAGAGTCATCATTCCATTGAAGTGTTTATAACCCTCGTCCACTAAACAAGCATGATTGCACGCTAATAAAACACAAGTGAAACTTACATGACTAGGGTATGTTTCAGATTGCTTCAATAGTTCAAACAAGTTTAAGAGCATCATCTTTGTAAAAGCCATTTGGTGCATATCCTGCAATAATTGCGTTCCATGAGGTGATATTTCTTTTAGGCATTTTGTCAAACAATTCACGTCCTTGCTCTGCTTCCACGTTTTGCATACATGTGTGCTAGGTTGCTTGCAGCTTTAACATTAACAAACATCCCCGTTCATTCATGCTTTGACGCACCTACATGCCCTATTCCAAAGATCACATTTCGGCACAAGTTAGAAGGATGCTGGCAAATGTTGTGAAGTTTGGCTCTACACCCACCAATTGCATTTGCTTAAATGTTTCAAGGCTTTTGCAACAAATCCGTTCTGTGCATTGTTATAAATTGCGGAAGCATTAATCCAGAGTCATTAAATTTACAGCACAAATTAGATGTAAATAAATAATGAGAAAAATAAAGAAGAATAACAGAACAAATTGAAGCACACAGATTTACGTCGTAAAACCTTGATAATTTGCCAAGGAAACATCCACGGGGCAAGTATTGGTAATCTTATTGCTCAAGGAAAAACAATTACATCTGCAATCTTCACGGCTGCAGCAATATTGCTCGTACAATACACCTATTTTTTCCTTCAAGAGAACAAATATTTATAACCTCTTGAAGAAAAACAATAATCTCTCAACATAAAATAAAACCAGATTTATTCTTTCAAATAAAATTGAAATCTTCCTTCTGAAAGCAAATAACTGTTCTTTTTCTAAAATAAGAGAAAGATTGTTTTATTGTTTTAACAATCTTGTTTTTATTGTTGTGATTGATTTTCACAATCTTTTTCTTGTTGTCACAATCCAACAATCTCCACCTTGACAACAATTTACCTAATACTTGCCCAAGCCCATGCATCACCCCTTTTGCATACCAAGAGAAGCCACACTCCATTTCAACTTCTCTACCAGTACTGGTTTAGTAAACATATCTGCACCATTTTTAGGTGTATGAACCTTTTCAAGGGTTACTCCACCTCCATCAATAACTTGTCTTACAAAATGGTACTTAATTTCAATATGCTTGGTCCTTTTGTGATAAGCTGGATTTTTGGCCAAATGGATAGCACTTTGACTATCACAAAATATAATCACTTTGTCTTGCACTTTTCCAAGCTCACCCAAAAGACCTTTCAACCAAATTTCCTCTTTACATGCATGTGAGATAGCCATATATTCTGCCTCAGTTGTGGATAAAGCAATTGTTTCTTGAAGCTTTGACATCCAACAAATAGCTCCACCTACAAGAGTAAAGACATAACTTGAAGTGGATCTCCTTTTGTCCAAATCACCTGCAAAATCTGAATCAACATAACCACATACTGAATCACTACAACCATTATAGGTGATACAATAACCACTTGTGCCTCTAAGATACCGAAACACCCATTTCACTGCTGCCCAATGCTCTTTTCCTGGATTTGCCATGTATCTACTGACAACACCAATTGCATGTGAAATATCCGTCTCGTACATACCATCGCATACATTAAACTTCCTACTACATTAGCATATGGTACACGAGACATATAATCCTTTTCTTCATTATTACTAGGACATAAACTTGAAGAAAGCTTAAAATGGGAAGCTAAAGGGATATTTATTGGTTTCACATTTTGCATACCGAATCTTATGAGGATTTTCTCCACATATTTCTTCTGTGATAACCAAAGCTTGCCATGTTCCCTGTCTCTATGTATTTCAATGCCCAAAATTTGTTTTGCTGCTCCTAGATCCTTCATATCAAATGTCCTAGCCAACTGAGCCTTCAACTTATTAATTTCAACCATGCTTTTGCTTGTTACAAGCATATCATCAACATATAACACCAAGATAATGAATAAACCATTTTCCAAACTTTTAAAGTAAACACAATGGTCATACTCACTTCTTGTGAAGTTTTGGCTCACCATGAAGGAATCAAACTTCTTGTACCATTGCCTGGGTGACTGCTTCAGGCCATACAATGACTTCTTGAGTTTGCAAACAAATTTCTTGTTGTGATCTTGAACAAACCCTTCTGGTTGTTCCATATATATCTCCTCATCTAAATCTCCATGTAAAAATGTTGTTTTAATATCTAATTGTTCCAACTCAAGATCAAGTAATGCAACTAATGCTAAAACAACCCGAATAGAAACAAGCTTAACAACTGGTGAAAAAATTTCATGAAAGTCAATACCTTCCTTTTGAGAATATCCTTTTGCTACCAGTCTTGCCTTGTACCTTTCAATTTTATCATCAATACCCTTCTTCAGTTTGTAGACCCATTTGCAACCAACAACTTTCCTACCCTTTAGAAGTTCTACCAAGTCCCATGTTTTATTCTTCTCCAAGGAATTGATTTCTTCTTTCATTGCTATTTTCCATTTAGCATTTTCAGTGTCATCCATTGCTTCCTGATAACAACTTGGTTCCCCATCATTAGAAATCAAAGAAACTGGTGAAACAAAATCATCATACCTTTTAGAAGGATTTCTGACTCGTGTAAATCTCCTTAGAGATGGTTGTGGTATTTCCACATTTTCCTGTATATTTCCTGCATTCACATCCACATCTTCATCTTCAGAAGCTCCTTCTTGCTCCCTATCTTTTGTAGATGGTTGAGTTTCCAACTGAACTTGTTGATATTGAGGTACTTGTTCCTGCTCCAAATCAACTTCTACAATGTCTGATTTTATTAGAGAAGATTCATCAAACACTACATCTTTGCTAATGATGATTTTTTGGGTAGTAGGATCCCACAATCTATATCCCTTAATTCCATCACCATAACCAACAAAAATGTATTTCTTAGATTTGAGGTCTAATTTAAACGCCGATCCTTTGAAATAAGAGCATATGCATCACAACCAGAAATTTTCAGATTTGAATAATTACATGAATGACTTGTCCATACCTCTTCAGGAATCTTACAATCTATTGCAACTGATGGTGATCGATTTATCAGATAGCATGCTGTATTAATTGCTTCTGCCCACAAGTCTTGCTCCAACTTGGCATTACTGAGCATACTCCTTGCTCTCTCTAGAAGAGTCCTATTCATGCGTTTAGCAACACCATTTTGCTGAGGAGTGTAAACTGTGGTTTTATGTCTTTTGATCCCAGCTTCCTTACAATAATTTTCAAACTCCAATGATGTGAACTCGCCTCCATTATCTGTTCTTAAACATTTGATTGATCTACTAGTAATCTTTTCAACCAAAGCTCTAAACTGCTTAAATACACCAAACACATCAGCTTTACTCTTAAAAATATAGACCCACACCTTTCTAGAGTAATCATCTATAAATGTCAAAAAATATGAGGCTCCTCCAAAGGAAACTGTAGGAGATGGTCCCCAAACATCTGAATGAATATAGTCTAGAACACCCTTACTTGTATGACTACCTGATTTAAACTTCTATCTACACTGCTTTCCGAAGACACAATGATTGCAAAAATTCAAATTCAAAGACTTTAAATTTGGAAGTAACTTACGGTTCACCAGTACCTTTAGCCCTTTCTCACTCATATGACCCAATCGTTGATGCCATAAATGAGTAGAATCATCTATTTCCTTAGATACCACCGCAGTTTCATTTATCTCAGTATTCCCATTTAGCCTGTAAAGGTTTCCAACTTTTGTAGCCTTCATGACCATCAAAATTCCTTTGGATACTTTCAGCACTCCACCTTGACCAGAAAATTTATAACCACCAGAATCTAAAACTCCTAAAGAAATTAAATTCCTTTTAAGTTCTGGTACATGTCTTACCTCTGTTAATGTTTTTACAACACCATCAAACATTTTAATCTTAATGCTCCCAATCCCAATAGTCTTACATGAAACATTGTTTCCCACAAGAACAACACTGCCATCAATAGCTTGGTAAGTAGAAAACCAATTCCTATGTGGACACATATGATTTGAAGCACCAGAATCTAATAACCAATCCTCATCAGGTTGTGAAAAACCACAAACAGATAATACCTCATCTACCATACCTGAACTTGACTTAGCCAGATTTGCTTCCTTTTGGGAGTCATTGTTCTCTTCTTTCCTCTTCCAACAATCTTTCTTGAGATGCCCAGATTTATTGCAAAACCAATATTTTCCCTTACTCTTTTTGCCTTTTGACTTAGATCTGGATGTTCCTCTCGAATTCTCCCCTTTTTCTATGGATCGACCTCTAGCCACCATTGCTTTCGATGTGGAGGTTTCTGTATTAGACTTCCTGCACACCTCTTCAAACAACAAAGCTCCCACAATAGAATCAAATTCAAGGGTGTCAGTTGTGCTAAAGCTAATAGAAGTGACTAAGTGATTCCAGGAATCGGGCAATGAACACAAAAGAGTAACTACCTTGTCTTCATCTTCGATTTTTACACCCATACTAGATAATTGACAAATAAGAGTATTGAAAACATTTAAATGATCAGCAATTTTTATACCTTCCTTCATTCACAAACTATACAATTGCCTCTTCAAGTAGATCCGGTTTGTCAAGGATTTTGTCATATAAAGACTCTCCATTTTGCTCCATAAGCCTGCAGCCGTACTTTCTCCAACAATATTAAAAAGAACCTTATCTGCCAAACACAAACGAATTGTCCTAAGAGCTCTCATATCCAAATCTTCCCAATCCTCATCAAACATATCTGTAGGTTTCTTTGATTTTCCTACCAATGCCTTGTGCAAACCTTGCTACACTAACAAATCACGCATTTTGAGTTTCCAAAGCTCAAAATTATTCTTTCCATTAAATTTCTCCACCTCAAATCTTGTATTTGAAACCTTTGCCATTTGATGCTGCAGAATCAACACCAAATTCTAACAAAGTTGCTGCAAAAAAAAAATTGCTCTGATACCAATTGTTATAAATTGCGGAAGCATTAACCCAGAGTCATTAAATTTATAACACAAATTAGATGCAAATAAATAATGAGAAAAATAAAGAAGAATAACAGAACAAATTGAAGCACACAGATTTACGTGGTAAAACTTTGATAATTTGCCAAGGAAACATCCACGAGGCAAGTATTGGTAATCTTATTGCTCAAGGAAAAACAATTACATCTGCAATCTTCACGGCTATAGCAATATTGCTCATACAATACACCTATTTTTTCCTTCAAGAGAACAAATATTTATAACCTCTTGAAGAAAAACAATAATCTCTCAACATAGAATAAAACCAGATTTATTCTTTCAAATAAAATTGAAATCTTCCTTTCGAAAGCAAATAACTGTTCTTTTTCTAAAATAAGAGAAAGATTGTTTTATTGTTTTAACAATCTTGTTTTTATTGTTGTGATTGATTTTCACAATCTTTTTCTTGTTGTCACAATCCAACATGCATATCCTAAAATCATTGCATTCCATGAAACCCTATTTCTCCTAGGAATTTCTTTGAAAAGGCTTAGAGCTTCGTGGATAATACCATTATGTGCATATCCTGCAATTATTGCAGTCCATGAAACTATATTTTTCTGTCATTTTATCAAACAGTTCCTGTACCTTGTGTATGCTTCCACATTTTGTATACACATCTAGCAGGGCATTTGTAACTACAACATCTGAAAAAAATCCCATTTAAATGAGGCTTTAATGGATGTTTATACTTTGTTCTAAAGATCCCATTCTGGCAAAGGGTGACAGAATGCTGAGAAAGTTTGTGAAGACTGTCTTTACACCTACCAGTTGCATTTGCTTAAATGTTTCCAAAGCCTTATCAACAAACACATTTTGTGCATATCCTGAAATCATGGAATCAGAGGCATTTCTGTAAAAAAATCTTAAATGCCTCATTAAGAACACCATTTTTTGCATATCCTTCAATCATTGTAGTCCATAAAAACTACAATATTTTGAGGCATCTTGTCGAAGACTTCACATGCCTTGTGTATTCTTCCACATTTTGGATACATGTCTACTAGGGCACTTGCATCTACAACTTCGAACAAAATCCCCTTTCCATTACGCTTTGGTGGATATACCAATACACTGTTCCAAATCCTTTATTTCAGTGCAAGCTAGGAGTATGCTGGCTGAACTAATTTTGAAAGATGGTGAGTCCAAAAAATAAAATTAAACTAAACAATAATGAGATGTATTGGGTTTTATAATATATTTTGCAAATGTTTATAAAGTATTATTATTTCCCTGAAAATTATGTAAACTTATTTTACAAGAATCAACTTTCAATTAATTATGCCGAAGGCGTGTCCCTATATGAACTTTCAAAACTCAATTTGTCAATCAATGGTTTATAAGCACCAAGAGAGCCTGGTTGACAGTGTGGTAAATGACAGCCGCAGATTGTTTAACCATCAATTTTGCTTACACTGTAGTTAGTTGATTACGCTGTGGTGTAGCAGTTTAATGATGAATTCGTAGGGATTTACAAATCACCAGTTCAGTTCATGTTTGATTTTGTGGAATTTACTATTGGAGTTAATGACAATTACGCTGTGGTGCTGAGAGTTGGACTTGTTTTCCATTCCCCTAACCCTGATTTCAACTTCAAATGTAAAGCATGAAATGCGTTTACGGATAAAATAAAATCAATTGTAGCAACTATTTTTTAATAAAAAACCATCTACGGCTAGTAAGTAAATCCCGTTATGGAGCAAGCTAATTTTATAAATCCCGTAGTAGTAGGTTGACCGTGGAATTTGGCAGAGACAAAAATGTCATTATTGTTATCCTGGTAGCGTTCTGTTAAGATTATGGAATTTCTCTCTTTGCAGTTGCCTAGCAAAAGTAGACTCTGTTGAACCAGCTGATTTGGCTTATCCAACATTGGTAGATTGAGCAACACCACCTATTGATTCAGTTAATCTAGTGCCAATTACGCCTAAACTAGTAACTGAGCGAGATCAAAACCCATAGTGACTTATGGATTCACCAACACTCACCATCTTTTCTAGGATGGATTAAGTAGAAGGAGCAAGACAATCACAAGAGAAGAAGCAAAGCCAATGTCTTAACCGAGTCTAGATCCATACCTAACATCAGTTATGGAGACAAAGCCATAATAAGTAACACCCATAGCTCGAGTTGATCCAGAAGCTCCGGATTGAAACCCATAAGCAAAAGAAGCTTTGGTAGCATCTTTTCTGCTTTTTTTTGTTACTTTCTTCCATCTTTTTAAGCCCTTAAATTCAGATTGCATGTATGCATTCTGAAATCTTTATGCCCCCTTTCCTACTCTACCATTTCCACATCCTTTTGGATTATTTCTTGAATCATGACATTGCACTAGTCAATCTTGAATAATCATACACATTCACTAAGATGTTAGAATTCAACAGCACCACCATGGAAACAGTTCATAGGTGAACATTATAGTTAAAATTTCACTTGATAGAAATGGTACTTTCTTTTTAGATCAGGATACTAGTAGACGTGAGGGTTTCAAAGTGGGGAAATTTGTTGAAAAACTAGTGAGAAAAAAATGGTTGTAAGCTTTAAGGCCAAACCTCCTTGCATTGCTATCAAATTATCTTGTTAATGAAAGTTGGTGTGTAGATACATGGTTATGACCACATCAGCTATGTTTTGAAAAAGAGTATAAGAGGCTTTAGATTTAATTTGGTTAAAATTTAGGAAAAATAGTTTTTGGATGAGGCTTAATGATTAATGAAATACTTTCAAATAATTTTGAGTTTTTATTTTTATATAAAAAGACACTCACCTTCTTCACAAATTCAATATATAGAATGATTGAAGAAACATGACTTTGGATTCCAACAACTTTCAAATTCCTTTTAACAATTTGTTTTTTTTTACCAAAATTGGATATTCAACAAAATTACAGTATCAAAATCTAAGTATCAATAATAGTGATGTCCAAATATTAATCTAAACATCAATAATCCAAGGGAGGCACTTGCCATAGGTCCTCCAACTTAGGGAACTAGAGGTTAGTGGATATACACTAGAGGCATTTGATTTGAACATATACTAGCCGAACTAACAACAACTTTGCTTTTGCATTTTTTGTCCAACATTTCTACTACATGCCAATCCAGTATTAGTTTCAATGCTAGAGGATGGTGTCATAACATGTTTAGGTCATTGGAGTTGTTTAATCTTTTTACAACATTGTCTCCTCTTGGTTTTTTGAGACTTCCTAGTGGCACACGAACAAAAGCTTCTTGAGGAGATATATCGAAAGGGGAGATTATTTATATACAATTAGGTCTGGAATTTGATGGTCTATTTGACCATTTTTTGCATTTTAGATCATATATTACAACTTTAAAATTTATTAGACCGTATGAGTTGACTTGCTATATTTTTATATAACCGTATATATGACACTTTAAATTATTATTAAACCGTAAAAATTTATTATAGTATATATAAAATGTTTTATAGAAATATAAATTAGTTTAGAATCTTTTCAAAGATGGAATATAATTCTTTCTAATTTTTAAAATATTTTTAACAATAAATTTAAGATTTTGACATTTTTACTAATAGTTATCATTGTTTTATATTAATATATATGATTTATAATATTTATTATAAAAATATACTAATTCAAAATCTTTTGAAAATAGAATATAACTTTTTTGAATATTTTTACCAAGATTTATTTTTAATATGAATTTAGAAACTTCTTGTTAATTGTAAGAATAAATTGAAGATTATTAAATTTATTATTAATTATCAGTGTTTTCTAATTTTTTATTTTTTTCAAGACACAAGTTACAACATTTGTGTGTTTTACAAGTGATTGGCCAACTTCCAATTTTTTTGTAGATTTAATTGGAGATACATCAACTACTCAATGCCTCTGGAATACCAATTTTCAACTTGTTGTCCATATCTTTTGTCAAAATCTTCACATTGTAGAATCAAAATTCATAGCTTAGGGTTGTTATTTTTCTGTTACTCCATGAACTTTGCTCACTATTTGCATTGTCTTTGTTGTCCCTCTCCTTGGAATGTATCTTTGGACTATATTTTTTTTGTCTATAAATGTATTTAAACATGTTGGGTTAATATAATAATCATCTTTAATTTATTGTGTTAATAACTTTGTTCCTTTTCTCTATTTTTTGTGTTTAAATATAAGAAAATTATATATTGAGGTTAATACCAGATTATTATATTTTTTATTGTTTATTGGTAATTTTAAGAATTATGATTCCTATTTTTTATACGTAATTAAATTATATGATACATAACAATATAATTTAAAAAATAACCAAATTACTTGCATTACTTTAAAAATAGAAATTTATATTTTTTTTTCATATTTAATATGTATGATTAGTAAAAATCACTAAAAATGTTTTAATATTTAAGATTTTCTATAAAAAAGTCATTATTTTTTTTATTTTTTTTTTGACAAAATTCATATTTTCCATAAAATGTCAAATGACCATCACAAAATCTTATATGATAGATAAGGGTGACCATCAAATTCCAGGCTTGTATAGAATGCTCCACTTATTAACTGAATTTGATAAAAATCACTTTTGTGGTTTATGCAATAATGCATGTGATTCATGACTGCAATTTCTTGTAGAGATAAAATAGTTCAGAAATAGAGGCTCCAATAGTAATTAGATAACTTCACTTTTAACTCGCGTGGCACCAAATAAAATCCATTGCTATTTGTTCATCATCATATGTAACTCACATTTATTATTTATTATTTATTTAGTTGCAAGAGGAATATGTTAACTAATATATAAAGGGTATATTTTAGCAAAGATATTTTTTTTTAAAATTTCATTAAATACTTAACATTAGGAGGGTCTAATAAAAGTGATATAATATTTTGATATTCAATTTGAATGTCCAAACATAAATAAGATATTTTAAGAATTAAAAATATTATTTTTAACTTCGAATGAAGGCTGAAGTAAGTGATATCCATAATTTTTATCACATTTTCCTTACATTTTTAATAGACATGCTTACATTTTTGTTATAGTAGACAAGCTAACAAAGGTTACCCACTTCATACCCGAGAATGTGAAGGATGATGTGTAATGTCCCCATTCTCGGAGTCACATTTTGATAACTTGATTCTAGCCCATCCAACATTCCTGTGGGTTAGATGGTGAGATAAGGGAATGATATTGGCCATGATAATGATAAATTTTGCAGAGGAATTATCCTTAACAAAAAATAAAGCATTATGTTGATCATATTTTATTAATATCTCATGGTCCACTTACAAGTCAAAGAAAACAAGGAGGTCCACTTGCAAGTCAAAGCAAACATGGAGGTCCACTTGCAAGTCAAAGCAAACAAGGAGGTCTACTTGCAAGTCAAAGAAAACAAGGAGGTCAATTCTCTCTCATAGGGTGGTTTAGGAGACTTAAGGGAGAAGACAACCAATATTTTAATAAAAAAAATTAGATCCTTGGATAAGGACGACTTAGGTGCCTTGGTGAAGAAGGCAAAGAATATTTTAATGGAAACAAATCAAATCTTCCCTAAGGGTGATTTAGGTGCCTTAGCCATGAAGTCATTGAATATTTTAATGAAAAAAATCAGATCTTCCCTAAGGGTGGTTTAGGTGCCTTAGCCATGAAGTCATTGAATATTTTAATAGAAACAAATTAGATTCTCCTTCTAAGGGCGGTTTGGACTGGGAGCCTTATTTAAGAAGGCATGGAGGGCTGCGAGATGATTATGTTTTAGTATTGCTATTCTGATTTTTTTTTTTAAGAGAGTTGTCTCTTGGCTAGAAGTAATTTTCAGTCTATTCAAGGTGGTGTTCCCTCGAATATAGTGGTATGACGATGACCCCATTCCACCATGAGAGGTGAATTCACATAGATTTCATCACAGAGCTTCATTGACATGCTTTTGTGGAGTTAGGAACTTGAAGATAAGGGTTTGAAGACTGGTTTTGCTGCATGTCCAAGAAGAAATCAAGAAGATTGAACCATATTTTGACTTCAAAGAACAAATCACCTCTTTTTGCATATTGTGCTTTAGTTTTGTGGAGTTTGCATTTATGGGTTGGCTAGAAATCTACAGATCAGATTATCTCAGGTTGCTGGAAATTAAGTTTCAGACTTGACATCAATCATATTTCAACCTTTTACAAGCATAGGAGGCAAGCTGGGTTAATTCTCTACCTTTCTCAGTTAGGAGATTCCATATTTTGAGCTATTTTTGCAATCTTTGAAGAGTTTCAACATTTCTGGGCCATCTATAGTCAAATACAAATTGCATACCAACTGCTACAGAGTTTAATTTGTCATACCAGACCACCATCAGTGCTGCTACAACCTTATTTCAGTCAAATATTGAAGGGTAGTTCGTCAAGAATACCTAGGGTTTGATCATTCAATCTCTTGGCTAGGGTTTGATATATATTTTGGCTATTTTGCATACTGCATGAGTTTTGATTTTCTAAATCAGATTATTCGATTGTAAGTTGCAAGTTATACTCTATTTGTAATTAGATTATTGATTCAATTAGAAGCCATCATCGTTTCCTAAGTATGTTACTTTCATATGTGGATTGATTTTCGTACAACCTCGTCATTTGGTATTTTGTTTCATGAATCTTTTTATCTACATCTAAATATTAAGCCAACAAGGAGACAAATTTGATTGTGATAAGGTAGGCTTCTTACATGATTTTATTTTGGCATCAAGATTTGTGATGGAAATAAAATTTATTTATGGTGTATCTATTGTAATAATCTCCAATAGAGATAGATTTTTCACATCAAAGTTTTGGACAACTTTAACAACTACATTTGACACTAAGTTGAACTTCAATTTAATATATCATCATTGAATAGATGGATAGATTGAATATGTCAATCAAATCCTAAAGGACATATTGTGAACGTATGGATATATATCAACAAAAAATGTGGGAATATTTCCTATATTTAGTGGGATTCACATATAATAATGTATATCATATCTTTATGAAAATGGCCTCTATTGAAGCCTTGTATGATAGAAAATTTAGGACCCTGCTCGAATGAAAATTTCTAGAAAATCATATCACTATTGGTTGGGAAATATTATAATAACATGATGAGTAAATAAATATCATAGGGAAACATTTGAAAGAAGTTGCAAATAGATAGAAAAACTATGCTAATATAAAGATAACACCTCACAATTATTGGGTTGATAAGAATGTTGGAGTCGATTCCTCAACCTTACAATTTCTAAGGATCACCTATAATAAAACATGTCACAGAGGTCAAGAGACTATTGATACAAAAAATCATGAATCATTATGAATGTGCAAACCTCAAGCTACACAGGTCAAAAGACTATTGATACAAAAAAGCACGAATCATTATGAATGTGCAAACCTCACTTTTAATGAATCACACAAAGATGAATCTTTATAAAAGAAAAAACAAAAGAAACATAGACAAAACCCTAGGTGAGAATAAGAATAGATCATAATATATGTTTCAATCCTATGACTCGAGAAAAAAACACAACTTAAGTAAACTTAAATAGCTAGTTTGAAAAAGGACCTAAGTAATTGAATAATTATTTAGTCAATGCTCATTTACTCTAACACCCCCCATTAAGTGAAACTTAGGGAGAAGCTAAAAAATCTAAATGATGAATTCATTAAAAAAAAGGGTCCCAATAACTAGACCTAATGAGGTACCCATGTACAAATGAAAAAGATCTCATAACCAAAGAAATGCTTTATTCAAAAGAGAAATGGTTTCTTCCTGCTCCTCATCCTCTATTTAAGCAAGAACATATTTTTTGAGGCTTATCAAACCTCACTTGATTACCCTTCCTCCTCCAACACATAATATTTTTTTGTTTGTTTGGAGATACTCGAGGGGGTCCCTTTTAGCTTAGAGCCAAGGACTGAGGGGTATCCATTCCGCCAAAATTCGCTTGAGGCACGATTCCAACCTCATCCCTTTTTAGGTGTTAGGGCTTTGCACTCAGCAAGACTTAAATTTCATAAACACGACCAAACAAATTCTTTTTTCTATACATATCATCAAGTGCTTGGCCATTCCACCAATGAATATCGGGCATTAAGTAATGAAATACAACATCTTAACTATGTTGTCACCACTCTTCTATTTTTCGATACACTTGACAAGTGGCATTGGGTTTCACATTTTCCCTATTCTTTCTAAATGATAAGCTTTCTTCTATTGTGTTTCTCCTCACTATCTAGAACTCGTAGCTCTACGTGTCTACTAATTTCAATTTATGGTGGTACAATATTGCATGCAACCATACATTGAATGGTAGCAACACAATGGTATCTAGCATGGTTTTCCTCACCTATACACTAGGGGAAAGGATAAAAAATCTTGGAGGTATACATCTCTCTTGAGGATCCCCTCTCTTCTTTCTTCTCCCCTTCTTTTCCTTAAAATATCACCATATTAAATACACTAATATTTTAAGTGGGGCATATCACCTATTCCTATGTGCATCCACACATTTACCCTTCTCCATTCACACTTATTTGGATTTAGTATATTGATGTGAACCCCCTATGGTGATGTTTTCATAGGGTAAGTGCACCAATCTGTGACATAATTTTGGCTCTTAAGATGCCACTTTTTTTCTTTTTTCTTTTTTTTTTTAAATTTTTTTTTTGTACGAAAATGAAGATAGTTATGCTCAAAATTTCAAGATGCGGAAAGAATAAAAGTTGAAGTGCTCCGAGTCTAGTTTCTAAGCTACTATTCTTTTTTGAAATTAATGAAGATTAAGGGTCTCAAAAAGGGGGGAGCCCAAAACAGGTCCTATTTTTATCAAAAAAAAATAGCATAGTGCCTGAGGGCACCCCCCTTTTTAATTGACTTTTTTTTAGAATTTCAAAAATACCAATAGTGAGAAATTAGCTAACACCATGTAGTTTATCTTCGTTCTTTCAGATAATTTTTTTAATGAATATATAATATTTTATGAATTTTCAAAGTGGACAAATCTTGAAAAGCTGAAATTTGAATGTGCTCCCCCCTAAATTTTTTGCAAACTAATCGAAAGTTGATTCCTTTTTTTTTCATCATTTGTAGAATGGAGTCTAGTTTCAAAAAATGTAATTTGTTTCACGTTTCGATGAATGGGTAAAAATCTATCCTAAAAATAGCACATGTTGGTTTTTGACCAAAAACAGAGGCATTTACAATAGAAGCCATGGATCAAAACCTCAACTAAATTAAAATTAAAAAAGAATTATATATTTAGATAGCTAAGAGAGAGGTTAACGGTATCATAGTTTTTTAATAAACTT
>CM021103.1:184328338-184345138 GCA_007115665.2 Sequoiadendron giganteum
CCCCCTCTCTCTCTCTCCCACTCCCTCTCTCTCTCTCACTCCCTCTCTCTCTCTTCCTCTCTTTTAGGTCTGTCCTTTTCAAAACTACATATTTGGCACTCGCCCAATTTGGAGAGCGCCAAATGTGTTTTACCTTGAAATGGTAAAATAAGGGTTGACCCCGTGATTCAGGCCCACATTCTCCTGTATTTATCTGGTTCAACACTTTATCCGAGTCAGAAACACCTTTTTTTATGCAGTTGACTTCATATTGTACCAATCTATGCTTGATCCTTCACCTTTTTACCACCAATCTGCATGGTAGACAATGTAGAAGAAGACATTTTGAAGTTTCTACATCATTTTACATTATCTGAGGTAATATATTCATTTTGGTAATATTGAAATGTTTATATTTAGTATATTTGTTTGTTTTTGACAATATAAACTAAATTTCCTTAATGATTTTATTAATCATAACAATTGGACATAAAATTCAACATTGAATTAGATGGGATTTACATAAAAAAGTTCAATTTTTATGAGTTTGAAGAACAAAAAAATTAAAAACATGACATTTAATTAACATAAATTTACTTATGAATTCTATTTGCATTGCTTATAGTAGTCCATTTCCAGCATGGCTAGTGGAATTCACCGTGTTTCATTCTTTTTTCAACTAATTTGGAAAACCTAATAGCTTTCATCAATGTTAATGCAAGTTTCCATTAATTTTTTTGTTCCATAAAAAATTCACCTTCATCACATGTGCTCAGATAAATTCAAGTGAGTTGACATAGTTGTTAATTCATGTTTCCATTCATTCACACCATTTACCTTTCTAATAAATAAAAAAATGGGAAATTTTGTGCAATTGAGAATGCTTATTGTCTTTCTAAGTTACCTCATTTCCAAAGAAATAGTGAATAATTATAAGATATAGCATCACAAACCCTTCTTTGAATTCATATTCTTCATGACTTTGTTCAATCAAAAATTTGGTTTTGAGAAAAATAAACACAAGATTCTCTAGTTTTCATTTAGGTGGCAACAACTTATACCCTAGGTTTGTGATGCAGAGAAAGGAGACAAAATATTCAACAATCATAATTAGATCAGTTTCAAACAATCTTGAATCTCATAAACCTCAATTCAATGCTGAACTGACCAATTCACATTCACTTCCTTGTAGCATTCACAATAGAGAAAATTTTTCATATCTTATCATATCTTAGTCATTGGAACCCTCTCTAATGCATCTAAACACTAAACCCTTGCTTTAGGCCTTTCGATTCTTGAAACAAGGAGGGTTTATTCAAAATCAACGTTCCAGGCCTCTGGTGCAGGAGCACCTTGTAAGCTCATTTTTTTCAAAAATGTCATCTTTAGTTCAAGCATGGTCAAATGCTAGGATTTTAGTTAATGTTGAGTATATTGTGTTCAGTAAGGTCAATTAGACCA
The DNA here is from genome assembly GCA_007115665.2 of Sequoiadendron giganteum. Lineage (NCBI taxonomy): Eukaryota > Viridiplantae > Streptophyta > Pinopsida > Cupressales > Cupressaceae > Sequoiadendron > Sequoiadendron giganteum. Next base: position 184,329,779 of record CM021103.1, read on the forward strand.
TTTTATAATGTATTTGGAGCTAAGGGAGTTCAATTGTGTCATAGCTTGCAATTTGGCTAAATGTGGTCAGAAAAGTTGCTAAAAGATGCAAAAGTTGCAGAGTTCGAGGGAGTTGGAATGAAATCAAAATATGTATAATAACCTTCAATGCCTTGAAGGAGAGGTTGTTGGTTGATTTGTACCCCATTTTTTTTATCAAGAAGAACGCTATTTTTTAGAAATTTACTGATTTCTCTCACTTTTCTTGTTGTTGTACGGCCTGTACAGACTCTAAGATGATATGAAACCAATTGGATGTTGTAGATTAATGAATTATCTTTCATTTTCATCTATTTAGAGGTTCTAACTCTTTGTATAGCGAAAGTTATATTGTTTTTACTGTTGCTACCTACTTTCAGAGTGTTCTTGGATTGAAAGGTTTCATTATGTAATTCGACCCACTACACTTTTTCTGCCTACTGTAACTTGTAGAATGGGTCCTCTAACTTTTAAAATACATGACTAACCTATTTAGAATGTTGTGGGGTCAAGGTTGGGTGTTTGGGATGATGTTCTAGGACTGTAGCAATGTCTTTTCATGGTGAAAATTAGGGCTTCAAGTGGTGTTTTGACAAAATGTGGGAAGGAATGTCCATGTAATGTATTATTCACTATGTGTAGGGTCTGGTAAGTGTGTTTGGTGCTTTGTATGGGTCTGGCAGGTTTGGGAGATAGGAGTTTCATTAAAACCCCAAGTATTTTGCTTGAAATTAAGGGTTTGGTGTATTAGGGGTCTAGAGGTCTTGGACCTGGAAACAAATCAAGAAATTGGAGGTTTTGACACATAAAATAATATTGTTTGAGGATTTTGAGTGAATATTTAGTGTTTAAAAGGTACTCTCTTTGTAAATTAGGTCAATTGAATAGCCTTTTCCAAGGTGGGTCTATTGGAAGTCAATGTTGGTCAAAAGGAGTTGATGTTGGGGTTTCCCTATGTTTTATAACTTGCAAATGGGTATCTTAATCATCCCTGAGTTTGTCAAGTGTTTTGGAAAATCTTGGTGAAAAGGCCCTTGAACCGGGTTACCTATGCTACAAGGGAAAGCTTGGTAGAAGTTGGGATTTTCAGTTGAACATATGATTTTTCTTTGGAATCTGATTGATTCTCATTGATTTGCTACATTGAATGGTTTCCACCCCTCTCTACATCAAAAATGGTGTTTCTTGGTAAGTTAGGTGATCAAGTTGTGTGTAAGTCTATTAAGAGCTTTCCTCTAAATCTTTGAACAAGTTCATTGTGGATCCCTACATGTACTACATCAGCCTGTAAGTACTTTGCCAACTCTTCAAACACACTCAAAATCCATACTCTAATATCTAACCCTACAGACATCTAACTCCATCATGTATGAAAAATATTGTGTAGCATAGACATGTTTGATAATTCCAAACAGCTCATTGCCTTCTTTCATAAAATGCTTTGGTGTGTTTCATATTTAATGCTATGTAATCAAAAATATCAATATTTTCGTAAAATGCATTACTTAATTTTGTTCTATGTGTTCTTGTGAACATGTAGCATTTAAGGTCATGCCGAGAAATTGACCGAAGTCTCTAACACCAAAAAAATGTGCAGTTAAAAATGCAAGGAGAAGAGAATCAAAAAATGTAGCTCGTGAAGCAAAGGAATTGCAGCCCATACAACCAAAAATTCCCGTGCAATCTGAGAGAGATGTCAAATTGGAAAAACAAAGGGCACGAATGAGGAAAGTGCATGGAAGGACATGAATGTGTACCGAAGTTGGGGTCACATCATCAACCATAGGTGAAGCTCAATGCACATCTCCAGTTGAAGACACATTGACAACAACATGTGGTTTTCTAGGTACATCAAGAATCATATCTCCAATTGAAGACACACCATCAAAAACATTGCGTTTTGAAAGTACATCAGCAAACACATCTCTATTTGAAGGCACTTGACAAACGACATCTCAAGTTGGAGGTACACCATGGTTTACATGTCAATCTCAAGGTATGTCATCAATTGCACCTCCAATTGAAGGTACATGATCTATCCCTGATGTTGTTGACCTTCCCAATATTGACACAAATTTACATTTGAGAACTCCTCCTAGAGTTTTGCATAGAAAACCTACATTTTTGATTGATATTGATTCCAATGTTTTGAAGTGGATGCCTAATAAGATTCCAAAATGTACATGTCAAAGATATGCACAAAGGATATGGAGTTTTTTTTTTGAGAAGCTAAGTGAGGGTGGAAGATGCCAGCTATTTGTTGAAATGATGAAGCAACTCAAATTTAGGCCCACCATGAAGGCTCTTGGGCTAAGAGTTTTGAATGACTAAAGTGAAAATTCCACTGTAAAGAACTTGATGAGTGCATACGAGAGCGTGGGTTCCACCTCATGCATGAAGGATAGTTGTGCTGATTTTGTACAAAAGTTTCTTGAAATTAAAATATGTCAAAGGTATTTTGAAATGCTAAAGCATTTTGATGTCAAAATAAATCACACACGTACTACTTGTTGTTGTAGGGTTCATATTGAGTTTTCTAACCATTATGATGTTTATCGACGTATATGTGTAGATATGCATACTAGCAATGTTTTGCAAGAATGTAACATAACGCCTCCACCTAAATCGTTAAGGAATTTTTGTCTTCCATTTTATGTGAAAGAGAGGATGATCAATTATTTTACAAAAAATCATGTTTGGATGGCACATGTGATCATTGTGGTGGCATGCAAAATTTTCCAATTTGCTAACACATGGCTAGTACACACACAATTGGAGACAAAATTGTGGAATTTGGCAAATATAAGATAGTGGCATACAGTATAAAAGATGAGAAAGAAGCAAAGAAGTGTGAATTGGTCAGTGATAAGATTCCAATGTATCAATTTATGGGCATTTTTCATGATAAGGTGGTCTATGATTATGCAATGCATACACACATAGCACAATGGTTGGACTCATAGTTCAAGTTATGCAAGGACACATTTCCACTTCATCATATTGTTTCAGTTGTCGACTTCACTGAGAACTACACACTACAACCATAGAACGAGGTGCAATCACAATACTACAACTCCATGCAGGTTGCTATATTTGTGCATATAGCATTCATTCATGCAAATGATAGTACATTGGAAAATAGGAAAGTATTGAGGGAGTATCACTTTTACATCAGTGATGATCGCACACATTCTATAGAGTTTGTGCAAGGTTTCTTTCATATGTTCTATGCTGATCTGGATAGTAGGGGCATATCATATGGTCAGATAATTGTACATCAGAATTCAAGAACGCTGAAATGTTTTACTGGTTAAGCAGGATGCATATGATTAGTGGTGTTCAACATATGTGGAACTTCTCAAAGGCCGGACATGGAAAGGGGGAGCATGATGGAGCAGGTGCATGTATCAAAAGAGCCCTAGCACAAGAAGAAATAAAGTACACAAATAGTGTAAAGTTGACAGGTGCAAGATCAATTGTCCAGTGGTGCAATGGTGCAATGGGCCCAGGTAGTGAAGGTAATTCTTTAGTTCGTAGATTTTTTCATTTAGTAGATGAGACTAACATTGCAAAATATGAGGATTGTTGTACACTAACAGGATTGAGAGAGCTACACTCTTTTAGAAGCACCAATGCAGGTGCATGGACTATCCATACAAGGAAGATGGCATGCTTTTGTTATGCATGTACACTTCAATCATGAAATGATTGTGAGTCAACATAGTGGGTTGACGAATGGTCTGTAAGAAGTCTAACCCCACTTGACACTTATCAGCTCCCAACAGCTCTACAAATCACAGAGATGCAATCATCCATTGACTTTGATAATGTATCAGACCTACTAGAACCAAGTAATATATCTTACATACAAGTTTTATTATGTTGCTTAGTAAATACATCTAACAAGATGAACATATCAATGTAGGGCACGTTTATGCGGTGATTGTAGATGAAGACAATGAAGAGGGTACAAATTATTACCTATGCCATTGTATTGAGGCCAAAAAGAAATTGGAGTCCCCAGTTATAGATGGAGAAAACATAGAATATCCTACAGGTTCGGTGGTTGTTACTGGAACATGGCTTCAAAGGTATCTAGTTAAGAATGTTGTAGTTTGGTTGTTTGAGGACTTCGACATGCATTGGAAAATTCTTCACTACTCGAACCTTGTCATTGCCACCAATGTTCATTTGATCAAATATAAGGGCAGAACTGCAAACAATAACTTGTGGAAAGTGTGTGAGTCTAACCATGAGGCAATACTCGACACAATAAAGAGTAGAGAAGACCTAGATGGTTCCTTGGATTGATTTGTAAGTATGCACATTGAATTTGTAAATTCATGTTATTGATCACTCTTTTGGACCAACACCTTGCAATAAGGATTTTTCACCATTAGTGTTTGATGTCATATGCATTTACGACTGTCATTGATCCTTTTTTGATTGTGACTATAGGTAATATTGAATTTTTTCAAAGTATATAAGAAAAGAACAACATCAGTTGGTGGTGCAAGTGTTCAGTGGTATGAGAAACATCAGTTGCTGGTGCAATTTTTGGTTGTTAATCTTCTTTTTCTTTTCCATCTCCTAGATTTATCGGATTCTTATAGGCTACATGTTCTATGTTAAGCCTCTCAGTGATATATTTGAAATTTATACGTAGGGTCATCGAGAGATGATAAAGTAGTGAAGGGGAACATCACCATTGTAGGACCTTCAATCAACCTCCTTATCTAGCATGCATGAAGGTGATAGTAGGTCTTGTTAGCTATATGACTGACATTATTTAGTTATTGATCTTTTAATGATTTATATGTGAGTCTATGTCTAAGATTGAGAGGCTTTTGTAGGTTTTTTGTGGACCATATTCCTATGATACTACACAACAACAAAGAGGCTACTACCCATGTTTTTTCATAGGGAGTAGGGGATGTACATGTTTTGAACCATTTTGGAATGTAAATAACTAGGCCAACTGAGGTGGAATGGAGATACGAAACTGGGCAGCAACTCCTTTTATTTCTTCTGAATTATAATATATTCCATGATCTATACTGCAAATGGGAGGATTATTTCCCTACATGTATTGATACAAGTATTGACAAATGGGAAGATTTTCAAGATGTTCTTCCATCACTATTGTAATATTTGTCATTGAATTAGTGTATTTTTTTATATAAAAAAATTATGAGAAATTAATACATGCAAATGTGTATATTCCTTAATATATGCCTTAATTAAATGAGTATATTACATTTAAAATTAGTTGTAATGCTTCATGGTTTACATTTAAAGTTGTCTTCAAGGAAAAACATGTGGATTTATGAGTAAGAATGAAATAATGTCTAATATAATTGTAGAAAAGCATATTTTACTGCCCCTACTGATGCAGAGGTGGTGGTAACCCAAGACACAACTTCTCTCAAATATGCCAAACAAGACATCAACTTTCAATTAACTCAACCTTGTAAAATAGCATCAAAATCAACAAGGACCCTACAGAGGCTGTCGACATCCAAGCAATGATAATTAAATCAAGTTTGCATAATCCCCAAGGCAGATTCATTGAATCCCTCAAAACTCACCTTTTGTCAATCCTACCGAATTGGCAAGCTAGTGAGCTCACTGGCTTTCCAAATCCATAGGGTTGAAAAGGTAGGGGAAGCGTATGCCTCATAGAAATTGATATAACCTAGGTCATCTCTAACATACCTTAGGGTATGACATTCAACCAAACAACTACTATGGACCAATCTACAACGCCATAAGAGGACCTAATGAGGTTGTTCCAAACAAGAACCATGATGCAGAGTGGATCAACCAAATAGGAGAGATGAAAAAAAATCTCTCAAATATGCCCACTTGGACATCGATTCACCAAAATCACAATAGGGTAACCTTGCCACTTGACATGGGATTTTGGCCAATTAGACTGAGACAGAGGTTTAGACTAGATTTTGGCCAAGCATGCTAGTATTTAGACACCGTGACGCTTAGAAAATTTTGGTTTGAGCCTATGGGACCATGTTGGGCCCCTCTACAATAACGTCTCTCAATTTTTGCTATCTCGGAGGCATTTTCTTGTGGTGGTGAATTTTCACTCGGGGAAAAAGTTGTAAAATGCAAGTAGTTGAAAGTTGCAAAGTGGTGCAACTTTTATTCTATAGCTCGTGTGACCAAATGAACTATTCCAATGCATCCAAATAGGTATGTCTACACTAGGAATGGTCCTCTTTCACACCCAAACATGCAGAATTTCTCCGAGCTACGTTCAACCAGATCGATCCCTTAAGGGTCCAAAGTGCAAAATGGATGCGAACTTCAACATGCTATTAGTCTAGCACCGTGACATTTACAAAATTCTCATCTGATCCTATGAGATCATGTTGGGCCCCTCTACAATAACCTCTCTCAGTTTTTGCTATCTGGAATTTTCCTATGGTGGCAAATTTTCACTCGGGGAAAAATTTGTCAAATGTAAGTAGTTGAAAGTTGGAAAGTGGTGCAAATTTCATTCTGCAGCTCGTGCAACCAAATGAACTATTCCAAAACATCCGAGTGGGTACATTTATGCTAGGAATGGTCCTTTTTCATACCCAAACATGTGAAATCGCTCTGAGCTACGTTCAACCAGATCAATCCCTTAAGGGTCCAAAGTGCAAAATGGCTACGAACTTCAGCATGCTAGTATTCAAAAACCATGATGTTTAAAAACTTCTCGTCTAATCCCGTGAGATCATGTTGGGCCCCTCTACAATAACCTCTCTCAATTTTTGCTATCTCAGAGGTATTTTCCTGTGGTGGCGAATTTTCACTTGGGAAAAAAGTTGTCAAATGCAAGTAGTTGAAAGTTGCAAAGTGGTGCAACTTTCATTCTACAGCTCGTGTAACCAAACGAATTGTTCCAATGCATCTGGGTGGGTAAATTTATGCTAGGCATGGTCCTCTTTCACACCCAAACACACGAAATCGCTCTGAGCTACGTTCAACCAGATCGATCCCTTAAGGGTCCAAAGTGCAAAACGGCTGCGAACTTCAGTATGCTAGTATTCAGACACCATGATGTTTTCTCATTTGATCCTACGAGATCATGTTGGGCCCCTCTACAATAACCTCTCTCGGTTTTTTCTATCTCGGAGGTATTTTCCTGTGGTGGCGAATTTTCACTTGGGGAAAAAGTTGTCAAATGCAAGTAGTTGAAAGTTGCAATGTGGTGCAACTTTCATTCTACAGCTCATGTAATGAAACGAATTGTTTCAACGCATCTAGGTGGGTATGTTTACGCTAGGCATGGTCCTCTTTCGCATCCAAACACACAAAATCACTCTGAGCTACGTTCAACCAGATCGATCCATTAAGGGTCCAAAGTGCAAAATGGATGTGAACTTCAACATGCTAGTATTCAGACACTATGATGCTTAGAAACTTCTCATCTAAGCCTATAGGATCAAGTTGGGCCCCTCTACAATAACCTCTCTCAGTTTTTGCTATCTCGGAGGTATTTTCCTATGATGGCGAATTTTCACTCGGGGAAAAAGTTGTCAAATGTGGCGAAGCTGGAAAGCGCAAGTGGTGCACTTTGTTCCCAGAAGTCAGGTGACCAAACCAGCATTGTTCCAACGCTACCGGTGGGTAAGGCCAGCGATTTATAGGAATAGTTCTTTCACACTCCAAACACGGGAATCGCTTCCGGAAAGCAGCATTCAAACTGCATCGATCCCATGGTCCAAAGTGCAAATGATTGGCTTAACTTTAGCATGATGCTATTACTCGACACCATGATGCTTAGAACTATCGCCTAACTATCAGATCATGTTAGCTCCTCTACAATAACCTCTCACGAGGCATTTTCTGGCGAAAAGTTAATCTTTCACCGGAAAAAGTTGTCAAATGCAAGTAGTCAGTGTTGTAAAGTGAGCAACTTTTCTATTTTCTTGCAGCCGTGACTAAATGAAACTATCCAATGCATAATCCAAATAGGCATAGTCACGCCAGGCATGGTCCTCGCTTCACACCCAAACACGGTAAAATCGCCTCCGGTTACGCTCAACCGCATCAACTCTCCTTAAGGGTCCAAAGTGCAAAATGGTCGCGAAACTTCAACATGCTATTAATTCTATATCAGCGATGCTTAGAAACTTCGCTTGATCCTATAAGATCGCACAACATCTACAATGAACTTCCTTTTCTATCTCGGCTACATTTTCCGTGGTGGAAAATTTCACTGGGAAAAAGTTGTCAAATGCAAGTAGTTGAAAGTTGCAAAGTGGTGCAACTTTCGTTTTGCAGCTCGTGTGACCAAACAGGCTGTTCCAACGCATCCGGGTGGGTACATTTACAATAGGCATGGTCCTCTTTTGCACCCAAACACGACAATCTTTGAGCCATTGCCCAACTAATCGAATTTTAAGGGTCCAAAGTGAAAAATGGCTACGAACTTCAACATGCTATTACTCGAACACCGTGAGACTTAGAAACTTATCGTTTGATCCTACGATATCATGTTGGGCCCCTCTATAATAACCTCTCTTAGTTTTTTCTATCTCGGAGGCCTTTTCCCGTGGTGGAAAATTTTTACTTGGGGAAAAAGTTGTCAAATGCAAGTAGTTGAAAGTTGCAAAGTGGTGCAACTTTTGTTTTGCAGCTCGTGTGACCAAACGAACTGTTCCAACATGTCAGAATAGGAGGTTTGACACTAGGCATGGTCCTCTTTCACACCCAAACACACAAAATCGCTCCAAGCTACGTTCAACCGGATCGATCCCTTAAGGGTCCAAAGTGCAAAATGACTGCGAACTTCAACATGCTCATATTCGGACACTGCGATGCTTAGAAAATTCTCGTCTAAGCCTATGGGATCATGTTGGGCCCCTCTACAATAACCTCTCTCGAAGGCCTTTTCTCGTGGTGACGATTTCTCGCTTGGGGAAAAAAATTATCAAATGCAAGTAGTCGAGTGTGTAAAAATGACTTTATAGGCATTTTTTCACTATGAGACCACGTTTATTTGAGACATCTTTTGAACTAGTTCATTGGCTTTTCTATGGCTTGTCATGGAATTCCATCATCACATTTATTTGATGCATTTTTTCAAATAGTTCACTGCCTTGTCTATGCTATTGCTTACTATTATGCTTTTGATATATTTTTTCGAAGCATCCATAGCTTGTTCAAAATCACTTGTTTTAGGATTTTAGCCATAGCAACAAGGCAGTGAACTATTTGAGAAGATGCTTTGGTAGACATGTATGAAAAATGTGGTAACATAGACAAGGCAGGGAACTATTTGAAAAAATATCTCAAAGAAATTTGGTCTCATAGAATGCCATGATAAGAAAATGCAATTGGCAGCTGCTCTTAGTTATTAGTTATGCAATGTGAAGAAATTGCATAACTGCTTAGGTTGACTTTGTACAAACTATATTGTAATTGAAATTTGGTCATCTATCAACATCTACTTATTAGTTATGCAAAGTGAAGTAATGCTTTGACTTTAAAATATGTGCAATGCAATGTAATCAATGATATGAATATAAAGTACAAAAATCCATTTTTTAAAATTCATTAGTTAAAATATTTATTTTATTTTCTCTCTATATATCTATATGCTATGGAAATACCTTTCAATTTAAAAAAAAGTTTTTATCTTTTGTTATACGATTTTTCCCAATTTTTTCACAAAGTATTATACTTTTGGTTTGTCAAAATTTTCCCCAAAAGATTTTTGCTGCTATGCAATGGAAGCATGAAGCATATACGTGAATACACACAATATACATGAAGTATACATGTTAATAAGTGAAGCATACATGTGAATAAGTGAGGCACAAGTAATTGAAGCATTCCAAAGGATACAAACCACCACAAATGGAGCTTATTTATACAATACGCTTTAGATGGGGCTTATTGAGCATTTGATAGTAATTAATTAAGCGTTAGATGTAAACAAAATCCATGCCTACAACATTCAAACATACAACTTAAACGATACGCATGATAACATCATTCAATAATGGCAGTAGCAAAATAAGACTTTCTTTAATAAAAAATTCGAAAGGCTATACAATGATATATATTGATAAAAGTATATACAATCTATCCAAAACAACCATATAGGCTTAGTACAAAGGATCCATGTGGACATAAAATATCACGTATATATTGATAGTACAAAACATATGTTCCAAAATGCTACATAGTCATACAACAAACAACACTAATACATAGTCATTTCCCTCTAGGGAAAGGAAATAGATCTTGTGCTGCCTTCAAAATTCAGCTAGATGGAGTGACTCTTGCTTCTCTTGTCTTTCGAACACGCTCGCTTGTCCTCCTCTCTTCACTCTGGACCTTCAACTGATATAATTAAAAGTAAAGATGTTAAAACATAGAAATTGAATTGTGGAATGGCATATAATAAAATATATAATCACTTACCGCATAATATAGTCATCATGCACATTTATAACATCACCACGTCCATGATCTGGAGTGACAACCACCTGAAGCAACCATGAAGATAAAAATTAAACTACATTAAATTATCGTGAAAATTTTCTATAATAGGCCATAAAAGAGAAAATATAATGTCAAACCGACTAATCTATTCCATACATATCTTAATGGATAAGAACTGGCTATTGTTGCAGGAAATCCATGGTCCATTGCGCCACCAACATCACCAGGGCTATCTCTTGTCAACATCTACAAATGAAACAATATCTCAGGTATCATGTAGATATAAAGACCAAGAGGGGATAATGGAACATAAGGTGAAATAAGAGAGGGTAATGGGATGGGAATAAAAGGGCGATGCAAAGAGGAGGCTCAAATTCATTCAAAGTGAAAAATTGCATTCAAGATACATCTAACAAGATTAAAATGGCCTATTAGAGTTATCCAAACAATCCTCAAAGCTTGAAAACAATCAGGAGTCTAACTTCTCACTTTCACCCATGTAACCTAGCAGTAGTGCAAACTCAGTTTTTGGCCTTTAACTCCCATACTTTCCAAAACACTTGACAATCAAAAGATGGATTTAGATACCCATTTCAGATTTATACAAGATATCTCTTAACTAGATACAAGTCTTTTGGACCAATCCCTTGAAATTAGACCCTCAACGCTGTCCTAGGCCATGAATTAGGCCACATTTACAAAGCAACATACCTTTAAAATTAACACAGACCCTTGAAACCTTGGGGCTGGATTTTATATGCCCTCAAACCTCTAAAACCACAATCAACACCCAGGGTTGAATCCTCCAACATAGCAAACTCCAAAACCCTCAATTTCATGCCAAGTCAAGAGGGTTTATTCAAAGTCCCACTTGCACAACCTCCTAGACCATGCCACAGACTCAAACATGTATATTCTAACCCCAATATGCTCAAAATTTGGAAAAAACTCCACTCTCATTGATTTCCACAAACCTTAGACACAAGGCTCCATCTTCATGTGTTTTTCTTCACAAAACTCATCAAGACAACAGGTTTATCTCCTTAGTTCCTTCTCCACAAATATAATCATGCAACCTAAAACCTACTCAGACTCCCTAGGAACCATTACACTAGTTATAGTAGGTACAGTCAGTGTAAGGGACCTTAAATCATGATTTTGGTTACAAAACCCTCAAACAGTGTTCCTCGGCTTGTCACAGGAAAACAAGCATATTTACCACAAATCACAATGGATCTCCCTCAAACTTGTTCTAAAATATTTTTAACACTTGCCACCACAAATTAAAATTATTTACATGGCACAATGAATCTGTACGGGCTCGTACAAGCTTGCAAATAACAAGAAAACTCAAAAATTTGATGAAAAACATAGATATTCTTATTGCCAATGCTTCAAACTTCAAGCCAACGTTACAAAACAAGTTGTCATGCATTTTTAAAGGCTTATACTCATCAAACCAATGCCCAACTGCCTTACAACTACTTTTAAAACCTCTCATGACTATTGCATTACAAATTTGTTGCATTTATGCAACTCACAAATTTAGCACTTTCAAGTTTTGACTCTTTATATTTTCCTAGACCCTCTTAAACACCTAAACTATTACAAATAGTCTAATGAGACCTTATTCAACTAAGAAATCATGACTTAATCAAGAAAACATCATCCTATCTACCTTGGCACCCCTTGTCAACTTTGAGAATTCCTTCCAGATGATTTGCAAACCTTACAAGATGAATACAAAAGCCCTTAAAAGTTGATCAATTACAATAGAATGGTAGCATTGGACCTTATTAAGACTCAAGGACTCAAATCAAACATCCTAACACACCTTGCCTATCTAATGTAGAGTGGCAGGGAAGGTAAACACACAACTAGGATGGAAAAGACAATCCAATTCAACGCTTCTCTCAAATTATCTTACAAGGATTCATAAACTCCATTATTATTTAAATGATCAGTCCCCACACACCTAGGGTTCACAACTCAGACCACCCACAAAAATTGAAAGCATTTGGATCATGTCACATTAGGACAAAACAAGCTTCAACAACCCTCTAGCACTTAGGTTTCAACAAATAACTATCACTATGGTGATTTAGACCTCACTCCCTCTTAATAGTACAGGCATATACTTTCCATCCCACTAGGATTTATCAACTCTACAATGTGTGGATGGAAGAAACACCCATAATTCACTCAAAACCCTAATTTTGAGCGTTTTCATACCACCTAGGAGTAAACTTAAGATATCTCCCTTGATACTCAATGAAATCTCATCACTCCAATTCCAAAATAAATCTTATTCAATTACCTATATAACCATTATAGGCTTGGAGCATTAAACAAAACGTACAGACTGTACCAAGTATGGGATCAACAATTTCTTCAAGAAAACATAGAAATCAACAAACTCTTTATTGAAAACTTCTTCCAAAATTTAAGAATAGCCTTGCCTTGACCAAGAGAGGCATATATGAAGCATTTCAACCTCCTCCAACTTCCTCCAACTTAAATTTGAATCCTTTTTCCATTGGAAATACAAAAGACTTCTTTTCTGACTCTTTAATGCCTAATTAAGACAATTTAGACAATTTTCACCAACCCGACTACAAAGATACCTCCAAATTGTGTGAAAGGCATCCAAAACTCCTCAAAATGAAAAAGATGACTCCCCTCAAGTGTCTAGCTACATCAAGGAATCCTTTTTGCTTAATTTTCCAAAATGCACTAGACTTACAAAGGAGGATGGAGACCTTGTTTGTACAAAAAGTTGGTCATCAAGACCAAAACTCCACCAAATCCCTAGGAGACCTATTACAAAGAAATGAAATTGTCCATGAGACCTTATTCCAGCATTAAACAAAGAAACAAAACGTAACAAATGATTCTAGGTCCCTTAGACCCATGGGTGCTCCTACACCACTATTAGACACTTAATGAAGAAACATAGAAAAGAGTGGTGCCCCTGCACCAAAGGGATTAATGGAACATAGGATGGACTAGTATAGATTGATGGGATGGGCTAGGATGGGATAAAAAAATGTAGGGTGGAAGATTTGAGGTTAATGGGATGCAATTATTAGGGAATAATGCAACATAGGGTGAATTAGGAGGTGTCTAGGGTTTGACTATAGTACATGAAGTGCGAACTTGACCTGTGTGTAGAAATAATAGAGAAGAGTTATCTAGGATGAAACATGGATAAATATGGTATAACATAGGATGATATAAAGGAACATAGGGTGGAACATAGGGGATCATGGAACATCTAGGGTGATATAATAATGGGTACAATAAGATGGGAGTAGGACATAATGACACATAGCATGGACTAGAAGATATTAGTGGGATGGGCTAGGAGGGGATAATGGAAAATAGGGTGAAATATTAAATGTTAATGGTAAGGGATTAGGAAGGAATAAAGGAACAAAAAGTGAATTAGGAGAACATAATGTGACACGATCAAGGAATACTTGAATGCAATGTTTTTGTTTCTCATCAATTTTTAAGATTTGTATATACACAAAATTACGAAAACTAGCTAACATAGATTTACAACACCATTAATGAATAAAGGCTACCTAAGTGTACATTGTTTGAGGATATGAATCACGAGGTGTGGAGGAAGAAGGTGCACCAAGAAACTGTTTGAAATCCGAAGCATGTTATGAGACAAACATTCAAATATAACATTCAACTGTTCAAATGCAATAATAATATCTTTAATACTAGTTGCATACCTATGGACTCATCATTGAGAATGTATAAGGGTCTGTAGGAAATAGAGCATCCCTCATGAATAGTGCGACCCTGAAATTTCATTATATCAAAATTCTACTATTTTAGTTATTCTTAAATTTCAAAATATATTTTAATAAACAAAATTAAAATAACTTGCTAAATTTTATCTGAGTGTCAATGTCGAATGTATCATTTAGAATATCATATGTGAAAGTCATCACCTCTGCAACTGACGTAGGTTGTGTAGCTGCATCACGAGCACCCTGATAATCGTACGTGCAAACAACACCACAAGTGCCACAATGGTGGGCTGGAGCTCGGGGCCTACACATCTCCTCCACACCAGGCTCTACTAGAGGACTCGCACACTATAAAATGGTCTGGGTGATTGAGCCAATCGACTTCATTGTGTCTACCTCTACACTGTCCTTAACAATGGAAGGAACAACGACATGCTCCACCATGGGTTTTCCCAAGGCTCTCTATGCCAACTGTGGATTACATCATGCAATAGGTCTATTGTGTGTGGAGCCCCCACCTCTACCCTAAAAGTCTAAGATGTCAAAATATTTTGGCATTTTATTGAGGACAAAATCGCAATAGAGTTTCCTCAAAAAGTATTGCGGCACCTCATGGTTATTGCATGGAGGTTGGTCAAATACCATCCACCATTGCTCCCAAAATTTGTTTTTAATTAACTCATGGTGGCACCAATGGATGGGGAACCTCCTGCATGCATGGGACAAAGGTTCATTAGTTTTTGGGTCTATAAATAGGGCACACAACTTGGCTTTGCTAATTTTTAGTTTTTTGACATCTGCATATGACAAACCATTAGCATAAAATTGTCTCATCTCATGCCTCTTAGTTGACCAAAAATTCATTTGATTGCTTATTTCTCCTACATGAGTTAAAATTGGCTTCAATGATTTAGAAATCCCTCTCCTATAAGGGTGGGTTTTGGCATGCTTGGTTAATCTTGAAATTAATTGTTGAATGTCTCTTTTATTGTTTTCAATTTGATTTTGAATATTTTCTTGTGTTCCTTGAGGATGCCTATGAATTGATGGAGGGGTTTTGGGTTGTTCTTGTATAGGAGGCTCTTCATGAGGGGGTGATTGTGAATTCTCAATG
>CM021103.1:184345238-184741886 GCA_007115665.2 Sequoiadendron giganteum
GAATTGCAGCCCATACAACCAAAAATTCCCGTGCAATCTGAGAGAGATGTCAAATTGGAAAAACAAAGGGCACGAATGAGGAAAGTGCATGGAAGGACATGAATGTGTACCGAAGTTGGGGTCACATCATCAACCATAGGTGAAGCTCAATGCACATCTCCAGTTGAAGACACATTGACAACAACATGTGGTTTTCTAGGTACATCAAGAATCATATCTCCAATTGAAGACACACCATCAAAAACATTGCGTTTTGAAAGTACATCAGCAAACACATCTCTATTTGAAGGCACTTGACAAACGACATCTCAAGTTGGAGGTACACCATGGTTTACATGTCAATCTCAAGGTATGTCATCAATTGCACCTCCAATTGAAGGTACATGATCTATCCCTGATGTTGTTGACCTTCCCAATATTGACACAAATTTACATTTGAGAACTCCTCCTAGAGTTTTGCATAGAAAACCTACATTTTTGATTGATATTGATTCCAATGTTTTGAAGTGGATGCCTAATAAGATTCCAAAATGTACATGTCAAAGATATGCACAAAGGATATGGAGTTTTTTTTTTGAGAAGCTAAGTGAGGGTGGAAGATGCCAGCTATTTGTTGAAATGATGAAGCAACTCAAATTTAGGCCCACCATGAAGGCTCTTGGGCTAAGAGTTTTGAATGACTAAAGTGAAAATTCCACTGTAAAGAACTTGATGAGTGCATACGAGAGCGTGGGTTCCACCTCATGCATGAAGGATAGTTGTGCTGATTTTGTACAAAAGTTTCTTGAAATTAAAATATGTCAAAGGTATTTTGAAATGCTAAAGCATTTTGATGTCAAAATAAATCACACACGTACTACTTGTTGTTGTAGGGTTCATATTGAGTTTTCTAACCATTATGATGTTTATCGACGTATATGTGTAGATATGCATACTAGCAATGTTTTGCAAGAATGTAACATAACGCCTCCACCTAAATCGTTAAGGAATTTTTGTCTTCCATTTTATGTGAAAGAGAGGATGATCAATTATTTTACAAAAAATCATGTTTGGATGGCACATGTGATCATTGTGGTGGCATGCAAAATTTTCCAATTTGCTAACACATGGCTAGTACACACACAATTGGAGACAAAATTGTGGAATTTGGCAAATATAAGATAGTGGCATACAGTATAAAAGATGAGAAAGAAGCAAAGAAGTGTGAATTGGTCAGTGATAAGATTCCAATGTATCAATTTATGGGCATTTTTCATGATAAGGTGGTCTATGATTATGCAATGCATACACACATAGCACAATGGTTGGACTCATAGTTCAAGTTATGCAAGGACACATTTCCACTTCATCATATTGTTTCAGTTGTCGACTTCACTGAGAACTACACACTACAACCATAGAACGAGGTGCAATCACAATACTACAACTCCATGCAGGTTGCTATATTTGTGCATATAGCATTCATTCATGCAAATGATAGTACATTGGAAAATAGGAAAGTATTGAGGGAGTATCACTTTTACATCAGTGATGATCGCACACATTCTATAGAGTTTGTGCAAGGTTTCTTTCATATGTTCTATGCTGATCTGGATAGTAGGGGCATATCATATGGTCAGATAATTGTACATCAGAATTCAAGAACGCTGAAATGTTTTACTGGTTAAGCAGGATGCATATGATTAGTGGTGTTCAACATATGTGGAACTTCTCAAAGGCCGGACATGGAAAGGGGGAGCATGATGGAGCAGGTGCATGTATCAAAAGAGCCCTAGCACAAGAAGAAATAAAGTACACAAATAGTGTAAAGTTGACAGGTGCAAGATCAATTGTCCAGTGGTGCAATGGTGCAATGGGCCCAGGTAGTGAAGGTAATTCTTTAGTTCGTAGATTTTTTCATTTAGTAGATGAGACTAACATTGCAAAATATGAGGATTGTTGTACACTAACAGGATTGAGAGAGCTACACTCTTTTAGAAGCACCAATGCAGGTGCATGGACTATCCATACAAGGAAGATGGCATGCTTTTGTTATGCATGTACACTTCAATCATGAAATGATTGTGAGTCAACATAGTGGGTTGACGAATGGTCTGTAAGAAGTCTAACCCCACTTGACACTTATCAGCTCCCAACAGCTCTACAAATCACAGAGATGCAATCATCCATTGACTTTGATAATGTATCAGACCTACTAGAACCAAGTAATATATCTTACATACAAGTTTTATTATGTTGCTTAGTAAATACATCTAACAAGATGAACATATCAATGTAGGGCACGTTTATGCGGTGATTGTAGATGAAGACAATGAAGAGGGTACAAATTATTACCTATGCCATTGTATTGAGGCCAAAAAGAAATTGGAGTCCCCAGTTATAGATGGAGAAAACATAGAATATCCTACAGGTTCGGTGGTTGTTACTGGAACATGGCTTCAAAGGTATCTAGTTAAGAATGTTGTAGTTTGGTTGTTTGAGGACTTCGACATGCATTGGAAAATTCTTCACTACTCGAACCTTGTCATTGCCACCAATGTTCATTTGATCAAATATAAGGGCAGAACTGCAAACAATAACTTGTGGAAAGTGTGTGAGTCTAACCATGAGGCAATACTCGACACAATAAAGAGTAGAGAAGACCTAGATGGTTCCTTGGATTGATTTGTAAGTATGCACATTGAATTTGTAAATTCATGTTATTGATCACTCTTTTGGACCAACACCTTGCAATAAGGATTTTTCACCATTAGTGTTTGATGTCATATGCATTTACGACTGTCATTGATCCTTTTTTGATTGTGACTATAGGTAATATTGAATTTTTTCAAAGTATATAAGAAAAGAACAACATCAGTTGGTGGTGCAAGTGTTCAGTGGTATGAGAAACATCAGTTGCTGGTGCAATTTTTGGTTGTTAATCTTCTTTTTCTTTTCCATCTCCTAGATTTATCGGATTCTTATAGGCTACATGTTCTATGTTAAGCCTCTCAGTGATATATTTGAAATTTATACGTAGGGTCATCGAGAGATGATAAAGTAGTGAAGGGGAACATCACCATTGTAGGACCTTCAATCAACCTCCTTATCTAGCATGCATGAAGGTGATAGTAGGTCTTGTTAGCTATATGACTGACATTATTTAGTTATTGATCTTTTAATGATTTATATGTGAGTCTATGTCTA
The DNA here is from genome assembly GCA_007115665.2 of Sequoiadendron giganteum. Classification (NCBI taxonomy): domain Eukaryota; kingdom Viridiplantae; phylum Streptophyta; class Pinopsida; order Cupressales; family Cupressaceae; genus Sequoiadendron; species Sequoiadendron giganteum. The sequence continues at coordinate 184,348,425 of CM021103.1, forward strand.
AGATTGAGAGGCTTTTGTAGGTTTTTTGTGGACCATATTCCTATGATACTACACAACAACAAAGAGGCTACTACCCATGTTTTTTCATAGGGAGTAGGGGATGTACATGTTTTGAACCATTTTGGAATGTAAATAACTAGGCCAACTGAGGTGGAATGGAGATACGAAACTGGGCAGCAACTCCTTTTATTTCTTCTGAATTATAATATATTCCATGATCTATACTGCAAATGGGAGGATTATTTCCCTACATGTATTGATACAAGTATTGACAAATGGGAAGATTTTCAAGATGTTCTTCCATCACTATTGTAATATTTGTCATTGAATTAGTGTATTTTTTTATATAAAAAAATTATGAGAAATTAATACATGCAAATGTGTATATTCCTTAATATATGCCTTAATTAAATGAGTATATTACATTTAAAATTAGTTGTAATGCTTCATGGTTTACATTTAAAGTTGTCTTCAAGGAAAAACATGTGGATTTATGAGTAAGAATGAAATAATGTCTAATATAATTGTAGAAAAGCATATTTTACTGCCCCTACTGATGCAGAGGTGGTGGTAACCCAAGACACAACTTCTCTCAAATATGCCAAACAAGACATCAACTTTCAATTAACTCAACCTTGTAAAATAGCATCAAAATCAACAAGGACCCTACAGAGGCTGTCGACATCCAAGCAATGATAATTAAATCAAGTTTGCATAATCCCCAAGGCAGATTCATTGAATCCCTCAAAACTCACCTTTTGTCAATCCTACCGAATTGGCAAGCTAGTGAGCTCACTGGCTTTCCAAATCCATAGGGTTGAAAAGGTAGGGGAAGCGTATGCCTCATAGAAATTGATATAACCTAGGTCATCTCTAACATACCTTAGGGTATGACATTCAACCAAACAACTACTATGGACCAATCTACAACGCCATAAGAGGACCTAATGAGGTTGTTCCAAACAAGAACCATGATGCAGAGTGGATCAACCAAATAGGAGAGATGAAAAAAAATCTCTCAAATATGCCCACTTGGACATCGATTCACCAAAATCACAATAGGGTAACCTTGCCACTTGACATGGGATTTTGGCCAATTAGACTGAGACAGAGGTTTAGACTAGATTTTGGCCAAGCATGCTAGTATTTAGACACCGTGACGCTTAGAAAATTTTGGTTTGAGCCTATGGGACCATGTTGGGCCCCTCTACAATAACGTCTCTCAATTTTTGCTATCTCGGAGGCATTTTCTTGTGGTGGTGAATTTTCACTCGGGGAAAAAGTTGTAAAATGCAAGTAGTTGAAAGTTGCAAAGTGGTGCAACTTTTATTCTATAGCTCGTGTGACCAAATGAACTATTCCAATGCATCCAAATAGGTATGTCTACACTAGGAATGGTCCTCTTTCACACCCAAACATGCAGAATTTCTCCGAGCTACGTTCAACCAGATCGATCCCTTAAGGGTCCAAAGTGCAAAATGGATGCGAACTTCAACATGCTATTAGTCTAGCACCGTGACATTTACAAAATTCTCATCTGATCCTATGAGATCATGTTGGGCCCCTCTACAATAACCTCTCTCAGTTTTTGCTATCTGGAATTTTCCTATGGTGGCAAATTTTCACTCGGGGAAAAATTTGTCAAATGTAAGTAGTTGAAAGTTGGAAAGTGGTGCAAATTTCATTCTGCAGCTCGTGCAACCAAATGAACTATTCCAAAACATCCGAGTGGGTACATTTATGCTAGGAATGGTCCTTTTTCATACCCAAACATGTGAAATCGCTCTGAGCTACGTTCAACCAGATCAATCCCTTAAGGGTCCAAAGTGCAAAATGGCTACGAACTTCAGCATGCTAGTATTCAAAAACCATGATGTTTAAAAACTTCTCGTCTAATCCCGTGAGATCATGTTGGGCCCCTCTACAATAACCTCTCTCAATTTTTGCTATCTCAGAGGTATTTTCCTGTGGTGGCGAATTTTCACTTGGGAAAAAAGTTGTCAAATGCAAGTAGTTGAAAGTTGCAAAGTGGTGCAACTTTCATTCTACAGCTCGTGTAACCAAACGAATTGTTCCAATGCATCTGGGTGGGTAAATTTATGCTAGGCATGGTCCTCTTTCACACCCAAACACACGAAATCGCTCTGAGCTACGTTCAACCAGATCGATCCCTTAAGGGTCCAAAGTGCAAAACGGCTGCGAACTTCAGTATGCTAGTATTCAGACACCATGATGTTTTCTCATTTGATCCTACGAGATCATGTTGGGCCCCTCTACAATAACCTCTCTCGGTTTTTTCTATCTCGGAGGTATTTTCCTGTGGTGGCGAATTTTCACTTGGGGAAAAAGTTGTCAAATGCAAGTAGTTGAAAGTTGCAATGTGGTGCAACTTTCATTCTACAGCTCATGTAATGAAACGAATTGTTTCAACGCATCTAGGTGGGTATGTTTACGCTAGGCATGGTCCTCTTTCGCATCCAAACACACAAAATCACTCTGAGCTACGTTCAACCAGATCGATCCATTAAGGGTCCAAAGTGCAAAATGGATGTGAACTTCAACATGCTAGTATTCAGACACTATGATGCTTAGAAACTTCTCATCTAAGCCTATAGGATCAAGTTGGGCCCCTCTACAATAACCTCTCTCAGTTTTTGCTATCTCGGAGGTATTTTCCTATGATGGCGAATTTTCACTCGGGGAAAAAGTTGTCAAATGCAAGTAGTTGAAAGTTGCAAAGTGGTGCAACTTTTGTTCTGTAGCTCGTGTGACCAAACAGATTGTTCCAACGCGTTCGGGTGGGTACATTTATGCTAGGAATAGTCTTCTTTCACACCCAAACACGTGGAATCGCTCCGAGCTACATTCAACCAGATCGATCCCTTAAGGGTCCAAAGTGCAAAATGACTACGAACTTTAGCATGCTATTACTCAGACACCATGATGCTTAGAAACTTATCGTCCAATCCTACGAGATCATGTTAGCCCCCTCTACAATAACCTCTGTCAGAGGCATTTTCTTATGGTGGCGAATTTTCACTCGGGGAAAAAGTTGTCAAATGCAAGTAGTTGAAAGTTGTAAAGTGGTGCAACTTTCATTTTGCAGCTCGTGTGACTAAATGAACCATTCCAATGCATCCAAATAGGTATGTTTACGCTAGGCATGGTCCTGTTTCACACCCAAACACGCAAAATCGCTCCGAGCTACGTTCAACCAGATCAATCCCTTAAGGGTCCAAAGTGCAAAATGGCTGCAAACTTCAACATGCTATTACTCGGACATCATGATGCTTAGAAACTTCTCGTTTGATCCTACAAGATCGTGTTGGGCCCATCTACAATGAACTCTCTCAGTTTTTTCTATCTCGAAGGCATTTTCCTGTGGTGGAAAATTTTCACTTGGGGAAAAAGTTGTCAAATGCAAGTAGTTGAAAGTTGCAAAGTGGTGCAACTTTCGTTATGCAGCTTGTGTGACCAAAAAAAATGTTCCAACGCATCCAAATAGGTATGTTTACGCTAGGCATGGTCCTCTTTTGCACCCAAACACGCATAATCGCTTTGAGCTACGTTCAACTGAATCGATCCCTTAAGGGTCCAAAGTGAAAAATGGCTACGAACTTCAACATGCTATTACTCGAACACCGTGAGACTTAGAAACTTATCGTTTGATCCTACGATATCATGTTGGGCCCCTCTATAATAACCTCTCTTAGTTTTTTCTATCTCGGAGGCCTTTTCCCGTGGTGGAAAATTTTTACTTGGGGAAAAAGTTGTCAAATGCAAGTAGTTGAAAGTTGCAAAGTGGTGCAACTTTTGTTTTGCAGCTCGTGTGACCAAACGAACTGTTCCAACATGTCAGAATAGGAGGTTTGACACTAGGCATGGTCCTCTTTCACACCCAAACACACAAAATCGCTCCAAGCTACGTTCAACCGGATCGATCCCTTAAGGGTCCAAAGTGCAAAATGACTGCGAACTTCAACATGCTCATATTCGGACACTGCGATGCTTAGAAAATTCTCGTCTAAGCCTATGGGATCATGTTGGGCCCCTCTACAATAACCTCTCTCGAAGGCCTTTTCTCGTGGTGACGATTTCTCGCTTGGGGAAAAAATTGTCAAATGCAAGTAGCTGAGTGTGTAAAAATGACTTTATAGGCATTCCGTCACCATGAGACCACATTTATTTGAGGCATCTTTTGAACTAGTTCACTGCCTTGTCTATGGCTTGCCATGGCATTCCATCACCACATTTATTTGATGCATTTTTTCAAACAGTTCACTACTTTATCTATGCTATTGCTTACTATTATGCTTTTGATATATTTTTTTCGAAGCATCCATAACTTGTTCAAAATCACTTGTTTTAGGCTTTTAGCCATAGCAACAAGGCAGTGAACTGTTTGAGAAGATGCTTTGGTAGACATGTATGAAAAATGTGGTAACATAGACAAGGAAGCCAACTATTTGAAAAAATACCTCAAATAAATTTTGTCTCATAGAATGCCATGATAAGAAAATGCAATTCGCAGCTGCTCTTAGTTATTAGTTATGCAATGTGAAGAAATTGCATAACTGCTTAGGTTGACTTTGTACAAACTATATTGTAATTGAAATTTGGTCATCTATCAACATCTACTTATTAGTTATGCAAAGTGAAGTAATGCTTTGACTTTAAAATATGTGCAATGCAATGTAATCAATGATATGAATATAAAGTACAAAAATCCATTTTTTAAAATTCATTAGTTAAAATATTTATTTTATTTTCTCTCTATATATCTATATGCTATGGAAATACCTTTCAATTTAAAAAAAAGTTTTTATCTTTTGTTATACGATTTTTCCCAATTTTTTCACAAAGTATTATACTTTTGGTTTGTCAAAATTTTCCCCAAAAGATTTTTGCTGCTATGCAATGGAAGCATGAAGCATATACGTGAATACACACAATATACATGAAGTATACATGTTAATAAGTGAAGCATACATGTGAATAAGTGAGGCACAAGTAATTGAAGCATTCCAAAGGATACAAACCACCACAAATGGAGCTTATTTATACAATACGCTTTAGATGGGGCTTATTGAGCATTTGATAGTAATTAATTAAGCGTTAGATGTAAACAAAATCCATGCCTACAACATTCAAACATACAACTTAAACGATACGCATGATAACATCATTCAATAATGGCAGTAGCAAAATAAGACTTTCTTTAATAAAAAATTCGAAAGGCTATACAATGATATATATTGATAAAAGTATATACAATCTATCCAAAACAACCATATAGGCTTAGTACAAAGGATCCATGTGGACATAAAATATCACGTATATATTGATAGTACAAAACATATGTTCCAAAATGCTACATAGTCATACAACAAACAACACTAATACATAGTCATTTCCCTCTAGGGAAAGGAAATAGATCTTGTGCTGCCTTCAAAATTCAGCTAGATGGAGTGACTCTTGCTTCTCTTGTCTTTCGAACACGCTCGCTTGTCCTCCTCTCTTCACTCTGGACCTTCAACTGATATAATTAAAAGTAAAGATGTTAAAACATAGAAATTGAATTGTGGAATGGCATATAATAAAATATATAATCACTTACCGCATAATATAGTCATCATGCACATTTATAACATCACCACGTCCATGATCTGGAGTGACAACCACCTGAAGCAACCATGAAGATAAAAATTAAACTACATTAAATTATCGTGAAAATTTTCTATAATAGGCCATAAAAGAGAAAATATAATGTCAAACCGACTAATCTATTCCATACATATCTTAATGGATAAGAACTGGCTATTGTTGCAGGAAATCCATGGTCCATTGCGCCACCAACATCACCAGGGCTATCTCTTGTCAACATCTACAAATGAAACAATATCTCAGGTATCATGTAGATATAAAGACCAAGAGGGGATAATGGAACATAAGGTGAAATAAGAGAGGGTAATGGGATGGGAATAAAAGGGCGATGCAAAGAGGAGGCTCAAATTCATTCAAAGTGAAAAATTGCATTCAAGATACATCTAACAAGATTAAAATGGCCTATTAGAGTTATCCAAACAATCCTCAAAGCTTGAAAACAATCAGGAGTCTAACTTCTCACTTTCACCCATGTAACCTAGCAGTAGTGCAAACTCAGTTTTTGGCCTTTAACTCCCATACTTTCCAAAACACTTGACAATCAAAAGATGGATTTAGATACCCATTTCAGATTTATACAAGATATCTCTTAACTAGATACAAGTCTTTTGGACCAATCCCTTGAAATTAGACCCTCAACGCTGTCCTAGGCCATGAATTAGGCCACATTTACAAAGCAACATACCTTTAAAATTAACACAGACCCTTGAAACCTTGGGGCTGGATTTTATATGCCCTCAAACCTCTAAAACCACAATCAACACCCAGGGTTGAATCCTCCAACATAGCAAACTCCAAAACCCTCAATTTCATGCCAAGTCAAGAGGGTTTATTCAAAGTCCCACTTGCACAACCTCCTAGACCATGCCACAGACTCAAACATGTATATTCTAACCCCAATATGCTCAAAATTTGGAAAAAACTCCACTCTCATTGATTTCCACAAACCTTAGACACAAGGCTCCATCTTCATGTGTTTTTCTTCACAAAACTCATCAAGACAACAGGTTTATCTCCTTAGTTCCTTCTCCACAAATATAATCATGCAACCTAAAACCTACTCAGACTCCCTAGGAACCATTACACTAGTTATAGTAGGTACAGTCAGTGTAAGGGACCTTAAATCATGATTTTGGTTACAAAACCCTCAAACAGTGTTCCTCGGCTTGTCACAGGAAAACAAGCATATTTACCACAAATCACAATGGATCTCCCTCAAACTTGTTCTAAAATATTTTTAACACTTGCCACCACAAATTAAAATTATTTACATGGCACAATGAATCTGTACGGGCTCGTACAAGCTTGCAAATAACAAGAAAACTCAAAAATTTGATGAAAAACATAGATATTCTTATTGCCAATGCTTCAAACTTCAAGCCAACGTTACAAAACAAGTTGTCATGCATTTTTAAAGGCTTATACTCATCAAACCAATGCCCAACTGCCTTACAACTACTTTTAAAACCTCTCATGACTATTGCATTACAAATTTGTTGCATTTATGCAACTCACAAATTTAGCACTTTCAAGTTTTGACTCTTTATATTTTCCTAGACCCTCTTAAACACCTAAACTATTACAAATAGTCTAATGAGACCTTATTCAACTAAGAAATCATGAATTACTCAAGAAAACATCATCCTATCTACCTTGACACCCCTTGTCAACTTTGAGAATTCCTTCCACATGATTTGCAAACCTTACAAGATGAATACAAAAGCACCTCAAAGTTGATAAATTACAATAGAATGGCCACATTGGACCTTATTAAGACTCAAGGACTCAACTCAAACATCCTAACACACCTTTCCTATCTGATGTAGAGTGGCAAGGAAGGTAAACACACGACTATAATGGAAAAGACAATCCAATTCAACGCTTCTCTAAAATACTCTTACAAGGAGTCATAAACTCCATTATTCTTTAAATGATTAGCCCCCACACACCTAGTGTTCACAACTCAGACCACCCACAAAACTTGAAAGCATTTGGATCATGTCACATTAGGACAAAACAAGGTTTCAACAAACAACTATCACTATGGTGATTTAGACCTCACTACCTCTTAATAGTACAGACATATACTTTCCATCCCACCAGGATTTAGCAACTCTACAATGTGTGGATGGAAGAAACACCCATAATTCACTCAAAACCCTAATTTTGAGGGTTTTCAGACCACCCAGGAGTAAAATTAAGATATCTCCCTTGATACTCAACGAAATCTCATCACTCCAACTCCAAAAGAAATCTTATTCAATTACCTATCCAACCATTATAGGATTGGAGCATGAAACAATACATACAGACCATACCAAATACAAGATCAGAAATTTCTTCAAGAAAACACATAAATCAACAAACTCTTTATTGAAAACTTCTTCCAAACTTCAAGAACAACCTTGCCTCGACCAAGAGAGGCATATATGAGTTTAGTATACTTTCCCTTTGGAAGTCTCTCCTTTTTCAAGCGAGCCATCATGAAATATCCAACCTTGTATTGAACATCCCTCTTCTTCAAATCTGCTCTTTCTTTGTACTTCTCAACATTCTTTTGTAGAGTTTCCTTCACTTGTTGATGGATATCCCTGATTGTAATAGAAAATTCATCTCCTTGAGCACTTCTCCTATAAAATCCTTCTAGATATCTTAACTCATAGACCCCTCTAGGGTGCATGCCATAGACTACTTCAAAAGGGCTCCTACCAATGCTCCTATTCATGGAGTCATTGTATGCAAATTCAACGTAACGTAAAATCAGATCCCAAGCTTGTCCATGCTCCTTGGTAAGACATATCAAGAGATTTCCCAATGATATATTCACCACTTCAATTTTTCCATCCATTTGTGGATGGTATGCAGAGCTAAAGGATAGGTTTGTGCCAAGTTTCTTCCACAAGGTCCTCCAAAAGTGACCTATGAACTTAGAATCCTTATCAGAAACAATGCTCAAGGAAAATCCATGTATTCTAACAACCTCCTTAAAGAAGATACCTACTATACTAGATGCATCATTGGTGCATTTACAAGGAAGAAAATGAGCCATCTTACTATACCTATCAACTACCACAAAACACTATCAAAACCTCTTTGGGTTCTAGAAGCCCCAATAAAAAATCCATACTTACACTCTCCCAAGGCCTATTGGGAATGGGAAGTGGTTGATAGAGACCTACATTTGATAAAGTTCCCTTTGCTCTTTGGCAGATTGTGCATCCTTCCACAAAATTTCTCACATCCACTTGCAGCCTTGGCCAATAGTAGTACCTCCTCACTTGTTCTAAGGTCTTATCAAGGCCAAAATGACCTCCAAGACTCCCATTGTGTTTCTCATTTATAATATTCTCCCTCATTGAGAATTAAGGCACAAACAATTGGCTTCCTTTGAAGAGAAAAGCATTCTACAACAGAAAATCAGAGTATTCACCATGAGAAGTATTCAAATGTTGATCACAAATGTTGTATACCTCCTTAAAATATGCATCTTCATGATACATGTCTTTCAATGCATCAACCCCCATGCTTTGGAGTTGGATCTCTTGCCCTAAAAGTTCCCTTCTACTGAGTGCATCTGCTGCCTTATTTGCTTGGCCCTTCTTATGCTTTATTGTGAATGTATAGGCTCGTAAAGACTCCACCCACTTCATGTGCCTATGATTGAGTTTATCTTGTGCATTCAAGAAACTCAAAGCATGATTATCAATATAGACAAAAAATTATTTAGGTAACAAGTAGTGTCTCCACTTTTTTAGGGCTTGGACCATAGCATACAATTACAAATGATAGGAAGAATACTTCCTCTTTGCTTCATTCAGCCTCTCATTAAAAAATACAACTGGTTTGCCTTCTTGGCTCAAGACAACCCCTATTGCTTGGTTACTAGCATGACATTAAATTGTAAAAACCTTATCAAAATCAAGGAGCAAAAGTATAGGTTGTTGTGCTACTCTCTTTTTCAGATATTCAAACCCTTTATCAGCCTCATTGGTCCAAGAAAACTTACCCTTGTTACCTCCTTTGATGGTGTTGAAGATGGGAGCACAAATTTGACTAAAGTTCTTGATGAACTTTCTATAAAAGCTTGCAAGTTCATAAAATATTCTCACATCTCCAATGGATTTTGGTGTTGGCCAAGTAAGAATAGCATCCACCTTTGAAGAATCCATCTTCAAACATCCCTTGGAGATGACAAATCCAAGGTACACTAGTTCTCCCTTCATAAATTCACACTTTTCCATGTTGATCAACAGCTTCTCCTCTTGTAACCTCTTCAATATCATGTCTCTCAAAGGCTCTTAATGGCTCTTGAATCAATGAAAAGACTCCAATTCCCATCCTTTCTTGGTGCTAGGACAATAGGAACAACACATGGGCTCAAACTCTTTCTCAATAGCACCTCATCCAACAAATCTTTCACTTGTTTTGCAGTCTCCTCATTCTGAGCAGGTGTCATCTTATATGCAGCCTTATTGGAAAATTTAGCCTCTGGAATTAGATCGATATGGTGGCTTATATACCTAATGGGAGGTAGGGAACTAGGTAGTTTATTTACCGTTATGTCCTTGTAGATTTCCAACAACTCTTGGACCTCTCTAGGTGTATCTTCCTTCTTCTTTGTGGGCAGATCTGCTTCACTCTTTGGCTTCATAACTAGGAAGAATCCTCTTCCTCCTCCTTCCTTTGAGGTCTTCATGAAATCCTTCTCACCCACCATCAAAACACTAGGCCCTTCATGATTTTCCTTGTATTCTTCTATGAGAGGTGTGAGGTTGTAAGTCACCCCATCCTTCACAATGGAGTATCTATTCTTCTCCCCATCATGCTTGGCCTTCCTATCAAACTACCAAGGCCTCCTAAGCAGAAAGTGGCACACATCCATAGGGATGATGTCACACAGGATCTTGTCCTTGTATGAACCAATGTTGAATTCTACCCATACTTTCTCATTCGCCAAGACCTATTGTCCTTTACTAAGCCATGAAACTTTGTATGGGTTAGGGTGAGAAATCCTTTTCAAATTCAATTTTTCTACCATCTCAATTGAAGCAAGATTATTAGTTGATCCTGAGTCCACTACTATCTTACACACCTTACCTTGTACCTTACAATTGATTCTAAAGAGTGCCTTCCTTTATGGGGGTTCTTCAGGGATTGGTGCCTTGAGTAATGCTCTCCTAATCATCAAGTTCTCTCCAACTTCTAATTTGAGGTTTACTGCCAGTGAGGTCACACTTTCTTCATCTTCATGTACCAATTGATTCCTCCTCTCTCCACAATGAGAGCTTGATCCTTGCTTTTCAGGGCATTTGAAGGATGGATGCCCAGGCTAGTTGTAAGTGTAACATCTCCCTGAAAACTGATTGGAACTTCTCCCTCCATTAAATTAGCCTCTACCATTGGGTCTCCTACCCTTGAATCCCCCTCTATTGCTTGATTATCCACTTGATTCATTAGGATTAGAATCCTCTTGATGTTTTTGGGACTGATTTATGCCCCCAAAGCTGCCTCTACCTATGAAATTCTTGCCTCTTCCTCTATTTTGCTGCTCTTGTTTTCTTCTTATCTTCTCTTCAGCCTTATGTGCAATTTGTGTGCAATCCTCCATGGTCTTGGGGACAACCAAAATGATCTCATCTTCTATGTTGAGCCTTAGGCCATTGATATACCTGGCCACTCTTTCATTCTCACTTTCTACATGATCACATCTCATACTCAACTTGAAGAATTGTTCAGTGTAGGATGAAACATCCATGTCTTTTTTCTTCAGATTCAGCCTCTTTGTGAACTCTTGCACCTCATGATCAACAAGAAGGAATTTTTCCTTCAACCTATGCACCCTCCTATCCCATGAGTTGATCATAGACTTACCCATCTTCACCCTTTCTCCTTGGATGAAATTCCACCATGTCAAGGCGGATTCCTTCAACTTTGTTTTGGAAAACTTCACCTTCTTGTTCTTTGCCATTTCTTTATATTCAAAATAGTTATTCAATTCCTCTACCCATTCCAACACTTCTTCCACATCCATCTTTCCACTGTACACTGGTAGGTCAATCTTCACTTCAGAGGACTCTCCTCTTGATGCTAGCAATGCTTTAAGGATTCTTCTCTCATGAGGGGGTATCTCTTCCCCCTGAGGGTTATCTCCACCTTCTATAGGTCCTTCACCCTTTGGCTCTTCTTCAAAGGAACTCTCTTCCTCCATGGCCACTCCTCTTCTTCTATTCATTTCCTTTAAGGCCTCTACCTCTTGTCTCAAGGCCTTCAACTCCTTTGCAACCACCGATCCAGGTTGTTTTGGAGGCATGATGTCTTCCCTTCAACAATTACCTACAATCAAGATTTGATACCACTATGATGCAAAGTGGCAGGGAAGGTAAACACACAACTATGATGGCAAAGATAATCCAATTCAATGCTTCTCTCAAATACTCTTACAAGGAGTCATAAACTCCATTATTCTTTAAGTGATCAACCCCCACACACCTAGGGTTTACAGCTCAGACCACCCAAAAATATTGAAAGGATTTGGATCATGTCACATTAGGACAAACAAGGTTCAACAACCCTCTAGCACTTAGGTTTCAACAAACAACTATCACTATGGTGATTTAGACCTCACCCCCTCTTAAGGCTTGTAGCCCTTACCCAGTAGGATAGTCAGAATAAAAAAAAATAAGGAGGAATTTCAAGAAATCAAACCCATGGATTTAGAAACCCCACATGGACCCCTACAAAGTTCCAAAACCTTTCCTCTTGACTGTCAAGGCATAACTCACAATGACCTTTTCTACCGCTGCTCCAAGAGGCCTAAATCATAGACCTATACTTGGGTCTTGACTATCTTGGCTCTCCCCTTCACCCTAAAGCCCAAAAAAAAACTCCTACATGTTTTCCAAACCTGTTACCATCATTCCTAAGTGCCCCCCAAACAAATTTTCTAGAAACCCAGCAAAACTCACTTCTTTGCTTGTTAATTAGGCTTGCCACATAGAGATGCCAAGCCAAGAATCTCACAACACTTCCTCCAACGAGCCTTCCATTCTCCAAGAAATTGATGAAATAATAATACAGGAATATACCTTCCATCCCACTAGGATTTAGCAACTCTACAATGTGGGGATGGAAGAAACACCCACAATTCACTCATAACCCTGATTTTGAGGGTTTTCAGACCACCCGAGAGTAAAATTAAGATATTTCCCTCGATACTCAACATAATCTCACCACTCTAATGCAAAAATAAAGATTATTCAATTACCTATCCAACTATTATAGGCTTGGAGCATGAAACAACATGTATAGACTGTACCAAGTATGAGATCAACAATTTCTTCAAGAAAACACATAAATCAGCAAACTCTTTATTGAAAACTTCTTTCCAAACTTCAAGAACAGCCTTGCCTCGACCAAGAGAGGCATATATGAAGCCTTCCAACCTTCTCCATCTTCCTCCAACTTCCTCCAACTGAAATTTGAATCAAGCGGCCATTGGAAACACAAAAAGACTTCATTTTTGACTCTTTAATGCCTAATTAAGGAAATTTAGCCAATTTTCACCAACCCAACTACAAAGATACCTCCAAATTATGTGAAAGGCATCCAAAAATAATCAAAATGAAAAAGATGAATCCCCTTAGGTTTCTAGATACATCAAGGAATCCTTTTTGCTTAATTTGCCAAAATGCACTAGACTTACAAAGGAGGATGGAGACCTTGTTTGTACAAAAAGTTGGTCATCAAGACCAAAACTCCACCAAATATGTTAGAGAACTATTACAAAGAAATGAAATGGTCCATGAGACCTTATTCCAACATTAAAAAAAGAAACAAAACATAAAAAATGATTCTAGGTCCCTTAGACCCATGGGTGCTCCTGCACCACTATTAGACACTTAATGAAGAAACATAGAAAAGAGTGGTGCCCCTGCACCAAAGGGATTGATGGAACATAGGATGGACTAGTATAGATTGATGGGATGGGATAGGATGGGATAGAAAAATATAGGGTGGAAAATTTGAGGTTAATGGGATGCAATTATTAGGAAATAATTCAACATAGGGTGAATTAGGAGGTGTCTAGGGTTTGACTATAGTACACGACGTGCAAACTTGACCTATGTGTAGCAGTAATAGAGAAGAATTATCTAGGATGAAACATGGATAAATATGGTATAACATAGGATGATATAAAGGAACATAGGGTGGAACATAGGGGATCATGGAACATCTAGGGTGATATAATAATGGGTACAATAAGATGGGAGTAGGACATAATGAAACATAGCATGGACTAGAAGATATTAGTGGGATGGGCTAGGAGGGGATCATGGAAAATAGGGTGAAATATTAAATGTTAATGGTAAGGGATTAGGAAGGAATAAAGGAACAAAAAGTAAATTAGGAGAACATAATGTGACACGATCAAGGAATACTTGAATGCAATGTTTGTGTTTCTCATCAATTTTTTAGATTTGTATATATGCAAAATTAGGAAAACTAGCTAACATAGATTTACAACACCATTAATGAATAAAGGCTACTTGAGTGTACGTTGTTTGAGGATATGAATCATGAGGTGTGGAGGAAGAAGGTGCACTGGGAAACAGTTTGAAATCTGAAGCATGTTATGAGACACACATTCAATTGTTCAAATGCAATAATAATATCTTTAATACTAGTTGCATACCTATGGACTCATTGTTGAGAATGTATAAGGGTCTATAGGAATAGAACATCCCTCATGAACAGCGTGACCTTGAAATTTCATCATATCAAAATTCTTCTAATTGAGTTATTCTTAAATTTTAAAATATATTTTAATAAACAACATTAAAATAACTTGCTAAATTTTACTTGAGTGTCAATGCCGAATGTATCATTCAGAATATCATCTGTGAAAGACATCGCCTCTATAATTGACATAGGTTGTGTAGCTGCATCACGATCACCCTGATAATTGTACGTGCAAACAACACCATAAGCTCCATAATGGTGGGGTGGAGCTCAGGGCCTACATGTCTCCTCCACACTAGGATCTACTAGAGGACTCACACACTATAAAATGGTCTGGGTGAGTGAGCCAATCGACTTCATCGTGTCCACCTCTACACTGTCCTTAACAATGGAAGGAAAAATGACATGCTCACCCATGAGTCTGCCCAAGGCTCTCGGTGCCAACTGTGGATTACGTCGTGCAACATGTCTATCGTGTGTGGAGGCCCCACCTCTACCCTGAAAGTCTAAGATGTAAAAATAGTTTGGCATTTTATTGAGGACAAAATTGCAATAGAGTTTCCTCAAAAAGTATTGCGACACCTCATGGTTATTGCATGGAGGTTGGTCAAATACCATCCACCACCACTCCCAAGATTTGTTTTTAATTAACTCATGGTGACACCAATGGATGGGGAACCTCCTGCATGCATGGGACAAAGGTTCATTGGTTTTTGGGTCTATAAATATGGCACACAAGTCGAATTTGCTAATTTTTAGTTTTTTGACATCTACATATGACAAACCACTAGCATAAAATTGTCTCATCTCATGCCTCTTATTTGACCAAAAATTCATTTGCTCGCTCATTTCTCCTACATGAGTTACAATTGACTTCAATGATTCAACAATCCCTCTCTTATAAGGGTGGGTTTTGGCATGCTCAGTTAATCTTGCAATTAATTGTTGAATGTCTCTTTTATTATTTTCAATTTGATTTTGAATATTTTCTTGTGTTCCTTGAGGATGCCTATGAATTGATGGAGGGGTTTCGGGTTGTTCTTGTATAGGAGGCTCTTCATGAGGGGGTGATTGTGAATTCTCAATGTTTCAAGGTGGAGATTAATTCCCTGAGAATTAGAACAAAGTTTTATTATAAAAATTTATTTAAATTTGCATTCTAAATCAAATTCAAAATAAATAGAATAAATATGCATACCTCTTTGCAATTTTTGACCTCTTAGATGTGTTGGCGGCATCCTCGTGGAAAATGGAAAGCTAAGGATGCAAACAATGGAAGAGATTTAGTGAGCTCACGAGTTGCAGACCTGAAATCCTCTTCCTCAAGCCACGAATTGAAGACAAAATGAGGGTTTGAAACCTGATTTTTGGCTTTTATATCAAATAATCCATTTGGCGCACGCCAAATTTGGCATGCGCCAAATGGCTTATTTCAAGTTTTTTTTTAACGTTTTTTTCAATTTGGCACCTAAATTGTGTCACAGATTGGTACACTTACCCATAATGATCCCTAAGATGTGGTTATCAATTTATCCCCTGTGATGTTGTTCATTTGTATGCCCCCTGAGGTGTTAGCAACACATGATCACCTAGCATAATGCAAATTTCTATCTTGTTAATCTGTGAACTCTATAAGCTACCTAGAATAACACATCATGCTAGCTTGAGTGTTTTATAAGGCTTAATTTGTCACATCCATGGTCACCTAGCATAATGCAACTTACTATCCCATGATCTATGGGAGCTTTGTAATGTGAGTGAACCTTAGTAACAGAGAAATCTAGTGCCTGAGTCATGTACCCTTCTTTGTTCCCACTAATTGTTCCCCATCTATTTGCATGTATTATTCCTTTGAAGCAATCGGTTGACTCACTATATTATTTTATCCTCTTTAAAATTCCTCTATGTGTTTTTTACATTCTGAGGATGACACTTGGTATTGAGAAAAAATTTCATACCGAGGTCTCGTTGGCTGAATCAAAATTTTGCTTAAGATTGTGTGTACTAAATTTTTTGTTTTATTCTTTTTTCTCTCAATGTATGTTTTGTGTATGTTCTATTCTTTGTATATATTTTTATTATTATTTTCTAACCCTAGTTGATATTTATGTAAATACCTTCTCACATCATTTCTTATATGTGTGTGTGGCCTTTTACCTTAGCATTGTAGTTTGGTATGATCCTAAGTCTTGAGGCTATCACATCTCTTAGTTTGGTGTCATCCTACCTCTCCATTATTTTGATAAAAGGACTTTTGATTCTTCATATTTTACCATGGGTATGGACATAAGTTCATACCCTCGCTAAAGTGGTGGATAAATGTAGTGTCATAAATTTTTTCCACTCACATTTTCACACTAGGTTTTGGAACCCTCTTTGGAACGTGTTCTTAATTATTCTTGTGATGTACCTATTTTACCATCTTTTTGTGAAAATTTAATCCTTATTTATCAGGCCTTCACAAATATTTTTTTTCCTAGACCTTAGTGTCTCACGCTCATGTCCTAGATATTTGTGCCCTAATTTTAGAATTTGAAAGTTGACCAATGTGATTTAAAAAATAACTTTATTTGTCAACCTCAATAAACAGTTATTTTGAAATATGTTCGAATTCATTTATATAACGTATTCCCTCTTTCATATCTAATCTAATATATCTAGCACCAAGAAAACCTATACAATTAAAGAAAAATCATAAGCAAGACAAGAAAAAGATTAGAGATATAATTCAATTCCATTACTTTCTACAATATATCAGAAAATTCATATTCAAGTATTGTATGATGTTTCTTATTTATTTTGCTATCATTATATGTATCAACACTTGCAGAATATTAAGTAAACCTCTTCTTCCTCCTTGTGTGAGAGTGACATAAGTGCATCGGTCCAACAAGGGTTTCAAATCTAAGTAGTAAGATATCATTATGTTTCATATCATTATCATTTATTATTTTTCCTTTGCTTCCTTGAGAGAATACACTCTTTTAATCATCCATCATCATAGTTGTTGTGGAGGTGGGAACACCAACACGGGGTTTAACCAAGACAAGTCCTTATACAACACAACCCTTTTTCCTCTATCTATTTTGCAGGTTATTTTTGTTTGATGTGGATTTGATATCTCAACTATTTTGAAGACTCCTAAACCCTAATTCATATTTTTTATGCTCATCATTGGAAAACTAGGGCATGTTGATTATCCAAACATATTCGTACTTCAGATCATGATCTTCATAGTCATAGGTCTTGAAAAAGTGCTTAGTTCGTACAAAATTTGAAACCGTAATTCCTGACACTTTTGGAGACAAGTGCCCCACATTGATGTCTTGCCTTTTTTTCCCCAAATTTTGGCATCAGTTTCTTGTCTATGTCTTCTACCTAGATCTTCTTTCTATATATGAATTTCTATTTTTTAACTTTTTCATTATGTTTTATTTAGTCAATTTGATCATAATTTACCAATTTCATTACATCACGTTATCAACCCCTACATACCCTAAACAAAAAGGGACCATAACCCTATCTAGCTTTTTCAACTCTCCCTTGAGGACAACAACCAAAATACATCTTGGTTAATTTTGTGTCCCTAATGTTTAAAGTCGAAAGATCGATTTAGATTAGGAAATATTTCCTAGATATCCTTTTCCCACCTAATAATACTTCATTATTCACACCCTATTGGATTTCCTTTCCATTGATACTCTAGCTAATACTATCCCCTTTGATCCCACTCACTTTTCTTTATGAATTTCCTCATAGTCAATGTTCTATATTCCACCCTACTTTTTAGCTTATCAACCTCTAATCCATTGTTGAATACCTTAGGTTCATTATTTGCTTATAAATCCTTGTGAATTCATCACGGTTGATGATATATCCACAAAGTCCCTTTGTAAGATAGTTTTATTAAAAAATATATCAATAATAAAGAAACCACCTTTAACTACCTCAAGTTTGGCAACCTACTTCTAGATCCCTACAACTTCCTCATTTTCAATGATCTATCCATAAGTCACTACAAGTTTCCTCCATTTGGTAGTCTATCAACAAACATAAACTTTCCTTTTGTATAAATTTTTATCTTCACTCCTTTCCACTTCCAAGACTCCAACTGGGTACTCTAACCATAGCCACCCCATACAAACCAACTCATAGTTGACACTCTATTTATAACCCTCCCATAACCAAACTATCTCTGATACCATTTAATGAAGTTGGTTGGAGTGTCTCAAGGACTCTCCAATTGTCTAGCCCACACAAGATAAAACACATAAAATATAAGAACCATGATAAATTATTATATATAACCTGAAAAACCCCTTAGTGAGGGAAAAACCAAGCTTCTAAAAGATTCTTCAACATATTATTAAATACTCAAACTCATTATAAACTATTGCAAGGCGCCTTCTCACATGCTAGGCCACAACCATATGATTACCAAAAAGTTACACAAATTGTTAATCACCACATAGGGAGCTTCTACACATGCATATAATTTATGAAAACACTACTTTCAAACTTGCCAAAAATGACCACATTCAAGCATATAATAGCAACACATAATTCTCACACTTTCTGCTCACATAATTGCACTTTACATCATATTCCTTTTTGTCTCACTCTAATCATCTAACTTTATAAGTCCTTACTCCTACACTTATCCTTGGCTCTATCCTTAACATATTCCTTGATGCGGTTGGTGGCACAAAGCTCTAGGCCACATGAAATGTGTAGTTAGCCAAGTATAAACAACCTCCCAATCAAATGCAATAAAAATGGAAGGGAATTCCTTCATGTAGTGCTCCTCATAGCTTCCCCTAGACCCAATGTACTTCCCTTAGACTCAATGTACTTCCATAAGGACTCCTTCATTGACATAAACTCCCAAAATTCCAGTGCAACAAAAAGCCATACAAGCATGTTGGCCCAATTGAGACTCAAAGACCACACAATGCTCTTGCAATGGCCCAAAATATCATGAAATGAGAATATGATGTCACCTAATGCTCACACAACATACTTTCTAAACCATGAGACTTGATAAGAATTTGTGGTGAAATACAATGACTTTTCTAGTTACACCTAGTGAAATACACAAACACACAATAAAAAACTAAAACTCCAATTGATATAAGTTAGTTCCCATACCTCTTGGATACTCTTTCATCAAAGGCATGGCCTAGATATTTGTATTGTAATTATTTTTGTTAAATAATAAAACTAGTCTTGATTTTGGAGTGTGGGATTTTTCTCTCATTTTTTTTCTCCATTGTATATACACTATATTATGGTTTATGCTTTTGTGTTTTCTTTCTATAACTATAAAGATCATTTATTTTTAATACATCTTGAAAAATTAGTATAAGAAACATTTTATGCACCTTTGCTTCCTTTCACTTTATTCATTTTCCCAACCCTATTATATAAATACAATTATTATAACTTCATTTATTTCATTAATTTAATTAATAAACATCAGAAAATATAATTTAATCTACTTTAGAACATGCATATCATATAAATAATTTTCAAATTCTTGCTCAACAATCCAACCAAATATCCCAAACTAGTATAAAACTATACATTCTTTCCTAAAAAATTATGATAAGAAATATTTTCTACACCTTTACTTCCTTTCACTTCATTCATTTTCCCAATTATATTATATAAAATTATCATAAATTTATTTATTTTATTAATTTAATTAATACACATTACAATTAATACAATTTAATGTACTTTAGAACATAAATTATACAATCTAATATATCAAATAAATAATCTTGATACTTTTTTCTTAGTCTCTGGTTTGGCTATACAATGACATAAAACCTAGTGTTATCATCAATCTTTTCTTCCTACGCCTCCCTAGATTATTAGGTTTGGTTGGAAGTGGATTAGTCATGGGAATTTTTTTCACTTTCTAGGCATTCCCTTTGCCTTTTAGGCTTCTCCAATTGACCTTTGGAATGTGGTGCTTGCTAGAATTGAGACAAAGATTTCTTATTGGATCACCAAGCCTCTTTCATTGGCTGGTAAATTTTAGATTTGCTCTAAAATTCTTGTGGTCACTCATGTTTACTATTCTTCTTGCTAGGCCCCTTCCAAAGCTTCTTATATGAAACTTGAAAATCTTCTTCATGATTTTTGCAAGATTCCTTAGAACACCACAAAGGTTTTCACCAAGTTTGTTGGGAGTTTTGTTATCTCCCACGAGACTCAGGTGGGCTTGGACTTCTTTCCACTTAGTGGAAAGGGTTGGCTCTTTGTGTCAAATGGATTGTGCGAGAATTTTTTGGGAATGAAGCTTGGAAAATCCTTCTTAGGAATTGCATTTCCTTTGGTGTCCTGGCTAATCAACCTTCTTGGAAGGGTATTGGCTTTCAAACCCTTATGGTCATGAAAGACGCCATTCACGTTGAATAAAATTTTGTTTTCAAAAGCATCTAGTGTGCTTGGGAGGCCATCAAGCCTTGGATTTGGTGGTTAGGTTATGGATTTTGAGATGGGTTATCCTTCAACCATCACAACCTATAGTGGTCTCCACTTTTCAAGTTCAAGGGCTCCCTTTGGCTCATTTGCCTTAGGTTCATATACCCTTTAATTTCATAAAAAAGGCATCCACACTCCTTGTGATTTGTTTTCCAAAACCACGATGAATGTTACACCCCAATTGTGTAATTACTATTTACTATTAATATGCATAGTAAAATGTGAATGCAATGTGAATTCAGTGGATGAATAAATGGTATTTGTACTTTGTTATCACTTCTTAACGAATGAATGTCATCTCATTTAATATGAAGGAATGCAGTTATGTGATTGGATGAATATTGTGTTGATATTATAACTTTGGAGATGTATTATGTGTAATGCATATTTTGTTGAATAGCTGACTACCTTGGACATATTTTGAGAATGTGGATGTAGGTACATATTCATTCCTCCAGGTGGAGGGGAAGTATCACTCAAGAGAAGGTCATGGTTGGGTAACTAGTAATGTAATCTATTTGAGCTTACACATGCAATAGTAGAATAATTGATTTGAGTTATCATGTGGGAAGTAGGTAAGTTATCCTTAGTGTAATGTGTCTGCATTAGTAGGGGTCTTGATTACTACCAAATGCATGCCTAGATGATGATTATCTGTTTGAGTTTGTGAGTCCTTCCTTATCCGACAGTGCTTGTTTGTGTGGTTGATTGTGTATTGGGGTATATGCATATGTCAACATACGTGTATGATGGATATAATGGGATGTCCATACAAGTGTGATGACATATGTATAGAAATGCATATATATATGCATAACTATTATTATAATGCTATGTGTCTTTGAGCTTTCCTTAGATACATATCTACGTCAAAAGTATGCATGTATATGAGTATATACATACATTGATCCATGTGAAAGCATAATCATATGCATGTATGTGCAAGTAGAAATACTTACAAAACATACTCACACGAGGGATCAATTATATATGTGAAAATATATTTACTCTTAACGAATGTATGTTTCGACGAGAATAGGATAAGAAAGGGTAACCTGATATATATATGTATAGCATATTAAATATTTATGTGTACGTATAAGTGTATATATGTGTACATATGAGTACATGCGTATTGTTTGATGGGTAATGATAAACAAGGATGTATACATTTGAGATATTGAATGGAACATTTATGTTGCTATATAATATATATATGTTTGTATATATAAATAAATACACACATAAATAGTAATGCTTAATAGAGGAGTGTGTAAACGTGTATATATATATATATATATATATATATATATATAATTACAATATAATTGCTAGCTTGCTTGTATTCATTTGTGTATAAAATTCCTATATACTTTATACCTATATAGATCAACATATATATAGTTACCAATGTATATAATTGAATATTATGCGTAATATTACTACCTTGCATTTAAATGAAAGTAATGATATCTCTGTACACCTTGTAAATATATATAAATATAGTGTATGCTTATATACTTGCTGATTTAGCAATTAGAGAAATTGTATAAACGTGATTATTTATATATATTATGATTATATGGACACATAGAATCTTACTCAGCACATACTATAAATGCATAGTTACTAATCTTTTTGGACAATGCATTGCCTAAATCATGGAATACATTACCCAATGATTATAGGCTGATTTATTATTTAATTATGAGCTGATTTTATACAACACACATATAAGAATATAATGGTTCCTTGTTTATACATAAGAGTTGGTCTGTTGTGCGCGTATAAGGGTGATGGGAAAGTTGTAAATACTAAGTATATGGCATGAAAATCATGCACGTAAACCTGGCATGCAAAGCCTTAATGATTGTAAATCTTATTGAGTGGTAGCTATGCCTATATACTACACATAAAGCATATTTAGTTAAATTCTAAATGATAAGGCTGGGTGCAACATATAGAAGCCAACGCATGGGTAGTGCTAAGACTTAGTCATCTTAATAAAAGCAATATGATTTGAATATGACAATGCTAAGGTAAGGGAATCGATTCACTCAATAAATATGGTGATTATCAGCCAAGACCAAGTCGACTGCAATACATGTTGCTTGGTGAATATTGACTAATTCAATGAGTAAACCATGCCTGAACTATAGGTGAATTGGTTGGTTGCTTTAGCACCACCTTTGAATCCTCTTAACTGTAGATGTCTATTTGGAGATGCAAATTGAATTCTAGCATATGCACATTTGAATTGGTCTCTATTTGCTGTCAAACTTGAGAGTCGATCTATAGCTTCTTAAGATGAGTAAGTGATTGCATATTCACCACCTTTTGACTAAGTTAAATGTGTTGCTATGCATACATTTTGCTGTCAAAGATCATGTCTAATCTATAGGCCATGTGATCACCCGTTTGCTGTATAAATAGAGGAATGAGTTCATCTATTTGGGATGCCTTTTTTATACAAGTCTATGTACTTTTTGTGCAATATTTTTGAGCAAGTTATGCATTTTAACTATATTGTGCTTGCAATATTCTATCAAGTATAGGGGGGAGAATCCTTAAGTATTAGAGTGGGTTTATTATCTTTTGAGAAGTAGCATTTGTCCACTTTAGAGAAAATAACTGTGAGACTTTGTTGGAGGATCAATAACAATTTTTTTTTTTGTTCTAGAAGTACTGTGTTTGCATTCAGTCAATTGGAAAGCTTATCACATACATGAGGATATTCTAATTTTGAATGAGCTATGTCTTGATTGGTTGAACTAGTCTTGTTGTTACATGCACGTAGAGGAAAGTATTGTATGCTTTGAAAGAAAAAGTGGAAACTATTTACTTTGTTGTGCATTGTTTGTAAGTACTCCATGATAGGAGAGACTGTTTGATATATGTATTATTATTATACTAGATATGATTGAACATGGGTTGCTCGTAGCTATTTATTTGATTAATAGATAAGTAGTGGGTTACCTTTGGGTTGAAAGGTTTAGTGAAACCTAGTGAGTTAGAGCTATTGCTTGATTAGTGTCAAAGCACACTTAAATACAAAGTTATCATATTGACAAGAGTAGACTCATAGCTTAAACCATTTTAGTCAAAGAGGTGGTACTCTCGAATGGAATCATCTATTGATATGATAATTCTTCAATTGAGACCATGCATTGTGTTTGTATTTACTCCATAATGGGAGGGATGTTTATCATAAGTATTAATGTTATACAAGATATGATCAAACATGGGCAAGAGAGATTGTTTGTCATAGGCATTGTTATTATGCTAGATATGACCAAACGTAAACAAGATTAAGGAACACTCATAACTAGACATTTAATTATGCTAGATGGCTAGTAGGTTACTCTTGGGAATGTCGTCTAGTGAAGGGAGGGAACAAGTACTTTTCTTTATGAGTTGTGTTTCCTTAGGGTGTTAAAGAGATAGGTTATCCTGGAGAGTAGCTTGCCTACAGAGAGCGATTGCCTAAGCATATATATAATGGCCTTAAGTCAAAATGAGCTGCTATAGTGTAAGTGAATGGTAGATCATCACTTGAAGTATTGAGTGAGACCACTTTGGCCAAAGTAGTGGGATTGTCCAAAGACTCCACTTTAGGTAGTGAGATTTTCGAGACTCCACTGTCGGTTCACCGTGTCTACTTAAATGCATGAAGGGTACATAGTGTAGGTTATAAATCCTAGTCATGTGGGACATCACACTAAGCTCAGAGTGGTATATCATACAAGGTTACCCAACCAATACCTTCATCAAAAGGAAGGGCCATCTATCATTGATAAATGTGTGGGGGATCACATATTAGTTCGTGGTTGGTTAAAAAGCACTTGAGTGATGCTTCTCCTCCTTAATAGGTGATAGAAGACCAAGGTTTTGAAAGGCATATTCTTGGACCATCTATATCTCATGCTATGAAGCTTGGTGTTGTTGTGGTTGTAATAGTGTACATTCTTGGAATATTTTAATTTGTGAAATTAGTATATTGGAATGGAATCTCTATTAAATATTGTATGACATCTTTGTTCAATATGATATCAATGTTTTGGTAGATTTGTATAATTACTTTGGAATACAATGACAGATTGGAATTTGTGTTATTTTAGTTATGCATGTAATTTAAATTACTGGAAGAATTTTTTTTATTACAATGTCATGGCATCATGTTTTATTCACTCGAGGTGAAAACATTGAAAATTTTACTATGAAGAACGTCGGGGCTGTTACAATGAATCTTCACTCTTGGGAAGATATGAAAGCTCAGTTTTAGCTCTCACGGCTAGATCGATAGACATTTGATTCTATCCTAGCTTCCCTTCAACTAGAAATGATTCACAAGATAGGTATTCATTGTAAGGAAGCTAAGGTAGAAAAATGACTTCCTACACTAATCTTGAGAAGAGGATAATGCAAAACTTTACAGATCTTTAATAGTCACAAAAAAATAAATAGAAATAAACATAAATATCATGCATACCACAACATAGTGATTTATGTGGGGAAAACCCTTTCGGGACAAAACCACACACTCCAAAAGTTTCCCAATATATTATTCAAAAATCACAAAGATTACAATATACTTGCAGAGCAAGCTTCTCATAGGAGTATCACCAACCAGAGATCTAGAGGCAACATGAGGTCACTATCAGACTCTTAGAATACATCATAATACACAATCGTAATATAGTGACCTCATAAAATAGGGTTTCCTTCTAGGGAAATTCAAGCCAACAAAATATCAATCATTATATTTGAGACCTAATGATAAATGGTCTAGATTTACAATAATAAAATATAAATAAAATTTTCTTTATGAGGGTGTTTCCCTCAAGCCCCCATTGGGGTGTGCGGCCACAAAATCCTCACTGGGGGGATGATCCCCCTAGACCCCTCGTTGGGGTGGGGTGGCATGGGGTGGGGGAACCTCCTTGTGCTCCTCATCGCTAATGTATCAACAATACCTTATGTAATTGCAAGGTTGAGACACATTTTCCCAACATTCATTCTGTTAAACTATGGTGGAAAGATTGGTGCTAGCACCTAGACACTTATTTTTGTAATTACAAGCTGAATTTGTGGTACCATTGGCTTTCTCTGCACCTCCCTATGATGCCTATGTTGAACCATTAGTGTTATTTGCAATCACCTTTGTCTACTTGGCAACGTTGGTTTCATAACATTTGGTTGGCTATTATTGAGTTGAAGCTCCCCCATTTTGCTTGGTTTATTCTTTTCCAAGGCTTGCCTATGGACTCTCACCTTCACATATGGGTACTCGAGACCCTCATTGTCCATTTTGTGGCCAACCAGAGACTTTCAAACATCTCTTCTAGTTTTTTTGTCGTGCTCAACAACTTTGGAGTTGGATTCATGATTTCTTTCGCCTCTTTCAGCCAGTACCCTTTTCCTAGCATATGGTTCTTTTGGGGGATTGGCCTTGCATTCCTTTCAAGTATACCCAAGTTTGGTATTCTTTTAGGGTGGAGATTTTATTTTCCTTATGGAAATATAGATACACTTTTATTTTTTCTCACAGCTCTATTTATATTGTTGATTCGCTTTCCACTAAAGCTTCTATTTTCTCCCATGTGCTACTCCAAATCCAGGGTGAAGAAAATAAGGTGGCCTTGGAGGTTTCTCACCTTCATAAGTTTCTTGATCATTGGGGGGACACCCCATACATAGTTTCTAGATTGCCACTAGATAGTTTTTCTTCCTGTGATCATTATTCATCTCATGGTGGACAACATGGTTGGAGCTTCTCTACTCGATGCTCATAGTCTCACAAATCTCAGGCTCCTCACTCCCACTTTGGTGGTAGGGGAAACTTGTCATAGTGATTTTCTACCTCACCTCTGCCTATAGGTACTACCTCTAGGTGGCCTTTAGGAGGGTGGATCCAATGACTAGTTGGGTAGCGGTTGCCCTTCATTTGGTGGTGGTGGGAGCTAGACAAAGTATTCTAAATGGCTCCCTCGACTAGGTTTGGCTATCTCTCCAGTGTGGAATCAAGACAAAGATAAGGTCGAAGATGGGTGGTCTATGCTTGATGCCACCCCGAACCCCATTGATGTATGGGGTAAATCGGATGATTAGGAACCTCCTCTACCCCCTACTAGCATTGCTCTCACCACTTAGTGGCTATGTTTTCTACTTTGAATTAGCTTTCTGATAACTGCTTGTGTGACTTTAGGGAGTGACCTTGAGTCCTTTTTTTGTGAATATGTGTATTATATTTTGATTAATATTAATAGACACATGTATTCATCAAATTTTTTTTAACAATCCAATCAAATATTCCAAAATACAAATAACCCCAAAAATAACTTATATATTCCTTGCAAATGTTCAAATGTTCTTCCCTGCTAATCCTCTTCACTTTTTCCATTTTATTTCTCCAATAGCTTGTACAAAAGAAATGGACGATTAAATATGATATGCTAAAGAAAAAAATTTCATTACCTTTCATATATTTCTCCAATACTTCTAAATTTTTCTCGTTCTTCTAATTCTTCAATTCCACATAGTTTTACCTCTTCCATAAATTCACTCATACTCTCTCATGGGCTACATATATTCCCTTTTTATTGTATTATTATTATTATTATTATTTTTGATCCATAAGAAGTGGTTTTTATTAAAACATAGAAAATGGAGTACAATAGGCCAGCAAGGTCATGAAAGAGAAGAACAAAGAACTAAGATAAGCCCTACATAAGAAGATAAGATTGAAAGGTATAAAGGAGAAAATAAAAAGTAGACCTTGAAAGGGCGAGAGATAAAGAAAGCAATTACATAAGATGCTAGTCATCATGCCCAAAACTAAGGAGCACTAAACTTTATTAACCTGCCGTGACAACAGAGCCTCCATAGTCCACTGCGACCCCACCTCCATAGCATCCAAACCTTCAATATGAAGTTTCTCACCATCAGATTTTCTTCCTTTCTTTTTCTTAGTCCCACAATCTGGTTTAGTTTTACAACAATCCCTTTGGTCAATCCCAGGAGACTGAGGGGGAGCAAGAACAAAATCCTATTCAAAAGTATCAAAATGATCAAAATCCTCCTCCAAGTCCTCCATGAAAGGATAAGTGCCTTTAGAATCGAAATCATCCTCCACCAGAACAAGGGGGAGATCAACAACATTATTGGTGGCACAGTCATCAAGAGTGGAAGAGGAGGGCACAATGTGTGGAACATACACAGACCCAGGTGTCGGCCTCCTACAATGATCTTAATAACTAAGCCTTTATAGCCGTGATTTAGAGATTTGACATCTGATCTGAATATCCATTTTAACGATCATGAAGGTACATTTAAATTGCCAACCCAAGGATGTGAACTTGAAATGGGCCAGCACAATATGTGCACTAGGAACTTCAGAGTAGTCATCTTCATTCTACAAGTAAGAAAGATTCAATACTGAAAGTAAATTGCATGGAAAGGAACAAAGTAAATGTTGAACATCACTCAAAAATTAAACTAAGTTGTACATGCATGACAAGAATGAAAATATGAACAACAAACATGGAGCTACTATGTCTACTTTGGTTGCAAGAACAGTCACAGAATGGAATTCTAGTGGTTGCAGGAACAATCGGTGCCAGATTTTGAACTAAGTACTAAACATAAACTAATAACTAATCTAACTAAACTAAAGGACGAATTACTCACCAAGTGGTCCCCCTTGGATGAGTATCCTCTAAAACTAATGTAAACTCAAATGCTCAACTCAAAACTTCATCTTATTCATTTAGAAATGTAATTAAAAAAGAGTAGCATGTTTGGAAATGCTTAGTAAACTATCAGATACATCATCAATAATCAACAACTTCATAACCTTCGAACTCTCAAACTCCTAAAGAAGGAGAATATGAACCTTATTTATCCTACCCACTAAACAGGGCAGTCGAATCCCACTAATTGGGAGGACGCCATTTAGAGAAAGCAGAGAAAAGAATAGAGGGCGACTACACATGCAGGGAATTCGGCCAGACATGCAAGTCCAAACACAGACTCAAAACTACAGTAATGCTTGTGGCTACTCAACATCATGCGAGACCAATATAAGGCAGTTACATGCGGCTGACATGGGGAATCTCCACCATCGTCCTCCAGTTGACCTTCGAACATCTCCTCAGTAATGACCAGCTGACGATTGCATTCCTCAAATTAGTATCCTCAAGTATGTCCACATGGCAATATTAGTATGCATAATAATTTCATGTCTAAAACCACCTTAAAGAACATTCATCAACCACATGAAAAATTAATATAGATAGTCCACATAATAGCTAATGCCATTAAAATTGGCATAAATAAAATTAAACCTAATGTCTATGGTTTGAGGGAAACATTATAGAAATATCAACATTTTAATATCAAAGTCCATGTCAACTTCAGTAAATAAACTATGGATTCTACCCAAATAAGACCAAAAACTAGGCTCATCACTCCGCCCAACTTAACGTTTTGTTGGTCCTCCAGCAGAGGAAGAGTTATTTTTCTGCTTGGTCAAAGCTCTAAAATTTACAACTGATAGCTGTCTAATATCAGTGTCTGTTGAGTACGAGTCAGGGTCCCAGTAGAATCCTCCCATTATGACAAGTCTTTTCCATCTTTGTCTTTCTTCAACAATGTCATAATGGTAGAATCCGAAATTTGGAATAGGCCACAAGAGGATAGGTGGTTGAAAAGTCAAGGGAAGCCACTCTTGGCCCTTTGCTCTCCCAAGCTGAATGTACCTTTCAATCCTATTTATTGTTGCATGATAGTTCTAGATGGAATGAGGTTCAACCTATTTCAGCTCATCAGTCAAAGTGTTCCATCTTTGTGATAGATATCCTTTCATGGTGTCCTCTATTGCTGCTGTCCTTACCTCATATTCACTATAAACTGCCTCAATCCAAGGCATAATTTTGTTACCATAACTAGGCCTGAAAAACATTTTGTTCCAATCTCTGTAAATATCCTTGGGGTTTCTTGATTCTGCTCTAATGGCCAAAGGGATATTGGATTCCATCTTCCTATAAGCATTGTATTGCTCTCCCTAGCTAATCTCATTTTGCACCCAAGATATGAAGGCTCTTAGTTGAATATCTCCAACATACAACAATGGGTTCCAGTCTTGATCTTGAGTTACAACAAAATTATGTAAATAAAACTCACATAACAAATTCTTCATTTTAGGGGAGGCAATCCTATAAGCATTGAAAAATTCAGTGGGGGTCTCAATTGAGGGATTCAAACCTGACATGTGTTTTTATAGCTGAAAAGAGAGATATTTTCCCTTCAGGTGCAAAGCATAAACTCTTGGAGGTGTTCTACATTCTAAAATCTATGGCACCAGGGTTACAATGCTACCCACCCTATCTTTTAGAGAGGCAATCTCCTCATTCTTTTCTTCAATAATTTCATCCCTTTCTTGAATTTCCTTTTTCAATCTTCGCTTCTCCTTTTTCCATTCTTCCTCTCACCTTTGTATTTATTTCCATAAATTTTAAAATTATTTCATGCATTGAAAAATCAGGAGGATTATGAATTCCTACCAGGGTTTTTGTTGATAGTTGCGCCCCATATAGGACTATTTGCATAGATTCAGGTTGTCTTACTGGCTTAGGCTAGGGAGGTACAATTTCTTCTCCCACTTCTCGCTGCATAGCCTCTTCTTCTTGTTCTTGTAGTTGCTGCAAGAACTCCTGATCTAAATCTTGGTCTTACTGTAGGAACTCTAGATTTTCCTCATGTTCTCGAATTTCAACTTCCTCAACAATAGCAGCAAGATCCGCCAGGGTCAGTTTTACTGCCTCTTCGAATACATATTTTTCTTTGAAATTTTCCTACCCCATTGGGGCTTCTGTGCTCTCATGTGATGTCCTTCCACACTTAGGGTTTTTTTGCGAAGACATAGCAACCACTAGTTTTGATTTCTTAAGAGGGCTCTCACATTTTCCTTTGGCTGCAGCATGAATAGTGTCAACCTTTCTCTTCTTAGGACTCAACACCTCTCTTTCCATAGGTTGTGTTTTGGCTTTTCCTTTTCCAACCTCTACCTTCTTCTTTTGTGCCCTGGTTCTTACTAGGGTTTCAAGTGGAATATCATCATCAGAGTCAAATGAAGAACTTTCTTTTCTAGAGTGCCCTGCTTCAGAGGAACTAATGTCTATGGCCCCTTTTGCTGTAGGAGAATTCATACCAGAGCCAACACCAGAGGTTGAAGCACCAGGGGTGGCTTCATCCGTGCTTAACTTCCTCCTAGACCTACGTGTCTGAGATAAAGCCCTAGGTTGTAGCTGCTCAAGTCTAAATTGATTAAAATTTACAAATTTCTCCTAGGTCATCTTAGGTGCTGCATCATGCAAAGATTTTTCAACCAAAAATTTAATGAGGCAATGGTGTGAGATATATTTGTCCCTACCTTTCTGTGTTTTAGCCGCCATGACAAAGAGAAGGTTGTATAAGACATTAGGCACATTCATCCTTCTTTCGTGCCTCATGCGACTCAAAAGTTTGAAATTCATTGAATGTAAGTTTGACAATCGACCTTCACAAGTGAGATACCTGACAATGTAGATGGCTACCTGCTTCCATGGCTCAAGCAAAGAGGTTCTTTTGCCACCTTTCTTGTCTGTGTTGATTGGAGGGTCACCATGTATTGTGAATATGACCCTTTATGACCTAACATCTCTAGAAATAGGGTAATGCTCACTGTTAGCAGGTAACCCTATAACTTCTACAATTCTCTCCTCAGTTGCCACAACTTCCAATCCTTTTATTGTAGCTTTTCTCTCTGAAAATGTCTGGGCGAACTCAAGTGCAATGTCTTCATTGAAACCGTCCAACTTTAGGAAGTAGTCCAACTAGCCACAGTTTCTAAATTTAGTCAAGCACTGTGCATCCTGCAATAAGGTATCATGAGCCAAAGGCTCATTTCGAACTAGTCTGCCTCCCATTTTTTTGTAATTACTGTCACTCTGAAAAATTATTTTCCTGCAATTCCTGTTTGAGAACAAATTCCTTTATGCAACACTTGTTAGCTGAAATTGTCTTACACCAATGTCGAATGAATTTTCCTTCTCTACTTTTTTTACCTTTTGCAATTCGAGATTATGACAGGGTCAATAATGGAAAAGATGAGGTAATAAAAAGAGTAATGACGAAAAGGAATGGCGGTGGAAATTTAGTGTCACATCACATATATGAGTCGTCCCTCATTTTAAATTTTAAATTGGTTCAACTAGATTTACTGACGCAAACAAATCATGGACTAACATGTAGGCAATGCACCTTCATCTTTCCTTTCCCACCCCAACCTAAATTTGGACATGTGTCTACACATGCAAGATGGTAGTAGTGATTTGATAGAGGGTATGCAAATTATGTGAACATCCATAATAATCGTACAACGATTAAATGAATGCACTAAAAAGATAATCAAGGGAGCAATTAATGTGCACATACCTAAATTTGTGGAGGATACGCTGTAAAGATGATGGCGAAATTGTTGTTCGCCTTTTTAGGAAATAAATTGAGCAATCAATAATGATGAAGTGGAATGATGTGGGGTGGAATGAAGTGATGGAAGAGAGAGAAAGGTGGTATGGATGGGCAGATGGGTGAAGAAATAGACTTCTACAAAAGTAGAAGTCTTTATTATGACAAGTATGTACCTTAATCAACCAGAAGGAGGGACACTAGGTCCACCGCCTTCGTCTGCAAGAAGCTCGGGTGCTACAGGTTGGTTGAATTGCTGTAGGAACTCTTCTTTGGAAGTTGGTTTGTGATACAATCTGAGACGATGACCATTGACTAGTAATTTGAATCTGATAGGATCAATGGTGGTGAGTTGAACAAATCCATTGGGAAAGACCTTAGCAACTTCATATGGTCCTAGCCACCTTGTCCACAATTTTCCTGCATTGTCCTGATATCATGAGTCATAAAGCAATGCCCAGTCACCTGGCTGAAATTTATTCTCTTTGATAAATTTGTCATGCCATTTGATTCTTTGATTCTGCATGACTTTAGTGTGGTGCAAATGTGTCTGCTCATCTCATCTAAAGCACTCAGCTGCATGATTCTTTCTTTTTGTTCCTTAGAGATATTCATCCCTAAGCCTATTTTAGTTCTAAGAGTTTTGTGTTTGAATTCAATAAGAATCATAGTTGTCTTCCCATATAGTAGCTCAAATGGAGTGAAGCCTATAGTGGTTTTCCAGGTGGTTCTGTAGGCCCAAACTGCTTCTGATAATATGTTTTCCCAATCCTTCCTATGAATAGCCACTATTTTGATTAGGATGGATTCAATTTCTCTGTTGGTCACCTCAACTTGTCCATTGGTTTGAGGGTGATAAGGAGTAGATTTGCTATGCCTTATGTTATATTCATTGACTAGTGTTGTAACAAGTGTTGAGGTAAACTGAGCTCCTTGATCAGTTACTATTTCTCTTGACACTCCATATCGTGTGAAAATTTCTTCATAAAGAAATTATGCAACTTTGTTGTCTCTTGGATGCTTCATGGCCTTGAATTCTACCCATTTAGTTACATAATCAGTGCATACCAGGATATAAGACTTACCGTTTGATGGGGGATCAATAGGTCCCAAAAAATCCAATCCCCACTTGTTAAAGAGAGTGACTACTACTTGGGGGTAGAGTGGCATCTCATCTGATTTGGTTGGCCTGCCCATTATTTGGCACCTATCACATTTCCTTGTATATCTTCCTGCATCTTTGTGGAGTGTAGGCCAATAGTATCATGTATTCAAAATCTTCATTGTTGTTCTTTTGGCTGCAAAATTCCCTCCACAGGGTTCATCATGACATGCATGCAAAATTTCATATGTTTCATCTTCCCTCATGCATCTTCTCATAACATGATCTGGTCCAATATAAAACAAGCATCCAACAATCCATGTAAAAGGAAGACTTTTCAATGAGCACTCTTCTCTCTTTTGGAGAGAAGTGAGGAGGAACTCTCCTTGTCACAAGGTAATTAGCTATGTCAGCATACCAGGGTGTGTGCATAGTAATGGAAAATAGATGCTCATAAGGAAAGGAGTCATCTATGGCTTGATTATATTCTGATGTGGTCAGTCTAGAAAGAAAATTTGCCACAACATTGGCCTTCCTTGGTTTGTCCATAATGGTTATGTCAAACTCATGCATTAGTAATAACCATCTGGCTAACCTTCCTGAGATCAGGGGTTTGTTCATGAGATATCTGATGGATGCATGATCAATGTGCACAAAGATTTGGTAGCCTGTTATGTAGTTCCTGAATTTTTTTAGGGCACAGATTACTACCAACATTTCTTTTTCTGTTATTGTATAATTGAATTCAGCTCCTTGTAAATTTTTGCTAGCAAAATAAATGCATTTTCAATGGATCCTTCTTTCTGTCCTAAGACTGCTCCTATAGCATAATTTGATGAATCAGTGTGGATGTGAAAAGGAATTTCCCAATTAGGTCCCTTAAGTACAGGAGCATGAGTCAAGGTTGCCTTCAAGTCATAAAATGTTGTGGCACAATATTCTGTCCACTAGAATTCAACATCTTTGGTTAAGAGAGTATACAAGGGTACTGCTATTTTACTGAAGTCTTTGATGAAATGCCTATAATATCCTGCATGTCCCAAGAAACTCCTAACATCCTTTTGTTTTGTAGGTGTAGGCAGATTAGTAATTACATCAATTTTTGTAGGATCTACCTGAATTCCTTTGTGGGAAATGTGCTGGCCAAGAACTACTCCTTCCTACATCATCATGAAGCACTTCTCATTGTTTAAAGATATATTTTGGTCTTCACATCTTTGTAAGACTTTCCTGAGATTCTTCAATGCTTCATCAAAATCAACACCATAGGTGGTAAATTCATCCATATAGATTTCCATGCAGTCAAGAGAGATGCCTGAAAATATGTTGATGACTACTCTCTGAAAGGTTGCAGGTGCGTTGCATAAACCAAAGGGAAGTACTAAATAGGAATATGTACCCCATGGACATGTGAAGTTTTTTTTCTCCTAGTCCTCAGGTGCAATTTAAATATGATTGTAGCTACTGAATCCGTCAAGGAAAGAGAAGTACTGCTTTCTTGCAAGTGAGTCCAACACTTGATCAACAAAAGACAAGGGAAAATGGTCTTTCTTAGTAGCAACATTGAGTTCTTTGTAATCAATATAGACTCACCATTTTCCTCCCATCTTGGGCACAATCACCAATGGGGACACCCACTGGTTGTCTGAGATAGGATAGATAAAGCCTGCATCTACCAACTTTTGCAGCTCTCTTTTGACAATCTCTCTCAATGCAGGGTTGATTCTTCTTTGTGGCTGCCTGACTGATTGGAAATAATCTTTGATATATATCCTATGGTTGCAAAGCTTGGGGTCTAGGCCTTTCGTATCATGGTAATCCCATGAAAATGCACTTTGGTTGGCCTTCAACAAATTTTTCAATGACAGCTGTTGCTTTTCTCCCAATTCGCTATTAATATTCAAACATTTTCCCTCAGACACTTGTACTTGTGTAGTTAACTCTATCATAGTTGTTTCATCAATGCATGGTACCTTAAGTTCATATGGAAACATTGTGTGGAACATACCTATTGCTACAGGAAGTTTGTTTGCAAGAAGAGTGGCTACAAGAAGAGTAGTTGTAGGAAGAGTAGTTGCAAGAAGTCTGTCTGCAAAAATAGTGGCTACAAGAGAGGGTGGCACCTCCTCTATCTCACAATGGTTCTAAATTATATTAGATAACACTTCATCTTCATTTTGAAGTTGCAGGAAAGGGATTCTTCCTAACATCATAAGGTGCCTCATAGAGTTAGTTTCCTTGGCCTCTTCACCTACATGTGGCCATATAGGATTATCCTCACCATGGGATGGCTGAGCAAGAGGATAAAGAATAAGCTTTTTGGTGCTCCTGCCATCAGAAATGGTCATGTCACCTGACTGACATCCAATATAAGTGTCTATTGTTGCTAACCATGCCCTTCCAAGGATGATAAGATACCCACCTAGTGTAGCTTTAGGAGAAAGAATCACGAAGTCGGCTAGATACTCCCAAGAATCTAGAATCACCACAAGGTCCTCTGCTATGCCATCAAGCTAAACAGTGGAGCTATCAACAAGCTGCAAGATAGTATGAGTGGATCTCATACTTACAATGTTTAGTTGTTGCAGGATGTCCTTAGTCATCACATTTATTGCTGCACCTAAGCTAATCAAAAAATTATTTGTGTGTCCCATCGATAATAACTTCAACCACAAGACTACTTGGATCATTTTACTTGGGGATAGTTACTTTTCCAAGCATGATGTTAGCCAGCTATCCCACTACATGAACCGTAGTTGGGTCTTTCTTTTTCTTGCCTGACTTCTTGAGGCATGCTTCTTTGATTGATTTTCCATATATAGGGACATCTTTTATGGCCTGGAATAGGGGTATCTAGACACATATATGCTTCAACTAGTCTAGAATATCAAAATTCATGTCCTCCTTGTCTTCCTTTTGTTTGGAAACTTCCAATCTCTAAGGGAATGGTGGTTCTTGTGCCGCTTAGTTGGCTGGAACTGGTTCAGGGTTTGTAGGTGCACTAGGATGAATGAGAACATTTAGAGGTTCTTCTTCTTCCACAAGAAGCTCAGTGATGATGGGTGTGGAAGGAGTTGGCAGAGTGGTTCCTGAACGCAAAAGTATGTTACTTAAAATCATAACATATGCAGGAAATTGATTTGGATCAGCATAATATATAGGTTGCTGTTGTGGTTTATTATTTGGGTTAGGTGTGGGTTGAGCTGGTAACTGAGTGAGTTTAGGCACATTTGGGCTGGGATTGGCAGGGGGAGGCATGATAGTAGGTTGTCGGGGTTGAGAAGGTGGTTACATGTAACTGGTTGTCTGGTTTCGCCATTGCTGCCCACCTCTCCATTGGGATGTTTGTTGCCAGTTTCCTGGAGGTGGTTGCCAAGGTCCTTGAAACTACTGCCAATTCCCCTAAGATTGTTGCCACTGAGGTGCAAAATTTTGATAATTGGGCCAAGTGTTTGGAGAGTTACCCCAAGACTATGGTGGATATCCTCCATAGTTGGATGGACATGGGGGTTGCCGCTAGTTACCAGATGAATAGGAATTAAAATATGGCCCAATAAAAGATAGTGGATCTGGTGGCATACTTTGTCTTGGAGCCCATGGCCTTTTCTGTGCAACAAAGTAGACTTGATCTTTCTTAGTCTGAATTGGTTTGAACTCAGGTGAAATCTGCTTGTTGACAATGTTAGCTACCATCTTGCATCTGTAGTCCTTCTTCTTTTTTCTGCAATGAGGGCAATATTCTGTCAGCATTGCCGTTGCCTCCTCATGTTTCTTCTTGGCCTGAAGTGTATCTAGCTGAGTAGCTAGATTTTTTATGATATCCTTCTTGAAATTTTCCAACAAATGAGTAATCTCCATCCTTGAAACTCCACTGGTGGATGACTTACCCATAGAGGATTGCTAAGCTCTCCCTTTCTTTGAGGCTTCCCTAGAATAATTTTGGGATATCTTCTTAATATCCTCCCAAGGAACTTGAGTGACATCTCCTCCTGCCATCAGGTCCAAGGCATCAGTGCAAATTCCATTAATTCCTCCCAAGAAAAGCAGCTTCTGTGAGTCTTCATTGAGTGTATGGTGTGGAGATTTTTGCAAGCAAAACAAAAACCTTGAAATGAAATCCTCTAGGCTTTCATCTTCCTTTTGCTGCATTCTGAAAATGTCTCCTCTCATATCACTGCCCTTGCAATACTCCTTGTATTTCTCAAGGAACTTAGTCTTCATGTCCTCCCAAGTCTCCATAGTATCTCTGCCAAGGCTCATAAACCATCTCAATGCAACTTCTTTCAAAGTACGAGGAAATAGCTTAAGCCTATGGGAATAAGTGGTATAGTCATAGCTTCTGCAAAGTATATCAAACTCAAACAAGAATGTATCATGATCTTCTATGAAAAGCCCATAGAATTTAGGAAGTACTGAAGCAGGGATATTTTTGAGGTTGTCTACTTCATTTTGTTGAGAAATGGGAATAGGAAAAGCTGGTTGGTTATGCCTATTAGGCCTGCTTCCATTTGCATCAACCATGTCTTCTTGATGAAGTTTCAAAGTAAAGGGTTCTTCAACTGGATTTTGATCTTCAAGGGAAACTTCAAAATTGGTTAAGTCAAGAAATGTATCAACAAAGGGGTGTGGCTCTCCTTCTTCATTTTTGGGTAGATTTGGAAGCTCGATTAGCTGAAATGGTTCTAGATTATTAGGAAGGAATCTCCCATAAGCATATATTCTTCTTCTATGCATGCAGTATCACTCAAAATCAATCAAATCACACAAAGAATTGGTGAAAGAATAGTGGATCATAAATTCTAAACATTAAGAGAAAACTCCAGAAAATACTACAACAAAAAGAAAACTGGCAATGGCTTTAAAGAACTCCCTAGTTTGACACCATCCCCGATAACGATGCCAAAAATGTCGGCCTCCTACAATGATATTAATAGCTAAGCCTTTACAGCTGTGATTTAGAGATTGGACATCTGATCTGAATAGACATTTTAACTATCATGAAGGTACATTTTAATTGTCAACCCAGGGATGTGAACTTGAAATGGGTCAGCACAGTATATGCACTAGGAACTTCAGAGTAGTCATCTTCATTCTATAGCTAAGAGAGATTCAATATTGAAAGTAAATTGCATGGAAAGGAACAAAGTAAATGTTAAACATCACTCAAAAATTAAACTAAGCTGAACATGCATGATAGGTTTGAAAATCTAAACAACAAACATGGAGCTACTCTATCTGCTTTGGTTGCAGGAACAGTCACAAAATAGAATTCTAGTGGCTGCAGGCACATTCATTGCCAGATTCTAAACTAAGTACTAAACATAAACTAATAACTAATCTAACTAAACTAAAGGATGAATTACTCACCAAGTGGGTCCCCTTGGATGAGTATCCTCTAAAACTAATGTAAACTCAAATGCTCAACTCAGAACTTCATCTTATTCATTCAGAAATGCAATTACAAAAGAGCAGCATGTCTGGAAATGCTTAGTAAACTATTAGATCAGGGATAACTTTAAGAAACCCCCCCCTCAGCAAAGGTGTAAAATCTTGGCGAATCTTTCCTTTTATTTGAAAAAATTATTAATTTTCGTTGGCGAATCTTATGCACATTATTCAAAAATTTGTAAAATCCTGGCGAATCTTAATGAATAATTGGTAAAAAAAAATAATCACACTGGCGAATCCTAGTGAATAATCAATAAAATGATTAATTATAATGGAAAATCTCTCCTTTAAAAATTTGCATAGTTGGTCGGCGCAGTTCCCCCATATTTTTTTTAATATTGAAGTAGGGGCCTGGGGGCGACAACCACCTGTGGGGTCAAGGGGCAATGCCCCTTGTGGGGGTCAAGGGGGTAGAGCCCCCTTGTGGGGGTCGATGGGGCAATGCCCCCTCGCAGGGTCTGGGGACAGTGGCCCCGACGCGCTCCTGTCGCGATGCAGGCAGAGTCGAGGGGCAGAGCCCCTTGCCACCAAGCATAAATTCACTATTGAAAATGCATTGGAGCACACACAGATGAAGTGTTTTTAAAAAAATTCACTTGAAAATTCTACCATCGATTAGCTTTTAAATCAGACGGCTACAGTGCAAGTTCATTCCATGAGTGAATATCGGCGTGAGTGAACATTATCGATGAGACAGCTAGGGATGTCCTACCGATACAACGATTTTATATGCACTTAGTGAATTTTGTGACTTTATATGCACGTGCCTTTTAAAAAGGTTGTTGAGTCCCAAAATTTGTTCTGGGCCACATGATCAAATCTAATCATGTGGCCCAAAACAAATTTCGGGCCTCAACAACCTTTTTAAAAGGCACGTGCAAATAAAGTCACATAATTCACTTACATCCATTCGATTAAAAATATAATCGATGGCTATAAATAATAAACCTATTCAAGGCTAAAATATCCCTAAAATGAAATGGTAAACTATTATTAGTGTCAATATTTCCCAAAAATTAATTGTAAGAATATAAAACTATTGGCAAATATAAGTAATATTTGTATTTACAGTATAAATTATTGGTGAATCAGTTATGATGACGCGTCATTTAAAAATAAATGCATTGGTGAATTAATTGATACAAATTTATTTTTTTGTAAAAACCTGGCAATTCAGCATCCTTTCTAGCTTGTATTATTCGCCATTTTTGGAGTTCCCGATTTCAAATATTTGCCAATTGGTGAAGATTCGCCACTAAAGTTTTCCCTGTATCAGATACATCATCAATAATAAACAACCTCGTAACCTTCAAACTCTTGAACTCCCAAAGAAGGAGAATCTGAACCTTATTTATCCTACCCATTAAACAGGGTAGTCAACTCCCACTAACTGGGAGGACGCCATTTAGGGAAAGCAAAGGAAAGAATGGAGGGCAACTACACATGCAAGGAATCCGGTCAAACATGTAAGTCCAAACGCAGACTAAACATTGCAATAATTCCTGCGGCTGCTCAACATCATGTGAGACCAATATAAGGTGGTTACATACGGTTGACATGGGGAATCTCTGTCGTCGTCCTCCAGTTGAAGTTCAAACGCCTCCTCAGTAATGACTAGCTGGCGGTTGCATTCCTCAAATTAGTATCCTCAAATATGTATGCATTCCAATATTAGTACGCATAATAATTGCACATCTAAAACCACCTTAAAGAACATTCATCAACCACATGCAAAATTAATATAGATAGTCCATATAATAGCTAATTTCATTAAAACTGGCAAAAATGGAATTAAACCTAATGTCTATGGTTTGAGGGAAACATTATAGAAATATCAGCATTTTAATACCAAAGTCCATGTCAACTTCAATAAATAAACTATAGATTCTACCCAAATTAAGACCAAAAACTAGGCTCATCACTAGGATCCAGAGTAGAGAAGAACTTTCCATGGCTACGCCAAATGAAGTCGGCATCTGGGGAGTCTGACTTTTTTACCCATTTTTTGAGACAAACGTATCTCGTGCTAGAGAGGCACTTGGCGAGGCAAGTCTTGACTTTATGTCCTAGTTTTTTGCAACAAAAACATCTGAAGGGGAGTCCCTCAAAATTTAGAAATTGAGTCCAAGTTCCAAAAGATGAGTGAATGCGAATGGAATGAGAAAGTGGTTTGGAGATGTCCACCAAATCATAAACCCTAATATACCTATGAAAAAGATCAATCACCTCAGAATCCATCCAGACATAAACACCAACCTAATTTACCTGCATTTTTATGGGGTCCAAAGACCACATCATAGGCGGAAGATTGTAGAGCCTGATCCACATCAGAATGTCAGTAACCATGGTAGTGACTGGATCAAAAAAAGGGTTCCGTGGAGACAAAAAAATTCTAGAGTTTCCATAAAACCATTGACCATTAAGCTTCACAAATTCACAGTCCTCAATCGAGTTGAAAGTGAACAGGAAAAACCCAAAATCCATAGGTTCAACCACTAGTAGGGAAAGATTGTCCCAAGTTAACTTTACCCATTCCAGAATTGAGTCCAAAGATAGATACCTACACATGAACCATAGGGCCAAGGAATGCACACTAGTATCAGCAGCAACCACATTTATCTGATCATTAGAAATGTGGAGGTCCATCAACTCCTTAGTAAAAGCAATCTCAACATCACCAATGGTGAAAGAAGAGCCCTCCATGCATTTCCCCTGCCTTGGAGTGGGAATAGCATCCATTTTTGGCAAAGACAAGGGAGGAGGCGGGCTAGGGTTATCCTTCAGGATCAGTGCCAAGCAAATAGAACTGCATTCATGGTAAGGGTTCGCCCTATTT
This sequence comes from Sequoiadendron giganteum, assembly GCA_007115665.2. Taxonomy (NCBI): domain Eukaryota; kingdom Viridiplantae; phylum Streptophyta; class Pinopsida; order Cupressales; family Cupressaceae; genus Sequoiadendron; species Sequoiadendron giganteum. Next base: position 184,390,211 of record CM021103.1, read on the forward strand.
TTGCATCTAACCAGAGATTCAAGATCTAGAATAGGGGAATCCTCCTCCATCACCGGCGTTGAGCCCAGGTCCGCACTTAGAGGTTCAAAGTCTTGTCGTGGGGGAGGCTATGAAGAAACAAACACATAACATAGGGAGTACCGAATCCTCCCGACCCCCACCTCTGTGCGTCCAGCCTGTAGCCTAGCTGACGACACCTTCCTTCCTCTGGTCGATGCCTTAACCCTAGTGCACGTACACACAGTCTTCCCGTCACCTCCATTATCCTCACCATCATGGGTAGCTTCACGCGGAGAAGCTTCACACATCGTGGAGCTCCCTTCGTTATTTTATTTTTATTTTTACTATTTTAATAAATTTTTAATTATTTTTTAGTATTTTTTATTTATTATTTAAATAAATGAATGAATAAATATTTTTTTGATTCATTTATTTAAATATTAAGATTATTAAAATAATAAAACTAAAAAATAAGTTAAAATATAAGGATGAAATAATGTATAAAAGTAAATTTTATGAAAATGGATTACAAATAAAAAAACGATAAACAAAAAATAGATACTTAAAGGAAGTACCAATGTCAAATAAAATTTCAGAGAAAAAGAGATCTTGAAATCTATAATCATGGTTAAATACCATTGAATAACATCAAAAGTAATTAAGGACATGTAGCATTGAGAAAATCAGGTACAAAAAATAATATCATGCTTAAAAGTCTAGTAGTCTTGAGTTTGAATTGGACTTGCGTATGTTAAGGCATCAATACACATGCCACTATTATTCTCATTGTCTATCCAATGCTAACCAACCATAAATCATAACACAACCAATAGTTTATACAAAATGCTATCATACACGTCACTCTTTAATAATTCCATTGTGAGTATACCTGATCCCAACATGTATAATTTTTAAAGCTCGCTACCACAAAAATAAATGTTAACTTTAGCTGCTCACCATGACCTTCTTTATCATGAAGTTTGTTCCAAGGGGCCACATGTCATCTAATAAGAACATCTAAAAGGCCACCTAATTAGTATAGCTTCCACAAGATCACTCTTATACCAATCCATGATAGAAATTGTGACTCCCCACTCCAATAATCATTGGAAGCTAATAAATCATCAACTTATCTATATCAATCTTCTCTCATGAAAACATTATGTTTATTAGCAATCACTTCCACGAGCACAATGAAAGATAACAATCATCTTTATATTATAAATCACTTCAACAAAATCAATAATGTACAATACTACCATTAGAATTTACCTAGTTAATCTATGGTCAATTTCTTATCCACTAATTGTTGTTCACTATTAAGTCACCTAAAGGAATCATAATTAGGTTACAAGACCTTTAATTACTCAAATATATTAGGATCATTAGTTGATCAATTACTCTTCTAATAATGTAAAAGATATTAGTTAGGATAATTAATCATTGTTTAAACTAACACCAACCTCGATTTAAAACCACAAACTCATAGATCAAACCTATTATTGAGCATTGTCCATCACAATATACTTATGTATCCTAATTTATACGAATTGGGGGATAATGTTGTAGTTCACTTCTTAAATACCACTTCCTTGACAATAATTTGAGCCATTAAGATGACTCTTCTAGAGACATATAATAATAAAATATTCCATCTCTTAATTCAAGATGAGATTATTGACCCTTTACTATGGTTCATCCACATTATTAATTTCAACCAAGACAAGATTCCATCAACTTGATCTCATTAATAAAATAAGTCAATTCTAAGCAACCATGCTTTCATATAAACTACCAAACAAAGAACTCCAATGATCCCAACTAAATGTCTTATGTGGGTGCTTAGGTGACATGGATGAATTAAACCAAAACCTAATTATTCAATGGTCAATATTCAATGAATTCAAGCTCTTCTCAATTCAATTTATCTCACCCTTGATATTCACTTACAAATAAGAAAGAAATGAATTAATCACTTGCACAAAGGCCTTTTTCACCACACATTCCAATATACTATGGTTTCATATATATACTAAGTTCATGTTTTAAATATAATATCCACAACCTTGTTCAAATTCAAGTACATACGGTTATCAACACCAATAGAAATATACTCATCCTACATACACATATATATTTAAAGGTAGTACCTTCATGCAATTTCATCTCAAATGTCATAAGACAAGCTACATTGTATGTTTGACTAGTCACCATCCAAGGTACCTTAGAACACCACAGACATATATTAACAACTATTATTCATACTTCTAAATATTTAGGACATAATAGTGTACTATCATTTGTACATAAATATTATGCTAATCTCAATGTGTTGTAATGATAAAATGCTTACCAAGGCCTAGTGAATAGTAGTGATATATAATGACCACTACAATCTAAGGTTTAGTCCAATCTTCCAATATAGAACTATTAGTCTATCCTCTCCAAATTGATGAATCAATCCTTATACTTTGGAATAGTTTGACACAACAACCTCTCTTACTATTTTAATGCCATTACTAATGCAAATTTCTAGATATGATTTATTGAAACATAAATTCAATTGCACTAATGGCTAATTGATAGTGACCAATGGCAATATACTCATCCTATATACACATATATTTAAAGACAAGAACTTCATGCAAGTTCATCTTAAATGTCATAAGACAAGTTGCATTGTATGTTTGACTAGTCATCATCCAAGGTACCTTAGGACACCATAAACTTATTATTATTATTTTAGGCTGCAGGAATTGAGTAGCACGACCCCCTATAAACTGCAGTGCGCCTAGTAAAAATTTTAACGTGACTGGTGGCACTGGCGCGACACACCCTCCGATACCACGGGGGTGGGGGAGACTAGACCTTGTGACCAACCTCTTGCAACAAGAAAGATTTAGCCAACCGAGCTAGGGCCCCAACCTCCAGACACCATAAACTTATATTAGCAACTATTATTCATAATTATAAATATTTAGCACATAATAGTGTACTATCCCTTGCACACAAATACTATGCTAATATCAATATGTAATGATAAAATGATTACTAAGACCTAATGAATATAGCAATGATATATAATGACCACTACAATCTAAGGTTTAGTCCAATCTTGCAATATAGAACTATCAGTCTATCCTCTCCAAATTTATGAATTAATCCTTCTACTTTGGAATAGTTTGACACAACATCAACTCTTACTCTTTTAACACTATTACTAATGAAAATTTATAGATATGATTTATAGAAACATAAATTCAATTGCACTAATGGATAACTGATAGTGTTCAATCTAAAATTATATATATCAAAAAGATTAAGTCCACAAAGGATCAACTTACATATCCAAACAACCCTAATTTGTAGCTTAAATAGTAATTTCCCAAAAGGGGGCATTTCAAATAAGAGAATGCACAAGATACATACAAGTTAAATTTTATTTTCTTAACTTAAACATAAAATTATGACAATGCAACTATGATTACAACATGTAAACTAAATAATATAATGGACAAACCAAATGATCGTCGTCATTTAAAGTTCTAGTCTAAGTAAACCAATCTCAAATATTATGGTAACATCTAAGCATAGCTATAGCCATAATGAGTGTTGACTCAAATGTAGAGTATAGTGGGTCCTTGTAAGACATATGCAAGATGAATTCATTTCAAGTATGTGTCTCAGATATGGTGATGATTGGGTCAATGCTACCCCAAGGATACTTCAGATAAATATTTACTTTGACTAACATCAAGAAACTTTCATAATCAAAATATTATTACTTATAAGTAGTAGGGTTATATCTACAACCCTTGGTCATATCTTTGGTTTTGATCTAATAAATCCTATCAAGTGTTTATATTTTTCATGGGATTACAAAAAGTAAAGTTTATAAACCCTATTTAAGATTTTAAACTTTCACTCTCCTAAGAACATACAATCCCTATCAAAATCCATACTCAAGTAGAACTATAAATTACCACAATTTACTTCTTCTATCCTTATTAAGATTAATACAACCTTAATAAGGAAGCCCTACTCACAATAGTTCATATCGAGAAATTTTGCCAAAATAAATAAACATGATATTAATATAGCTTAGAAGCTAACTAGGTGAAGGATTATAAACAAAATTATTGCTCATTATATGACATAAGAATCCAAGTCTTACAAACTAGCTTGAGCTTCATCAGCTTCTTATAGGATAGTTTTGGACTTGTCTCACAAACCCAAGGAATATTCAATTCTCCCCAAAGAGCTCTCCTACTTTGATCACGGGTCTCCCCTCCCTTTATAGGAATTTTATAAATAATTTTATACCTCAAACCTTGGGCTATATGCTATGAAAACACAACTCAAACAATAATATTATATTTTCCTTTCTTTTTTCATGTAACCTACATTTGTTAACAAATGGTGTTGCCACCATAAAAATAAGTTAATGTCCTTCATTACGACTATCTCTCATACAAATAGTCTAAGATTTTGGTAAAGAGGCCACACCAGATGGTATTTTAAAATTAAAATCCATTTAACACTCACTTTTAAGAAAGGAAATACAAATATTTAAATATGTGAACATAAATTTATAAATGGTAATTTGAATCTACTTTAGGGAATTCATTTAATCTAAAACAATGCATATAGCATTTAAGATTTTAGAAAATTTAGGATTTAGGTGTAAATATTAGGTTTACATAATTGTTAGATTCAAGGTCTTGTTATCTGTCTGGTCATAGAGAATAAAAATTATTTTGAAATCCTCACCTAGTATTGACAGTGTGGTTGGGCTAAAAACCCAGAGTCCAAGTTGTCATCCCAACACATAGATTTGATTGTAGGAAAAATATCTTACATCCCTAAAATAATTTGAAGACTATAAATTCAAGTAATATACCAACCCACATAAAAGTGAAGATGCAATGAAAATAAACAAGCAACATTGTGAGACATCCAATGTTTGTCTGCATTCACTCTAGAATTTTATGTCATAGTCCAAAATGGATTATGTTGGCCATTCACCTAAAATGTAGAATTTGTGCTCTTTAGTTTGTCATCATATTATGTTTGGATGATGGGGAATAGGACAAAAATAATATCTTGATGCTAGTTTCATTTACATCTCCTAATATTATACTTGCCACAATTACTTCAAGTTCACTTGCAACACCTTTAGGACATTTTTTATTATGTTTATTTACTTGCAACAACTAGTATTGTTTGCTTGTATCAAAAAAATATTTTATTTTGTTTTACTTTTTATTGAAGAGGTTTGAACTCAACACCATCTAGGTGCCTACAACAACGACATTGCCATTAGATCAAGTGTCTTTTAGTGCATCAAAATTTTATTATTGTGAGATCACTTATAACAATGATAATCTTTTCTTATTATTACAAGTTAATTTTAGATTTAATTTCATATGTTCTTACTTGATTTTTATCTATGCTAATCTATGTGAATAGATATAATATTAGCTAGACATAATATACATTTTGTAGACACATCTTTACTTAATATATACTACATAATAAAAAGAAAAAAATAAATTTTATTATTTTAAACAAATAAATAAAATGATATAAGATGGGGGGCCACCCAAAGATATGGAAATTTATCTTAAGAGGAGCACATCATATTTTTATCCTATTTTCTTAAAACTTCATGGATACTCATGTAAGAAGAAGGGGGCCTATTTAGTGTATGGTTTTTATCTTATCTAAATGGGGTGCCACTTATTTTATAAATTTCATGGAGATCTTAAATTATAAAGGTGAGTGTCAAAATTTTGTGCAAGGATGCACCACATATGGATAAATATATTTTTCCTATTTACCATTTCCTTGGTTTCATTTAAGCTAGTCTTAGCTAAAAAATGATTTGAGAAGGGGTAGTAGAATGGCATATGTGAAAGGAGTCTTATGAGGATTGTTTTGAGAAGATTTTATATGGATTTGTTGCTTTCAAAATATATTATTTAAAAATTATAAAGAAGGAGAGCGCATTACATATGAGAAGGTTTAATTTACACATCACGTTGAGTTAGGTGCCACATAAACTCTTTTGTACCTTTTTTAATATATTCAACATTACATGAAGACAATGACAACGCATATTATCAATACCCAAAAAAATATGTATTTCTTTATTAGTTCTTTAGGCTAAGATGTAAGTTGTGTGCATATATTTATAATCAAAACATACAAATCATATTTGGTTCCTTAATTGTGGAAAACTCTATAGATAGGTTTTCATGTTTTAATGCCCTACATTTGGCACCATTAGGTAGGGTAGCTACGTATAGTTGGAATAAGGGGGGCACTTACAACTATTTGTTGTCCTATTTTGTACTCTATTGTCTTCAAAACGAGTGCTCACAATAGAGACATGCATCCAAGATTTGTTTATTGTCCTATTTTGTATTGTATTATTTTCAAAATAAGTACTCACAGTAGAGACATTATGCAAGAGTTTTTTTTTTCTTGAGTGGATGTGTATGCGAGAGAGGAGGATTATTAGCTACTTTTATGCTCGATAGATAAGATTTGATGTTGTTTGAGTATGGATATGGTTATAGCTTGCATCTTGAGGTTAAAAATTGTAAAGATTAAATGCATAAAGAAACATAAATAATATTTTTTATAAGTTTGAAAAATGCAATTTATTGTCAGTTTATCTAATTTTGTAAAAGGTTTAATCTTCTAACACTTTTATAAATCTTTACCGATTAAAACAAGAGTAAAGAGATAAGGTAAATTGTAGATTTGATTAAAATAGGTGAATGTCCACATCCTTATGCTACAAGAAAATATATAAAGAGATAGGGGGTGATTGTGTTATATAATAAATTTTTAGTTTTGGAGCATGATATTTTCTCATTTTTATTTAAACTTGTCTAGGTTAATAAAATGAATATTGTTAGTGTGAAAAATGTCTTTATGCATCATGTTATCTTTTATCTAGTTCTTACATCTAATAGTCCTATTCACACTAGCTTAAGTTCACTTAGTGGTTTAGTTGTCTCACCTCATAGACACATGACACACACACTCACAATTGTCTCTAGTATTCTACATGTGTCACATATCTTGAAGGTTAGTTATTCTTTCTATTTCTCCTTCCTACTTCCTCCTTGTCCTTCATATACAATGAGATATCATTGTATAATTACATGTTTTATGATAGTTTCTTGCTTAATTTGTCGTGCTTGACTCTTTTGTGGAAAATCTGAATTTTGCATTCATTGTTTGCTACTCCAACATAGTACCAGAGCATTGAATTTCAAGTTTCTTCTATTTTTTTGGTGAATTTGGTGCTAAGTCCTATCAATGAAGCATTGTAGAGCCAAATGAAGATCACTGTTGCATTCAAAAAGCTCGAGAAATGAAAGATTACCTTTCGATTCATAAAAAAATGGTAACTTGTGGTCTATGCATTTTTTGGGTGCACATCAACCTTTTGTATTGTATAAATTTTGTACAATTTCATATAATATCATAAATTTGCATACTATATGGATTAGTTATAAAAATTGCATTTTTTATAGAGGGTAGTTTCATCCTCAACAATTTTTTTCATTTTAGTCATTTGGAGGGTTTTCCCATAATATTTTGTAGGTGTTGGGGCTCTTTCATTGGTATTTTAAGAGATCCATGTGTTGCAAGGTTTCCACAGTTTATAGGTGTTATGTGGCCTATTGGCCTATTTGAAATTTTCAAGATTTTGTAGGTCACAATGAGGGTGTCAGTTGTGCCTTTGGCTCCACAAGAGCCATTGCAAATATTTTTAGAGATTTCATTGTTCTCCAAGGTATCATGCATTCAGATTTTGGTTTATGTTGTTATTCATAAATGTGCCTACGTCTTATATTGAGATATAATTTGATTGTTTGTGTGCAACTACCCCTGACTATTCGTATCTACATGGGAATAAGATAGAGGTTGCATTTGATTAGCTATTTTTTTTTAGAAAGCTTGGATTTTTTGCCTCACATTCCTTTCTTATTTACACATACAATTGATTTATGATTGAAAGTGGTTTTGGTGATAGAGTGTTGAAGAAAACCTTCTAACTAGAGCTTCCTCCTTGTTGGAAATTTGTTCAAACTTTCAATTGATCCAAAGTGAGTCTTGTCTCAAAAGAGATAAATTATTTCATGCTATTAACCACTTCTACTATTTGCAGGCATCTCTAACATTTTGAGAAACCAAGATCATTCACATTAGGGGCCTCCAACTTTGTTGTCAATTGTTTAGCATAAAGAGTGAATGCATTGCGTTAAGCTTTCAAATTTTTAAGTTGTATGAATACAACGAGAGGAACCATCTTATGAACTTTGGCACATAACCTCTAGCGATATCAAGAGGGATTTTATAGTAAGGCATTGCACTTTATTCAAAGAAGAGCTCGCCTCATTATTCAAGGAATCACGTAGTAACACGCCTGGTTTGGGGCACCATCTCTGATTTGAATAGCAATGTGGAAAGGTATATTACTCCTTATATAACAGGACTCCAACAACAGTGCACAAAGTGCTGGAGTGAAGTCCTTTGACTTGGGCTCTTTGGTGGTTGTGTTTAAATTGGATTTAAACCCCTATGCTTTGGATTCCTAAACATAATTCCACGTGACCACATCAACGGATAAATTATTTCATACATTGGTTAATTTGCAGAGATCTTGGCAAGGCGTTGAACTCCACCAAAGCTACCCACATACCAATTCTATTCCAACAATCCCAACTAGTGACAATCTCGGTCTCCACTTTCACATGGCCTCCATATAAATCCTCGCTCCCATGCAAATAATGTACTCTTTCATGTTTTTTGTCAACGATAATGTGAAAAAATGGTGTTTTTATATTTTTTTCAATTGTCAAATTGGGGAGAGGACCCAGTAGTTGTGCACCCTAACTTCGCGTTTCTAATTATCTTACATGAAAATTTCAAATCACTCCCAATTTTTTACAGTAGCTGACTTGGCAAGTCCCTTGCTTATAGCTTTTGTTCCAGGGCCACATCATCAAATATGATACCACATCAGCATGTTTTTTGTCAAGATGTAGTTGACCAATACTTGTGCATTCACATCATGGGTAGTTGAGCGCTGATGTGGCATCACATGATTGGTTGCTTTTTAGATCAAAGGAATACATTTTGTTTAATTATGGATAGTTGTATCACAACTATTGGTCCAATATTGATAAAAATATTGGGCATTATATAAACAACTACTATCACAACTATTGAAACATGCTCAACTACTGGGTCCTCTCCCCTAGACAAGTTAAACAACTTATGATAAGTTTTATTGGCCTAATAAACTACTAGGTTAATATTTGATTGATAGCTTATCTCAAAAAATTGTGGGAGGGGCAGGGGGAATGTTTTTTTTACTAATTTTTTAGTCAATGAGAAGCTTCTTTGGTCGCCATCATAGTGGTGTCATTCATTTCTCAAAGTTGTAATTTTTAAACATGTTTTTTAACCCCTAGAAATCAATGTTTGTTGTGCAATTTTTTACAGGGCATTACTTTCACCCCAGTTATAAAAAAATGATGCTTTTTGGAAGTGTATCAAAATTTTGCAAGGATTTCAAAATTGTACTCAAATTTAAGTTTTGGATAACCATTTAAAAAAAATTGTAAGAATATTTATGAGTTATAAATAGTCGATTTGGCATCCAAACTTAACAAACACTTGTAAATCTTATCTTGCATTTTTTTGGGGGGTAAAAGTTTAGATTTAATCCAATTTTAAGGGTTTTGTAAGGCACAATTCAAATGCCTCTTTATATGTGCATCATGAATCCTAAAATCAATTTGTTAACTCCACATAGTTTTCACACATGGAAATTAAAAGTACATCAACCTCTTCAATCTAAGGGATTATGGTAAATGGTAAATGATTATCAAATGATGTTTACAAGGGATTTTGAATATTTTAATTATTGAAACAAGTTAGATGAGGCAATGGGCATAATTTGTCTCCTTGTATTTGATAAATTGCAATTGCACATTGCACATTGTTAATTATATAAATCCTAAAAAAATGTTAGGACGGGTTTACTAATCTATTTAGTACAATTGATGGATTCAAAATGCTTCAATTGGATATTGAATTAAATACATTATCTCTTGATGCATTTCTGTCTATTTAAAAGATTACTTGATCAAGTTTAAGTCTTTTTTTCTTGAATTAAAGGTTGTGGTAAATAAAAAATAGACAAAGAGTGTCTTAAATGAGTTTTTTCAAAGTTCAAAGGCCCTTATCAAGTCTTTGCTTCTACCTTTTACTCTACCATGGATGCTCTTGGAACAACATAAATACAATGCCTTATTTTCAATAGTTTTTTATAGACTCAAATGAGAAAAATACAATTTAATATCCATGGATGTTATCACCTCTTCAAAAAATCAAGCACTAGCTGTCCAATCATTTAAGGGAAAATTTAAGACTTTCTTCAAAGAAATCCAAGGAAAAATTAGATTTAGGAAATGAACAATCATCTAAGAAGAAGAAAAAAACTGACATAGAAGCCACATCCTCTTTGTAGTTAGGAAAGAATACTTCCAAGTCAAAACATAAAAGTAGAGGAAAATCTACCTTTTGTGGATTATATAATCATAATAGAAAATTTTATTATAAGAGGATTGCAACTTTGAAAGAGGCCACAAAGAAACACAACATTGATATTCCCAAACTTGGCAAGGGACATGCAGTTACAACTAGAGGTTTAGATTCATCCACAAATCAATGGATAGTTGTCTTGAAAGGGCTACACATCGCATGACCCACTCACTTGATCTTCTTGAGTCTCTTTCTGATAACACCACTTCTCATATTTCAATGGGAAACTATTCACATACTTTAGTTTTGGGGCCAACAATAATACAATTGACAAAGGGTTGCATTGAGAATGTTCTCTATGTTCCTAAGATTTCAAATAATGTTCTATTATTCTACCATATTTTTCATATAGGTGATGGGAAGATAATTGAGTTTTCACCACATGATGTAGTTATTTGAGAACTAAATCATCATGAGAGCATTTTTACTATAAATAAAGCAAATTATGGAACTTGATTGTATGGGTTTCATGTTTCTAAATCATCTTGTGGTGCATCATATTTTCCCATCTTGACTCTTTGAGTAGACTTTGGAATGAGAGTTTTGGACTACTCAATTGTAGGTATCTTCAACAATTGAGTACTAAGTGAGTGTAAACAGTGTCTTTATCTACCTAGTTAGCTAATCACCTATCTAGGATTGACCTATTCACACTTCATAGCATTGATCTACATACATGTCCTTATGATGTGAGACACCTATCGACACTGGCTCACCCACTTTTCAAGTGAGCTCACAAGTGTCCCACCTATAGAGGGGTAGTCAGTAGTTCATTCCTACCTTCCTACCTCATCCTTGCCTATATATTCAATGCTTGATCATTATATTGTACACTCTTCATTTTCTTATTTGATAGTCATACTATTGTACATATTTATTCACTTGTGGAAATTGTTTCATATTCTCTTTGATCTTGACATTCTCCAATATGATATCAGAGCCATGAGAGCATGTTCCTTCCTGCATCAAGATGAATCCCGCACATAGCCCTATCAATTGAACGTCATAAAGCCAAACGAATAGTGCTATCATGTTCAAAAGACTGGAAACCAAAAATAACCTTTCGTTTCGTCAATTGAGGCAGCAGGACGCTGTAGGGAAGTTGTGAGAGGTATTTCTCATGTGGTACATTCTCCATTCAGCTCCAGGCGGCCTCCACAATCCATCCATGTCTAAGGTGAATACAATATATAAAAGAGAACTGCCCATTTGTCACACGCTCTCCATTCTTCACAAGGTGGCTTCAAATTTCAATCCATCTATGTGACCTTTCTTGTGGGTCGTTCACTCCCCGCACCTCTGGCTGGCGGTTTAGTTGCATAAAAACCCAACAGCTCGATCCATAGATATTCCAGCTCATGTTTTAGTGTTTTTCTTATGGAAAAGTGATCAAAGAATCTCTTTTTTTGGAATCTTCAGACCATATTGTCACAATCTTTTATACAGCTGAGATAATGAGGAGTTTTTTGGATCTAATAATCTATCATCATTAGTCGTTGCGGCTGTATATAGTTTACGCTCTTCAACCCGTTCAAACTATAACATGGCGTTAATGTTGATTGTTGCTGCTCCATAGTGGCCCCATCAAAGTCCTCCAACAGGATTTTACCAAGTTTACGCCACCATTTATTAAACAATTATTGTTTGGTGTTGCTACCAACTATTCCAACAATAATTATATAATGCTACCTACCTTTATTGGTTTATACAAAGTGCATTAAAGTTGACTACCTCTTGATCGTCAATAGTTTAAAGGGGGTCTTTTTTTTCATTTTTACATAACTTGCAAATGGGGGTTGTTCTATGTGGAAGGTTGGTTTTCGTGTCGAAGTTTTAACGTCGAGATTTTTTAGAAATCATGTTGTTTAATTACAAATTTTAACCTCCAAACTTAAATTTGTAAACAAGTTTCAATGGGGCATAACTTTCACCCTGTTATTGAAATTTTGCAAAAAAAATTATTTCTATAAAAAATTCACAAGGAATCTTACTTTTCATGTAAATCTAAGATCTGGGTTGTCATTTTTCATAAAATTGTAAAAATCTATGTGAGTTATAAATGGAATATTTTGGCATATGATATTCATAACTTGTAAAATTTTCTTGTACATTGTTTTGGGGAGGCTACAATTAGCATTAATCTTTCTTAAGGGGGCGCGTGGAGGGGGGGGGCGGCCGGGGGGGGGGGAGGGGGGCGCTCTTTGAATCAGGGGGAAATCTAAGTGTTTCTTCTTTTCCATTTGTTGGTTCATGTGATCTTGTCTCACACTAAATCCCTTCCATTTGAGTATTCTTCATAATCCTCCTAAAAAATGGAAAAGTAAATATGGATATTGTGGAAAGATAAGAAATACAAAAAAAGAATGTTGGTTTCGTCAAACTAAAGAACTCAAACAAATTTTTCTTAGTCATGATATTGCCTTACTCGATCCTCTAGTCCCAACACATGCAAAAACATCGTTCAGTCTCACTCAGACATATTATGAGACATCATCATTTGGGGATGAACAATGTATTCCGATGACTTTCATTGATATCTCATTTCCCATATCACCTATTGCTACATTTGAATATGGTGTTGACTCATTTATGAGTTCTACTGATTCTTTGCATCAAGACTTTTCTATCGTCATTCCAAATCCATCACATAGGGATGCATATCTACTAGACATCACATGTTTATTTATAGAATCTTGGATTGCAAATTTAGATGACACCATTGGGGGCATTTTTCTTCTATTTGATGACATCTTTGATGAATTTGCATCACCATTGCCATCTTTGGATATTTCTCTTTCCTCGCCTACATCGGCCACTATCGTGATAGATTGTGCAATCATTCATGAGTTATCATCATCTGCAACAATATATATTAGATTCACATTGGTCCAATCATAACCATTCATTCATGATCCTTGTTCCAGAATCTTCTATGGTACCTAGTCCATCTTATTAACATCTGCATGCATTATCATTGGCTTGGAGATCTTTGAGCATCATTTAAAGGCATCGTTTTAGTCTTTGGATCATGTGAATCATTCAAAGACCTTACTTCTTGCATATCCCTATCCAAAATGGGAATTCATCTTGCACACATTTGTGGTGTTATTTCTTTCCAAGGGTCCAAGATATTTTGTTTAGCATTCATGGATCATCTTCAACATCTGGGGTTGAGCATCTACCAGCACTACAAGCATCATTATGAGGGAAGACTACACATTGGTTTCTTATTTACTATCAATTTTGGGAGGAAGCATTTCCTCACATGGAGTTCATCACTTCCCAGTTTCTGGGGGGTCACTTGACCTTCTCTCTTTTCTCTCATATAGGGAGAACATTCATTGAACATTGTGCTAGAAGTAGTCCTTGGGGGTCATCATGAATCCATCTATCACTTTTAGTATTCACTTGTACATTTCATTTCATTGCATCATTTCTCTTTTGGAGAGGGGTTTTTTATGTTCCACTGGGTTTTTCTCTTTTAATCCACTTTATGAGATATTTGTATATGAGTACCTAACATGGCCTCATAGCTGGGAATCATCATTCTAGTGCATACATTACTCCCTAAGTTACACTTAAGGGGGTGTACGTATAAATAGTGTCTTTATCTACCTAGTTAGCTAATCACATTTCTAGGATTGACCTATTCACAACTAGCTTAAGTTTACTTAGGTTTCATTTTCTTTTGTCTCACTTCATAACTTTGAGACATACATGTCCTCATGACTTGAGACACCTATTGAAACTTTCTCACCCACTTATCAAGTGATCTCACAAGTGTCCCACCTATAGATGGGTAGTCAGTAGTTCAATCCTACCTTCCTACCTCCTCATTCTTGCCTATATATGCAAGGATTGATTATTGCATTATACACTCTTTATTTTCATATTTGACAATCATACTATTGTGTATATCTAATTAACATGTGGAAGTTGTTTCATGGTCTCTTTGATCTTTGCATTCTCTAACACTAAGTTCATATAAGGATTCTTGTATAAAAGGCATTTTTGAGGTTGTGTTATTAGAAAAAATCATTAAAAACCCTTTCCAAACTGTAAGGCCCATCATGCTACTACCTTACTTGAGTTGGTTCATAGTGAATTCATGCCATTTCCAACTTATTTTTTTAGATCCAAGTATGTACTCACCTATATTGAAGATTTATGTCATTGCACATGGGTGTACTTTCTTAATTACAAGAGTGATATCTTCACCACTTTCAAGACTTTTAGGATGTTCATGGAGAACTAATCAAGCTTTTGTATTTAGTGGATACACATAGATAATGGGCGGGAATATGTGAACCAAGACTATATGGACTATTGCATTGAGAATGGTATACGACATGAGTATTTAGTTCCCTATACTCCTCAACAAAATGGTGTTTCCAAAAGAAAGAATAGATCATTAAGGGAGATGGAAAATTGTATGTTTTAGTCTAGGTCTATGGACCCATCAATTGTTCCAACTTTATTTAGAACCACAATCTGCACAAGATAGCTTATAATCTTACTCTAGAGGAGGCTTGCTCCAAAATTATGCTTGATATTTCCTTTTTCAAGGTATTTGGTACTGAGGCTTAGGAATTGATATTAGATGGTCATTATAAGGCAATGGAGAAGAAGAGTCAACCATACATATTTTTTGGCTATTGTGAGGATGTGAAAGATTATAGGTTGTTTGATCATATCACAATATATGTCTACTATTACAAAGATATCTAGTTTGATGAGTCTTTCAAATAAATCTATCCTCCATCTACTTCTTCTTTCTCACTACCTACTCCACCTTATTAATCTCATGATGATACCTTTGTACTTGAGGATAATTTAGATGATGGTCCTAATCCGCCACCTCTTCCACCTCCACCACCACTTACACCTCCTACCACTCATGTTTTGTCTAGTTGGAATTGTGGTGTTATTGAGTAGGCTAGTTCTCTAGCTAGTGACCATATGAGCTCTTAATGTACTCTCTCATAGAATTATTGCACTAGTATTTGGTGCATGTTATATCTCCAAATCTGAATATTTTTCAAAGGATTTTTGTATTCTAGAGTGGTATGGTGTTATGATAGAGGAGTATTATTTATTGATAAATAATAATGCATGGGATTTAGTTACTCTTCCTAAGGGAATAAATATGGTTTGATGCAATTGGGTGTACTATTCCAAAGTATGCAGCAAATGGTTCCATTTAAAAATACAAGGAATATCTTGTAGCTAAGGTTTTTTCATAATTTTAGGGTATTGACTACTTAGAGACATTTTACCTTGTAGCCAACATGGATTCAATTCACCTTGTTCTTTCTATTATTGCATCTCAAAGATGGCTAGTGTATCGGATGGATGTGAAAGAGTGGCTATTTACATGGCGATATTCATGAGGAGATCTATATGGAGGATCCTCCAAGATTTTTCTAGGACTCTTCACTTATTTTTATGTTACATTATTATTTGTATGGTCTTAGACAAGCCCTTAGGGCTTGGTACGAGAATATTTATAGTTTCTTGCTTCATCTAGTTTCACTCACCATCACTTGGATCACATGATATATATCCAAATACATGGATATGATCTTTTGATACTAGTCTTGTAAGTTAATGACTTGATTATCACTAGTAGTCCCTCATCCATTCTTCAGGATATTCAACACAATTTGATGGAACACAAGTTGACATGAAAAATATTAGGCTTTTTCTTTTTTCCTTCAATCTTTAGGTTCTTTAGTCTATTGAGGAGATTTCCATTTATTAGCAAAAGAAATCCATTGACTTTCTTCATCGGTTTCATATGGGTGATTGTAAACCTATGCCTACAACATTCTAGTGTGGTGTCACTTTGACTAGAATTTACACAACACCTATTGTTGATGCTACTTTATATAAATATTTAGTTGGTAGAATTTTATATTTGGCACACACTTTTGTTGATATCACCTTCACTATTGGGATGGTCTCCCATTTTTTACACGACCCTCATGAGATTCATTAGAAGGTAGAAAAGTGTATGTGGCACCAGTCATTTTGGCATTCAATACACACCAGGGAATTCATAGATAGTCCACTACATTGATTGAGATTGGGCAGGATATATTGATTCATGAAAGCCCACTTTCAGGTTTTTTTCTTGGTTTTGGTCCACTTTCTTGGTCTTGCAAGAAACAAAGAATTATTACATTATCATTCATTGAGGTTGAGTATTGAGGAGTATTTCTTGATATTTAAAAGGTATTACAGCTTTGAAAAATTATGAAAGAGTTTGGTATTCCACTTGATCATCCTACTATAGTGTGGTGTGATAACCAAAGTGCCATCTACATTTCAAACAACACAATTGAGCATCAACAAACAAGGCACATCAAGATTCACATAAAATTAATTTGACAATTTATCCAAGATGGTGTTCTATCCCTAGAGTATTTACCTACTAAGAATCAAGTTGTAAAAATCTTCACTAAATATTTATCATCACCTCACTATTTAAGGAAATTGTAAGGTTGGTGGTTCTTAAGTCTTCCTTCCTTTGCATATAGATATTTTTTGGAGAGGGTTTGTCTTCCATAATGTTTTCTCCTTTAGTTCATTTGTGAGAAACTTTTATTTTATACATTAATATCTCATCAAGAATTTTTGCCAAGACTCATATTTTTAGTGAATTGCTCCATAAATATCACTTAAGGGGGGTGATAGTATGAAAAACATCTAAATTATACATCTAGTTATATTTTATTTAGTTCTTACACCTAGTAGTCCTATTCACACTAACTTAAGCTCACTTAGTTGTTTAGTGTTCTCGCCTCATAGACACATGACATATGCACTCGCACTTGTTCCAAGTGTTCTATATGTGTCATATCTCTTGGAGGGTTAGTTAGTTTTTTTATTTTACCTTTATATTTCCTCCTTTCTCTAAATTTACAAAAGGAGAAGTCACTATATAATTACATGATTTATGATAATTTCTTTGCTAGTTTTTTGTTCTTGATTCTTTTGTGGATGTTATAAAATTTTATTCATTGTTTTCTTCTCCAAAAAATAATCATGTGATTGGCCTATGAGTTTTCAACATCTTCTATGGGAGTTCCACTTTCCTAGCTTTTTTTTACACATTCATGTATTCATGATATTGAGTTCCTTTTATGCTAGCTTTATTTTTATAATTTTCATTTTCTCTAATTGGATACTAACTCTATTATGTTATTTTAATCTTATATCATTTGTAGTATTGGTTTAGTTGTTTTATTTATTTCACTTGATCTTGTGTTATTGTCTTTTTTATAGATTCTAACATGATATCAAAGAATTTTATGTAGGGTTAGAGAGATTTTAGTTCCCATGTATTTGAGATATTTTGGGGGATAATCACTTAACATACATTTTTTTAAACTCGATGTGCTCTTCTCTTACATCTTCATATGATTTGAAGAATATTTTTTTTTTATAGAATTTTTTGTTTGACCTTTGGGGTTTTCATTCGTGTTTTCTAAAATTTGGCTCGTTATAGCTTTTTAGTAATCTTGGAAATTTTTATAGTTATTCCATAGTGTCTAGAAGGTTCATGAAAGTCAAGATTAAATTTCACCAAAATAAGAGTTTGGGAATCCAATTTATGAATGGGGATTGAATGATGCATTATACATGTTGCTCATTTTTGGAGGATTTTGAGGCTAAATGAACATTGCCATTGTGTCTAGAAGGCTCAAAAAATCCTATTTTGATATATTTTCCTACATTTATTGTTAAGACCAATTATGGAAAAAAATTGTTAGGAAGGTCATACAACCTCCCCAATCATACTATATATTGTACAATTGAAATATTTGTTTTAAAGAATACACCTAAATATTGCGTAGAGAACTATAGTCATGATATTGCTAGCACCTTGCCATGTGTATAGGTTCCTCCACCACCATCACCACCAAAGAAATGAAGCACAACCTATCAAAGGGAAAGTAAGTAAGCATGAATGAAGCATTTAGAGTCTAAAAACACTAAGAACTTAAACAATTGAGATCATACAAATTGATACTCAATGAAAATTCATTTATAAAGAATAGAAATAATTTGATCTAAAGAGTTAAAATAAATCAAAGCAATTAGATCACTAGGAAGTACAAACCTTCAATACCATTATGGATTGATTCATAATTGTGATGTGAAGAGCTCAATTGAATGCATAATGCATGTTGCAAAAGCTTGATATGAGAGGATGTGATTCACAAAATAGGCTCTAAAATGCTCAAGAAATGACTCAAAAATTCTAGAGAGTGCCTATGCTTACGAGGATTGTGAATTAAATTCATGCTGGAGAGGCTTTGTTTTATAGATTTTGGAAAATTTGATCAATGGTCAAGATTCGATTTGAGGATCAGTGGATGAGAGGAAATTAAGGAGGCGAGTGTAGATCAAGGAGGATCAATAGTTGAGGATTCATGAGAGCTCAAAATATCCCTAATTTCATGGAAATAGGTTGGAGATATTTTGAATCGGAGGGAAGAACTTGAATTTGAAAAGGGAATATTCTCTAGGGAATATTATTTGTGCAAGTAGGAGGAAAATTGGCCAGTTAAATAATTATAAAAATTATTCAGTTATGAGGATTAGGAATTAAGATTTTTAATTGAATAATTGGGAATTATTTAATCAAGAGGGATTATTAGTGAGAAAATGATGAATTAATCAAACAACCTTAATTATTCAATTAATAGGGGAATAAAGTGAATTTAACTAAATAATTGGGTATTATTTAATTAGATGGAAGAATTAGGTGATAATGAGGATAATGATGTTAGTAAGTGAAATCAAGATGTGTGATATGCTTAGGACATTTTTAGGTGTCTATATTTTGCCCCTCTTTAAAGCAAGGTACCTATTGCATTGTTTCAAAGACCTAATGTCGATTAGATTTTTTTTAGAATTCCCATGATGCCCCACTATGCCCAAGTGGACAAAGGAATTTTGGGGTGCTACTCCCTCGATGGATTGGCCAAAAAACCTAATTTTTGAGTTGAGACTATGATAAGGTTACATGAGTAGTTCTATTAAGAAGAGGACAAAAAGTTCTAGGAAGCCTCAATACTAATCAAGATTGAATACGAAGGCTAGAAAAATGAGTTGCAAGGTGGAACCCTAGGTTTTTCTAGGCATACATGTTCATTTTGGGTGAATTTTAGCCTCATTTGCACACTTATCTTCATGAGATATTAGAGCCTTTTGTGATTCCTGAGTTCAAATCTTGAGGAGACACTTCTACTATGGCCCACATTGTTCGATCCATACACCATGGGGACCTGGTCTTTTAGTTCTAATGTCCAACTAGCTCAGTTTCCTCGATACAAATAAGAAATATGGGCAATCATAGAAGATAAACATGAAAATTGTCTACATAAAATAATATTGTTTCTATATTCCACACACATTATCATTCAATACATATTTATAGGAGTATTATCTCCTAAACTATACGAGAACTTGTATAGCCTCCTATAACCACTCTTTTACTTAGACAAATTGTTCTAACAACTTCTAATACAATCTTGTATAACCAAATACAATAATATTCTAATAAACCATACTAACAATAATATTAAGTTGTTTCTCAATGACTTAATATTTGTTACAGGGTAAAAGCACAATAGAGTGTCACACTTTTGGCCAAATTAATAGTTGCGGCAAAATTCTTTCCAATTGGTTGTGTTTCGGTTGAACAAATTTTAGCCTAAACCATGTGGCGGTGATTTGGCGCCGACGTGGTAGCCCACTTTCAGCCGGAAGTGTTTCGACCGAAATGTAATCGATCAGAAGGAATTCGGTCAGAAGCTTGAAAAGAAAAAAAGAAAAAAATAAAAAAATAAAAAAAGAAGGCGCTCGTTCATTTGGGGATGCTCGGTCGAATGGTGTTCTGTAGAAAGAGGGTCGGTTGAACGCACATGGTGTCTACAAAGCTTGGATAATGACCCCGGTCAGCTCCATTGTGTAAACAACGCCTCCCAGGTTCTCCTCTGTCACTATTTTACGCATGGCGTAAAGGAATTATGTGAAAACGTATTGAATGGGGAACTTGGGGATTTGCAAAATGTATCGAAGGGTTTTAAATTTTCCAAGTTCTGATCATTGAAGTGAATTAGGAATTTGGGGATTTTAGTTTTGTTCATTAAAGAAATAAAAAATTTGATGTTTTCGGTTAGGGTTTTAAGAAAAATGGTGAAAATAAAGGGTTTTATGAAGCTGTATGTACGTACTTGAGTACAGGATCTGGTTTTTATCATGTATATGTCTATCTCTCTGATGGGTATGTCTTATTGCACAAAAATTATCATTGTCTACCTTATTGCATTCTCATGGAATTCCTTTCTTCTGTGCTACACTCTCACTCTTTGTGTATTGTGCTTACATTCTCATGCCTATATTGAAGATACATTCACTATGGAATGCCCCCAATGATTCAATACAACCCCCCTTATGCTCTTAAATAGATGTTGGAGGGTCCTCCCCATGCATAGGAAGACTCTAAAATTGGAATTAGACAATCAAGCATCAAAACTGTTTGCTTCACAGTCATGTTTATTTTGTCAAGACAAAACCACCCCTATACCCAATTTCAAAGATAAAGTAGCTTCTTGTTGATTTCCATGTTGATACAAAATTAAGAAAATAATAAGCACTTTTTTTTATTTTATAATTGAATTGATAATATTGAATTGCTCAATTGAGTTAGAAATACCCACAAACACTTCCTCATCCTGATACTCCAAAGGAAAACTTGGAACCCTAGTCTAGATGAGAACTTGTTTAAAAAAATCCATCCTTAGAGAAAAACCTTGAAGCCATCAGATTGGATGCATAACCCCACCCATTTGAGGAACCACAACCCACCAAAATAATCTAGAGTTGAATAAGAAACCAAGAAGAAACCTGAATGCAAGACTAAGATAACAATCGAGCCATAAATCCTCTAATTTATTTGAGCCCAAGATCTAAAATCATCACTATTGGGTTTGGCCCCAACAAACTTCCCAACTAGAGAGTTCTTCAAATTATCAAGATCCTTATCAACCATGTAGCTAGAAACATTATCAACCACTAAGGAAGGAGGCTTCACACAACCCTTCCTAAAAAACCCATCTTGGATAGAAGGCATATCCAAAACAAGCCTCATATCTCATAGAATAGGCATATAATATGAGGTAAAATCAACCTTAGTAGAGGTCTTGAAGTTAGGTTCAACAATAGATTACAACAAAGGAGCCCCACCCTCAATAAGGTGGAACCCAATCCCCCAACAAATCATCACAACTAGATGCTTTATTCACAACCATGTGAACATGGCTTAAAATAAGCACCCTTGAATTGAATCCTTTGTATGAACCTACACAAATAAATAAATTGCAAGGTAACCAAACATAGTAGAGAAAAGAGAAAACCCCTATGAAGACCTCCCACTAAACCAAAGAAAGTGGTTCCCTTAAAAGCTCCCTAAAAATTTGACATTTGCAAAACTTCACTAGCAGCCACATAAGATACATGTGCACTATCAAATGATTACCATTGGACTAATAAATTCACTAGATTTGTTGCTATCCATCATTTCTACACTTGCAAAAATGATCTCCAAAACTACAAAATTTTAACATCTAATTTGTGTATTGACCCTTTTTTGTAGATTGAATCTATATCTCTGATCTTCAAAAATCCACTTACCTCAAGTATATGAAACATAAAATATGTGAAACTAGATGATATCAACAAATATTATGGGAGCTTAATGTGCAAAGGATCTTCTCCTTAGTCAAACCCATTAATTTGATTTAATGGTGTAGACAACTTTAAAAAAACTTCAAGTAGACATACTTTATTCTAGATCAAATTTATCTTTGAGAATAGAAATATATTAGAATCCATCTAAAAAAGATGATTGATCACCAATAGTAACTATTTTTTTATTTACACTACATGTCATTTACTCTCAAATTCCACACACTTGAGTTTAAACCATATTTATTGGAGAAGATCAAATTTAACAAGCAACTGAATTTGCTTCATTTAGATTCATCAAATTCATATTGTTTCATTTTGAAACTTCAATGCAACAACAAGCCAAATTGATAAGTACCTTCTGACCCAAACCTTATTGGAGAAGATCAAATTAAACAAGCAACTGAATTTGTTGGACATTTCTTCATCAAATTCATATTGTTTCATTTGGAAACCTCAATGCAACAACAAGCCAAATTGATAGGTACCTTCTGACCCAAACCATATTGGAGAAGATCAAATTAAATAAGCAACTGGATTTTCTTCATTTAGATTCATCAGATTCATATTGTTTCATTTCAAAACTTCAATGCAAACAAGCAACTGAATTTGCTTCATTTAATGCATGGTTTTTCTAGATTCTTCATTGTAGATTTATAAACCCAAAATTGAAAACCCAAAATTTCTAATTCACTGTGTAACGCCCCACCACGCAACCCTAGAGGAAGTTGCAACAACTACTTAAACAAGCTAATTTTTTTTTGCTTAAGTACAAACAATAAGTAAGTTCGCTAACTAATGCCAACATCCTCTAAGGTTACTAGACATAGGTTATATAGCACCTCAACAGAAACATGAATAAAACCATGACAATTATTATTAACAGAAATAACACATTCATTCCAAGAAATATAAGTTTACAACAAGCATAATATATAACTTTCAAATGCATTAATCCATTCATTAAACAATAAGGTTACAACACTCATTCCCTGAATGAGGCAAGTCCAACAAGTAGGATTTCAATTACAAAATTCCACCTCGATAACACAGAGGGGTAATAATTACAAGAATAACTGAAATGGAAACAAGTAAGAACTGCAATAGAACCCACGAGCTCACCAACTGGAAGTCTCATCCACAAGAACATGAAGAAAGAACCCAATGGATTTAGGTGCACGCCACCCAACCAAGTGGAACCCAAAGGCCCACCCCCCGTGCTAGGAGATAGTAACAAGAATTTCTATCCAAGGACGTATACCTCTAGACATAGGCTAACATAACCATACTGAAATAAATATAGTGACATCACTGACACAAGGTTACAATGCTTCCAGAATTACATAATCAACTGCATCACTGATGTGAACATACTGTCGACCTAGGAGAAGTGTCATCACAATGTTACATGGGTTACCCTGGTGAGTCTTCCTAGGTCCCGACCCCCATCTCGGGTTACCTTGGTAACCTCTAATGACTTCCAGCCCCTCATGTAAACCAATGTGGAATTAGTTATCTTTCATAGAGTCAAGATAACGATCTTGCCATTCCAGGCCTCCCTGTCTCAACCCAAGTCTTTACAAGCCCTTGTGATCCTGAGCGAGGCATAATTATCTTATTAAGTGTTTGGTACTACATGATACTCTAATCAGTTAATTAAGTTATCATTGAATTAACTAAATTACAACGAGTTACCCTGGCACCACTTCATGTGCCGACCCCCGTTACAAGCCACTCCTCTAAGATGACACGTGAAACAACTCCACAACCCAGGGGTACACAAGTGCTATGCAAGGATATCACATCCCTAACCATGACATACAGTCAACACACTCTCGTTCGTGATAACCGGGGAACAAACTGGTTATGCACTACCCAAGGCAATCTCAAGGTTGACCACCTAGTACGACAACCCACAAACTTGAAAATCCAATTCGAAGACTTGATTAATTGTTAAAACCCACAATTTCCAAATGGCCATACGAACAACTCAAAATCAGGTAAGAATCAAAATTCTACTTTGGGTTCCCTAAACCCATGTCCTCACTGTCATTCAGTAATCATTGCACTAATTGAACTGAATTTAAGTACGCCATTTAAACAATCATTTTATTTCTACGTAGCATTTAAATACATGAAACATTAATCCGAATCCCAATAATTCAGATAAAATCATAATCCCATTTTAAAATAAAATATTTATTCCACAATCAATTAAACTTATTTTCTAAAAAAAAACAATATTCCCCATTTAAATAATGAAATAATAAAATGAAATGCTCATTTATAAAATGCTAATATTTAAACATTAAAAGGATTATTATTATTTAAATCTCACAATAGTTATATAAAGCATAATATTAAATCTATTGAAAGCATTTAATATTATATTAAGTCATAATATTGAATTCATTTAATTTTATATTAAATCATTTAATATTATCATAATTCATCACAATAATATATAATATTATATCATGATAATAAAAATATTATAATAATATAATATCTAAAATATTATAAAAATTATTGTGATCCTAATAAAGTGTTGCTTCCTAAATGTGAGATGTTAGATAAAACTAATAGTGCAATAAAGAGAAACAACAAGATAATAGGGCACCTCAATGATTAGCCTAAGAAAATGAACAATATGAAAGCAAGATAAACAAATAAATTGCTGTTATACCTTCATGTTGTTGCTTCCTTGGTTGGCCCTTGATGTTGAAGTCTTGTGTGCTCCTTGGATGGCAATGAAATGAAGTGGATGCAAGATGAATTGATGCAATATGGATGCTAAAATGGGTGAGAGCTTGAATGACAATTTTGCAAGAGTTTATTTGCAAAAGACTTGATCCCCTAAAATGAAGGAATTGAAGGGGTATTTATAGGCCAAATTGAATTCTCTAGAGAATTCAACGGTTGGGATTGATCCAACAAAGATCAAGATGAAGGGCTATGGTGAGTTGAGGACTCACAAGCCCTCACATCTTGACATGTGGAAGGTGAGATGTCCTAGGGTGGAGTGATGTGAAAATGAGGTGGAAGAGAAGGACAAGAGGTGGAAGGGAAGTACATGAGGTGGATGAAGGACAAGTACCTTTGAGGTACCTTGGGGGATGAGAAGATTTCCTCAAAAAGGAACTTCTTGTCCCCAAATGAGGATGAAAGAGACTTTTGAGGAATTTTAGAATTCCTCAAAAATCTCCATGGGAAAAGGGGAAATGTGTGGGAAGAATAAATGTAAATTAAAAATTTACATTTAATGGAGGATTCATTGGATAAAAGGAGGTCTCCAAAAAGCTGGAGATTTGTCACATGTGGGAGATGTGACAAGTCCAAGGTTCTAGAAGCCCTTGGCACATGTGAAGTGACAAGGCAAGGCTTCTAGAATCTTGCATGGGGATGGGAAAGACCTTGGAAAGATAAAAGTGAATTAAAAATTCACATGGGGAAGAGAGGAACCTTGGTTGAATAAATGTGAATTAAAAATTCACATGGGGAAGGGAGTCCATACCAAAAATGGTAAGTGGGAAGGTTGACCAGAAAAGGTAAGCCAAATGTGGCTAATGATTCTGATTAAGGTTGTGCAAACACATGATTAAGGTAATTAATGAGAGATTAGAGGCAAGTGGGAGATTATGGAGGATGTGACACTTAATCTTGATTAAGTGGTGCACATCCTAATCACAGATTAATTAATTTAATCCGGATTAGGAGAGGGTTATGGAGAATGTGACAAGGAGAGAGAAAAAAGGAATTAAAAATTGATTTTAATCCAAATGGGTTAAATGACTAAATTAAATAATTTGTCATGTTTATTTAATTTAGAGAAGAGAAGACAAGGGGGTAAGGTAAAGTATTTAATTTATTTAATTAGATACTTTAGGAACCTTAGGTAGAAAATGAAATAATGATTAAATAAATTATTTAATCACTATTAATGAAATAGATGAATAGAATAGACAATTTTGATCATATGGAAGTGATCAAATTTGGATGTCTACAATTATAATATTAAATTATAATAAAATATAATATTTTATTTTATTTTTAAAAAAAAAGAAGAAGGTTAAAATACCCAAAAGCACAGGTTGGTTGCCATACCAACCTAGGGTTGAAACGCCTGAGCTGGTTTTCATGCTTTTGGGGAAAAGGTTGGAGGTTTCCCGGCGGCTTTACGGATTTACCTGGGAGGTGGCCATTGGGTAGGCGCCTCTGGCGGAAAGGCGGCGGTGGAAGGAGGAAGCGGGTGTGAATCTTCCCACGAAGGGTTGACGCTTGGCGAATGTGAAGTGAGTGAGACTACGAGTGAATGCACGTGATACAAGCGGCGTGTAGCCGTTAATGGTGGCGCCGGTAGCCGGTCTGCGATCCACAACAGGGGCGCGAGGCACACTGACAAAAGAGCCCCACTAACCCCAAAAGATTTTCAAATTTATTTATTTATTTATTTTTAAACTTTTTCATTAAAAAAACTAGACTGTCATTTATTCTATTTTCATAAAAAAAACCCAGAACCCCTTTTTAAAAAATAAAAATAAAAAATGGCCAGCATGACTTTACTATGGGAAAGAAAGGAAAAAGAATTAAAACATAACAAATATGGGAGTATATATATATATATATATATATATATGAATACAAACATTGCCTTCTCCCAAATGAGATTTTCAACAAAAGGAAGAACATAGAAATGAAGAAAAACTAATACTATACCCATGATTTCATTTTAATTTTGCAACAAACTTTCCAAGAAGTGGAATTCTACAAGTTCAACTATTTTCCCTACAACACATGTGCCATTGAAACAAGCAAAAATCAATTAAGACAAAATGAGAACCTGATTTTTTCTTGAAGAGTGATGAAGAACCTGATGGTGCTATGAAACTCTCTTAAGCTCTACAGATTCCTTGAGCCTTTTATCCAAACCCACAAAATTTAGCAATCCTTCCCCTTCTCTTCTCAAATTTTCTCCAAAAACTCCATTGTTGATTTTTGTGAAGAAATTCAAAGATATGCAAAATTCCTTCCAAAAATCTTACAACTACGCTCATAAATTCCAGAAAACAAAAATAGGAAATATCTCTTTTTTTGAATTTTTTGAATTTTCAAATTTCAAAATTGACTTTTAATTCATTTTCCTAATTTCCAATTCCAACTTAAATATGCATGCATTTCCAAAATAGATAATGTAAATCATTTCAAGATAATTAACTTAATCAATTAATAAAATAAATCTACCATAAGATTAAAATATTTATTAATTAAATTAAATTACTCAATCATATAATCCCATTTCCAACATCATTCTAACTTCCAAAATAAACTGAAACAAGGCAAACTGAACAAAATATAATAACTGGATCACACTATGACCGACAACACACTACAACTAGGGTGATGACTTGGCACATAATTCCTAGCTACTATCTCCCAATTGAATACCGTTGGGCAATGGACACACTCGAACCTATGAAACCAGGTGGAGTCGATGTCTTGTACTTGTCAACCTGCGAACAAATAATATATCCACATGCAATAATATGTCATAAATAAGGCACACTGTGAAGAGGAAATCACGAAATCGTAGGGCACTCGCAAGCGAGTGATGCAATACCATCCTCTTCACCAATACAATAGTATTACCGATGCATCTAACATAGTAGTATAATCGAAAGTATGAAACATCATAAATTTAAATATCCACTTATGCTAATTCCAACCATGCCATAATAATCACATCAAAATATAGTATCATCAAAACAAGGTACATCACGATAACATAGTGATCAATTGTAATCCAATACACTGTCAAAGTACAACAAAATACAATACAAAAAAACATAAACGGGGAAACAACATAGTTTGCACAATAGAGCAAAACGGAGGGGTGTTACACACTGTCCATGCACGTACATGTATGTGTACATATATGTGTATGTGTGTACATGTACATGTACATATATGTATCTACTTGTGCACGCATGTGTGTACATGTACATGTATGTTTGTATTATATACATGTGTACATATGTGTGTATGCATGTATACATATGCACATATGTGTGTATGTATGTATGTATGTACATCCATATATATGTACATGTGTATATAAGTGTATGTGTGTATGTATGTATATATGTGTGTATGCACATACATGTATGTGTGTATGCATGTACATGTATGCATATATATATATGTATATGCATGTGCATGTGTGTATGTATGCACGTGTATGTGTGCATGTGTGTATGTATACATATATATGTGTATATGTGCATGTGCGCATGTGCGTATGTGTATATGTGTATGTGTGTATGTATACATATATGTGTATAATTTGTATATATATATGTATGTATATGTACATGTACATATACATATGTATGTATGTACACATACATGTACATGCACATATGTTCATACATGTGTATGTATGTATGTACTTGAATATGTATACATATAAATATATGTATGTGTGCATGTACATACATATATTTATGTATACATAAATTCAAGTATATACATACACACACACACACACAGACACACACATATATATATATACATATGTCATGTACATGTATGTATATATATACATGTACATATGTATGTATGTACACATTTGTACATACAAACATACAAATGTATATGCATATACACACATGCACATATACACATATACATGTATACATACACGTGTGCATGCACACATACACATATACACATACATACATACACATGTATGCACATGTATGTTACATATATATATGCATACATACATGCATGTACACACATATACACATACATACACACATACACATGTACATACACACACATATATACATTTACTTTATTGCTAATGTGAGATTCTTGAATATAATTAATGGTTAATTTTATGTTTTTTCTCTAGAATGAATTGATGGTAGAAATTTATAATTTTCTTTCCCTATCTATCTTTAATGGGATCACATAGAATTTTTAAATGGTTTTAATTATAAAAGGCGAACTTGAAGCTAGTTAAATGCAACTTTTATACATTTACACACATATCTACATAGATCTATTGAAAAGATTGTACTTTAAATTTATATATATATTTGTTTTAGTTTTGAAATTTGATTGAAATTCAAGTTTAATGTATGTGTCGTTCATGTATATTTTGTTTTAATGATATGCAGATCTCTAGATTTAAATATTTACATATATATATATATATATCATGGCCGATGAGGGATCTCACCATTCCCCTCGTTCTAATCAAGAGGCTCAAAATAGATCAAATTTATATTGGGATAGTATTGTTAGATTAAATAACGCTCTAAAATGTTTAGAGCAAACAATTCACAACTCACCCAATTTGGCTAATCGAGATAGATTAGTCACTACTAGAGATGAGATTCATCAAATGATTGGGACAATTCAATCATTCAACCCTTATGATGAGATCAACATTGAGCAATTTTATTTATCTCTTGCTAGGAGTGTTACTAGCACAATGAATTATAGAGAAGTTGCCAAATTAGTTTCAGCTGAAAATGTGCTAACCATGTTCCCTCATTATAGAGGAAAAAATAGAATTAGAGGATATGTCGTTATGAGGTGTGTAGATCCTCTTGTTGCACCATTCATATACTCTAGATGGTTGGTAGCGTATCATAGATGGCCTCACAATGATGAGCTGCCATAATATTTTGTGAAATAATTATATGCAGAATTTCATTTATAAATAGATGTGGACTACACGTCTCATCCTGAGAATGTTGGCCAAAGTAAAGGCCATTTTTCTGACAAACCACAGTTTAGACGTCCAAGTTTTCCATCGCTTGTGGATAAGAGGGCATTAGTTGGCCCAAACCTTTTGGTTTTACCAAAACATGTGGAATTGGCAGCAACAGGAGAGTCAACAACATGCTCTACTCGATCCTAGATTATTGATAACATTGCCTCTATTACGACACAGATTGATCAAATGTCATCTGATCAAGTTGGTAGATACTTATTATGCCCGCGGATCAACCTTCCTCCCACAGAGGCTACATCAACATCTTATGATCCATTTATTTGTGCCGATCTACCTCCTTCAGATATCGAGCATATGAACCACACGACTTTGTGTAATGTGTGTAGAGTCTTAGTTTCAAATTTACTAGCAGCATATCAGGTTATCGGCGAGGACCATGGGATCTCTCTCGACCATGTATAGGAATTTATTAGAGAGCGATATCCTGGAACACATTCGAGCCATGGGGTGGCAACTCCAGGGGATATTCCAAAGCAACCTATAGGATCCCATGCACATCATGTTTTTATCGATCCTTTAGCTTTTCCAGGTCGTCGGGATGTTATAGATCACTTTGCTCAGGTTACTACGACACCTGATGTTGTCCATGGTGCATATACTTAGCTTCTTTTTGGCACTGATACTGTACATGCTACAAATCCCCTTGCGATTTCCTTGCATTCTAATGATCTTAGTGACATTGGAAGAGCCATCAATCAGGCACAACAGGTACTTGAATAATTTATATATATATATATATATATATTTAATTGCGTTCTAAAAAATATGTACGATACATGTTTAACTCCTGATTGAAATTGACACGTGTACTTGAATTTTTTTAAGCAATATGGTGATTTGTCAGAGTTTGGAAATTTGGCAGGTGATGGTGATCCCATGCAGCACACAAATGAGGTACATTTATAAATTTTTTTACATATATACATATACTGTACACACACACACACTTAAATTAAATTAAATTTTAAAAATTCATGTGTGTGCATGTACTTGAACACATGCAGGGCATAGGGCATAGATCTAGAGAGCTTGGATCGGGACATGGATCCACACATGATGGTGGTCCCATGCAACACATACCTGAGGTACATTTAAATAATTTTATATAATTTAAAATTTAATTGTACTCAATTTGTAAGTTTGAACACATTGAAAGTTTTGTATGTACATACAAGTTTAGATAATTTCATGTGCACGTACTTGAAGACATGTAGATTTTGGGATGAGGCTCAGGACACGCATCCAGAGAGCTTGGATCGGGACATGGATCCACACATCTTGGATCAGGAGAGGGATCAACCCATGGCTCGAGGGAGAGATCGGGCCATAGATCTGATGATTCTATTCATAGTAGATATCCCTCTCTTTGAGATTAGATTATTATGTTATCTAGACACTTTTTATGACTTATACATACATCACACTATCTATACATGTTTATGTTTTATGGTATATATATGTACACTTGTTATGATTTACAGATCACATTCACACATGTTTACATGTTTTATGGTTTGTTCATAGATTTGTTATCGTGCATTATTATGGTTTTCAAACACTTGTTAAACATCTATTTACATCGTGCAAATTATTATGGTTTTATTTATTTAGCAAGTTTGTACAGGTTTAAATTTAAATTTAAATTATGGTTTGTTCACACTTGTTACACACATCTATATTGACAAGTTACCTACTTAAACTTGACTAAGCTAGATCATGTATAACTATGATGTACACAATTTGTATTCAATTATCATGATATATACAGTTGTATGGTACAATCTCTAGCTAATCATATCAAACAACCATGCATAATTAACTTCCGTTGCACTTTCCTAGAATTAACTTATAAACACCTAAATATATTGGAACTATAATACAAAAATAGACAAATTTTCATATACCACACTCTAAATTAAACTAATCAAAATTTAAAAAGACATGTAAGAAAATCTTGGCGAAAAATTTAATATGATTAATTTCATAAAAATGTCTTCATTAGATAACTATCCATCATAATAGTTTATTCACTAAATACAAAGAAATTATATGTTATACAAGGGTTAAGCTCGTTGTCTCTATTACATAATCTATTTCCTTGTGAATTTTTATCATCATCTTCTAAAAGTTAGTTTTGGTTTGATAAAACCAATCTAGAATGGATATAGATGTTAGTAATGGATATCTTATAATAAGTTATAATAGAACATGCATATCTATTTTAAATAAAATAATCATCCATTACTCAAAACAAATATCCTTTATTCAAAATCCAAAAAATAACACTTTAGTAAAATAGGCCTAACAATCTTATCTAGAGCTAATGAAAATATGAAAATCTAACCAAAGAGAAATCACCCAATATTCTTCAAGTAGATAATAATTTAAAATTGATTGAAATAATATAATTTGCAACATCAAATATTTAGATCAAAATGATCTTATAGCTATATAAATACCATATTACAAACTTTAGGCACTTTGCTAAAAATGGAATCTAGGTCACTATTTACTTTTTATTAATTTTGAATGTTCTCTAGCTTACATCATAATAGTTTGGAATGAGCAACTATTTTATAGAGATTCAAAACTAAATAAAATAAATCATAAACATTAAATTGTACTATACATGTATCACTATACTTCATCTAAAAATAGCAACAACCTTTACACAAATAATACTAGATCTTCTAAAAATCATTGTTAGGATAAAAATAATTCCTACATATTGCAGTCCAAATCCTTCCTACACAAGCATTGAACTTTTTAATTTAAGAGGGGTTAAAAATAGGTAAATCAATTAAATGAATAAGATAAAACTATCAAATGGAAAGGCTTTATTCTCATAAAACTATATTATCTCTATGGGCTCCCACAAACCATCCAATCTAGATATCATTCATGATCAATAGAGCCTCAAAGTGTTGGGATGCGAAAATGTTCACCACACTCCCAATGGAACTTTAGATTAGGGGGGATCCAATGAAAAGAAAGAGTTGATAAGAAAAGACATCTCTACAGGTCCTAGAATGAGTTAGAATGAGTTCAAGTGTTACTATAAAATATTAACAATGGATTGAAAATAGCACATTCAAGGTAGTACCAAATAATAGAGCAGGGAAGGGTAATAGGCATAGGAAACAAGATACTAATCATGCAAGAATAATTTTGATTAATTATCATTATAAAGGACCAACAACTATAAGGGCTAGTGAGGTGGATGAAAAATGAATCTAGATGAAACCATAAAAAATATTTTAAAATATCTAGTGAAAAATCTACACTATACCTTTTCTATTATTTCTAACATTAAGGTAGTGTCCTAGCACCATTTTCTAGTAGTTGTACCAATATCCAACACCATACTCTAGAATCTACTTTGTTGGACTTATGTGCATCATTGTGTGATCAATATAATTTGAACTATATGAATTTTCACATTTGATTAGACACAACCTTTTCTCTATAGATGCCTGCATAATTTCTAATTGCTAACTAAAACACATGGTACACCATCACTATTTAATTGGAACCATCTCATACATGCACACCTTAGAACTATGAGCCCCAAGTCATAAAACCAACTTTCTCTACCCTTTTATAATTTTTATCAAATCAAATATTAAAAAAGCTAAAATTAAATTATACAAGGGAACTTATCAAATATATTATAAAAGCTTAATAATGTATATATTTAAGTATACATTATCATGGATTGGTTTATATATCCTATTAAGATAACTGATCTGATATATCACAACCTTTAAGAGTGTGTACAAATATATTCCTGAGGAAGGGGAAATTATAACCAATCAATATAGATCACAACCTTTAAGAGTGTGTAAAAATGATTTTTTTTTTATTGTAAGGTCTGTCGACCTATCACATTTAGAGAAAATTGTATGAGTTCATGATTATACATGAACATGATTAGGATTAGAATGGTAATTATTCTAGAACATGCGATCTTTAATGAATGATTGGGATGAAGGGGGATGCTTAGGATGAAAATAATGTTTTTCTAGGATGTGACATATATTAGGATATGAAAATGGATGATCTTGAAAATTTGAAGGTGAACAAGTAAGGTCATATTAGTTCAAAAATTTGAAGGTGAACAAGTTTAAGGTCATTCCATGTCAAACATAAATTTTTACAATCAAGGAATATACATGATTTAAAGGAGTTTCTAGGCAAAACGTGAACTTTTTAATTTAGGAATTGCATATTATATACATATTTACAAGTGCACATAATCTAAGATTCAACAAATGAAATCGAAGATTCAATTGAACTTAAAAAAGATTCTTGAACTAAATTAAGAATACCACATGGAATATTTATGACCAAGCCTTTGAAAAAACCCATTCTAAATCATGCCACATGTCCAATCAATTTATATATATATATATATATATATATATATATATATATATATATAGATCTAGTTCGATCTATAAATTTTTTGAGTATGTACACATGTGCATATCCAAAAGATAACTTAAAGCTCCCAGTACATAAAATATGGATCCTCTCTATCTTTAATTATCTCTAATTTTTTTTCACGATCTTCAATAGGCAACCTCCACTTTTGTTTGGCACATCCTTTTTTAGGTAAAGTTTCTAAATTTATTTTTGTTGCTATAACTAGGTGACTGTAATGTAGAACCTCTTGTCTTGGCATATAATCAACAAAATAAATACCATTTTTATCTGTCTTTATTTGTTGATAATATGTTCCTTCAATAATGACTGATCCAATGGGATACTCTTGTCCATCACCATCTGTCATCAATTCTACCAATTTTCTTTTTGGTTGTGTACATCTTAGTAGATAGTAATCTACACCTTCCACATTGTCAGGATCTGCAATAACAATGAAAATATCTCTTGTACACACACCATATATTTTTAATCAATTTTAACTAAATTAAACACATGCACTTCAAACTTACTTAAACATGGAATATATTTAAATCAAATTTAACTAAATTAAGATCAATTTCCATACCTGTAACAACTAAATCAAATACACGTTCGTAATCAATTGAATAAAGAGGATTGTAGACATCGACATTGTCATCTTCAACAAAAGGAGGCATTGATATTAATTGTTTCATTTCCCATTGTGAAACATACTCATCTCTAATATTCTCACATTGAACAATATTTGCATTGTTCTCAATGCAATCAACACAAAAATATGATTTTTCTCTCACATTAATTACATAAGGCTTACTACTTCCCATTGTCATGATTTGATGTAGACTTCTAATACTATGAATTGCTTGAAAATTATAAGGATTTGATAGATCAATATCTGTAAATTCACATTTGAAAATTCAATTAAAAATCATGTACACTTGAACTTTGAAATTCAATTTTTTAACAAATTTTGACTAGATGTACCTATAACTTCCCAAAAATAATGTGTGTTGTATGTTGAGTCGAGAGCGAAAAAATGACTTTTACACCATTCAACAATTGCATTTGCATTCCGTATGGCATTACCTGCAAGTACACATGTGTTGGCACAATTTGTCACATATTACTTTCAAGGAACTTAAAATAATTTTTAATTTAATTTAAATATATATAGATAATCTTTTCAAAAATATATCTACATGTTCCATATATATATATGGTGAAAGTTACCAGCAAGTTCATGTTGATGAAGTGCATGCTTCACACATGCTCTTGCTCCATCGTGCTCTCCTTTTCCATGTCCACTCTCATAAAAATTCCACAAAAAATTGGTGTTGTGTCTAGCATGTTGATGGCTTAACCAAACAAAATCTGTTGAAGACTTAAATTGTCCTGCACGAAGTTACAAATAATTACACTAAAACCAAATTAGCTCAAGTCAAAAAAGTAATTATATATATAGTTCTTGCAATTAGACTTGATTCAAGTCTCAAAATTAAAAGTAAATATAAATAAATATAATTTAAAAAAAATAATGTACACTTACCAGCACATCCATCAGACCATATCCAGTGTTGTTCTTGATTTATGCCACGTCATCTCAAGTCTTCAAAAAACATTTTGAAAAAATGAGCTACATAGCTTCTATCATGATTTGTATCATCACTGCTATAAAAGTGAACCTCTTTGATGATAATTCGATCATCTTTGCTACTTTGTATTCCATCGACCTCTAATTCGTCATGCCTATAACAAACTTGCACAAAAATTGCAACTTGCTCTGAATGATAATATTGACTTTGAATCTCAATTTGAGGACTAAATGTATAGTTCTCAGAGAAATCTACAATAGAGAGAATACAACCTAGTGGAAAGCAATTCTTTGAATCAAGAAATTGTTTAGCTTTCCATCTTGCACCATGACAATGTTGGATATGTGGATATATGATATTGCGAAATTTACTCATGAATTCATTGGAAGGCAATCCACTCTCTTTGAGAACAATTTTTTTGGCCTCAACTCCTGACTTCGTTAAGTATGTCTCATATTCAAATGTCTTCCAAACAACTTACATTTCATTATTGTCAACATGTAAAAGATTTTTCAAATCTCCACAATCATTACATAGATTTTTTATACACTGAACATTGAATTCTTCTGAATCTTCTAATTTTTTGCATACAAGAGACTTCACAAATTGTGTTGTACTTCCAAGGATGGCTAAATTTCGATCAATTTTTGTCATAGCTTTTCTATATGATTATAGATGTAAATCAAATTCAACATGATTTTGACAACAAGAAGTTTCACATACTTTTTTTATATGTACAAATGATGGTCATAGTGTCTCAAACATCCTTTGACAAATCTTCACATTTGAAAAATCTTGCTTGAATTCTTCAAAAATTTCACTTTGTGTTGTATCTATAAAATGTTTTGGATGAGAAATTTTTTTACCATCCTCACTTATTATATGTATAGTATCCCTTCTATTAGATGAAACACGAGAGTGAGTAGTCCAATATTCAACCACCTGTTTCTTTACATCTTCTGAAATTCTATCTTTTTGAGAAACCCTACAAATATTTACCCAATTTTTCTCAAATTTTTCATCTATTTGATTTCTCTTTTCAATATACCTTTGAACAGTTCTCCTACAAACATTTAGTAATTCATAAATTGCTTGAAATTTTCTTCTATGTGATAATTTCTTACTAGAAATTACGGTCATCAACGCTCTACGTGCAACACTTAAATCACTAGATCGACTCTTTTTTTCAATACATTTTAATGCTTCTTGCAAGTTTTCAACAACTGTGTGTTTTAAGTTTGATGAATTTTTCCTATTATCAACCCCTAACAACTCCAAAACAGGGGTCATTTCTTTTCGTCTAAATAACTTTGCAACTAACTGTGCTCTTCCAATTAGAGTTTTTTCTTCAAAAAGATCATCCCATATTCTTTTTGAGTGTAATTTTAATGTGCTTTCAGATAACATATCTTCAAATGAAATATTATTGAAAAGAGAATCCTCATCCATATCCATCGGATTTTCCATACCATTGTCCAAAAAAATTCTATTATTAGGTTCAGTTTGTTCTTGTACCTATACGTTACCTTCGTCATTGATATTTTCTATGGGTTGTTCTTCATGAGATGTTCCTTCACCCACTCTTCTCTTGCTCTATCTTATTCGTGTTTGATCATACTTCCTTGATCTATTCCTTTTACACGCCATCACAAATTGCACTCAAATTTGAATTCACCTGCATACAAATTTGTACACACATGAGCTTTCAATGAAACATGTACAATTAATATTGCATAAATATCTAACACTTAAAAAAACAATGGAATAACATATCTAATTGGTGATCAATAATAATGAAATCTAAGAATATAAATAGCGAAAAAAAATATCAAATGCATTAATGAAAATAAAAAACATAATCAATTAAATAAGTTCAAGATCAATGTACTTTCAAATATAGCTCTCCTATTGTTTAAATACATTTTCTTTTGTCGAAATAAACCTTCTTTTGTCGGAATAAATCTTCTAACTTGTTGAAATAAACCTTATTTTGTTGAAATAAGCTTTCCTTAGTCAAAATCAGTCTTCTTTGGTCGAAATATATTTTATTGAATTTACTTGAGTTGAAAAATCTAAACAAAAATAAAATATATTTTATACCGACACTTTTCGGTTGAGTGGCTTTAGGCCGAAACATTTTTGGCCGATAGGATATTGACTGAGTGGGTTTCAGTTGAACCAATTTCAGCTGAAACCTACTCGACCAAACATGCCTAGGTGGCATCCTACATGGCAACCGACTCACCCTTTTTTAGAATTTTCTGAAACATTCAACTTTGGTAGAGTGTTTCTCCTCTCAAAATTATTATTCTGAAAAAAAAAAAAAAAACCTTTTTGTAGAGATTGGAGTGGTGAATCCAAATATATATATTTTTTAATATTTTGATTAGTTTTAATATATGTTATTTTTAAAATAATGAAAGTAGGTTGTTAAAATGAAAAAAGAGGTTGATTAGAAATTAAAAAAAAATATAGTAAAACATATTAATTTTTAAAAAAACTTATATGGTGCAGTAGAGGAGAGAGTCTTCTTCAAAAGGGTATAATTTGTTTTTGGAAAATGATTAAAAAAATTGAAAATAGTTGACGGCCCATGAAAACTATTAAATTCTGATATGTTTGACTTTAAAATGTTATTACGAGCAAAATATACATCAAAATTTGAAATTTTCTTTTCCATGTAGTAGATATTGAAGTTACCTATTTGGGAAAAAAAGAAATTAGAGAAAAATAAAGTTTTTTCACTTTGTTTCTTGATAGCCCGTGAAGTCACTGTTTTTTGAAATTTTCAGCATTCCAAAATTTGTCCTTAAATTGAAAAAAAACATGATGAATTTAAAATTTTTTTTTTTTTTTAAAATACAGGAATAATCTTCATTAAAAGTTCTACATTTCATTAGTTTACACCATTTTGAAACTAAAACATAAAGACTACTTTTATGTTGTCGAAGTTCAGAATTGTTTTTGCTGTTGGTCGATTCCTTTATAAAGTGTGACACAGGTTTGTGCTTTTACCCTACACATACTTATAATGTTAATTTAAACATGTGAACGCTAATCTCTAACACCCCCCCTTAATGTGAACATGGAGAGAATGAATGTCACACAAGTTGGAAATAGAATCATATGCCTATGCATACTTTAGGTCTTCATACTACTATTTGGATCTTGTTGTACATGATTACCTACTTATGAGTGCTTATCTCGCTTTCACTTCTAGTGAACTCATCACCAATTGATGACACTTCTAAGAAGTTTGATAGTCAGAGGATCTTTGTAGCTAGCTACTCTCTTATACAATTGTTTTTGATATTGATAGTGTCCATATTCTCCTCTTTTCAAACTTTAACACTTCTAACTGCAGTAAGCCAAACTCTTTTGGCTCATGATCTTGATTCAAACAAAAGGAACCTCTCATCAACCTTTCATGGTTTTCACATAGGTTTTCCACAAACCTGACCATGAATAAGAACACACTCATCTATTCACCTCATATGGTTTTTCAGATAACCACTAACCTTTTCAAGATCCATGAATTGCATTACACTAGTGCTTTTGTTCATTACAATATTTTACACTAGGAGGATACATAAGAAAATAACACACAAATGAATAGAAATACCATTGTTGTTGATTGTGCTACTCAATCTCCAACAACATAGGGAATTGTCACTACCAATCAATAGAAAATAAAATGCCACCAAAGATGATAAGTGGCCTCATCGTTGGTGACTGAAAAGAGGTCACTAAATGTCCTCCATCCTTGTATGCCTCCATCCCTCCAATTTATTTGCTACTTAGAAATTTGGGCTTTGAAGTTCAATTTTACAATGCCCCCCTTAAGATGGATGTGCTACAAGTTATAATGCATCCAATTACAATTGAGGTAATTTTTATTTTATTTTTATAATTTTTGACACTTTTAAAATTTTGATAAACTTTGACTACATACAATATTTTTATAAGACGATTGTTATATAGCCAAAATAGAGGATTCCTAAGTGATCTATCTTTCTACGGCTTTCTCCAACTACTACAACAATCAAAACCATCTATTCCTTTGGTGATGTCAAATACTTATTTGTTTCTTCTTGGCCAAAATCAACTTTTTACATGGTTGCTATATCAATAAATTTTTTTAGAGTGACTCTTCCTATCTTTGACTATTGCTTACAAACCCATGATCTATTTTCTCCCTTCAATGGTGGCTATCCAAGAAAAATAAACCTACCATCACTCATTCATTTCTTTAGAAAAAATTACATTCATGCAATCTGTTGCTTGAGTGATGCCTTTTAACAAATCTTGTGATTCTTTGCTAACTGAGAATTGTGATCTCTTGATATTATTTCTCAAACTTTTGCAATGGATTCTTTGTGATTTCTTGGTTGAAATGAAATTGAGATTAATATTTTCTATAATACACTAATCTTCCAACCTAGATCTCACCTTTTGGATTCCCATGTAATATTTTTGAACATAATCTAGGCATTAAGAGCACCAACCTTCTCGATAAACTCCTTTAGAGTAGAACTCCCAATTGTAACACCACCTTTCTATTTGAAAACATGCTAGGCATTTCCACAAAAGATCACCTCAATTGGGGCCTCTAAGAATGAACATAACACAATTCCAAATGGATAGGTTTGCTCACTAGACAGATTGTGTGCTGATGATGAATTGCACCCTATTGGATTCTACTAGAGCCTCAAAAGAGACACACTATTAATTCATGAAGTTCCTCTATTCTATTTGGCTTGAATGCACAAGAGGCTCTGATGGAATCATAGAATCAAAAAAAAATTCCAACAAATCCATCACTTTGATAATTACACCAATATTTTAATGATGAAAGATCCTTAAATGACAAGTCATAGCAGTTGAAAATAGAAGAACATGGACTAGCTAAAATTTCTCTACCAAATATTCCCCAACACAATCTTCTCTTCCACCTCCTTATCATCAATCTTTGATACCAAATAAGAAATATGGGTAGTCATAGAAGCTATACATGAAAATTTTCTACACAAAATAATATTGTTTCGATATTTTACACACTCACATTCTTGTTCAATACATATTCATAGGGTTATTATCTTCTAAATTATAGGAGAACTTGTATAACCTCCTATAACCACTCATTTACTTAGACATGTTGTTATAACAACTTTTAATACAATCTCGTATTATCAAAAACAATAATATTCTAATAAACCATACTAACAATAATATTAAGTTGTTTCTTAACAACTTAATATTTGTTTTTTATTAGGATAAACAGGTTTTTAAGGGGCCTTGAAACTATGTACAAAAAAAGAGAAAAGGAAACAAAGATAAAGCCAATTGGTTGCCCAACCAAATATAAAAAAATAGGCTAATTACATAAACATCAACACCCCATCAATAGATAATGAAAAGCCAAAACAACAAAACCATACAAAAAGAGAACAAAACAAGAAACATTTAGAGAAGTTCCTTAAGCATTCTGGCTACTTCCAGATCCTTAGAGATCACCTTGTCATGCATTTCCATGACCTCCTCCATGACCTTCCTTGGCATCATTTTGCACTTCTTGGTTTTTCTTTGAGTGTGAATGTTTGGCCTTGTGCCCAATTACACAACCTACATCTTCTTATCAGCATCCTCTCCCACCTCCATGTTCACCAACTCACTAAACAATGATCTTCTAGTTCACTCCCTCACCTTCTCATTTAGGAAAATAAGCCCTTTAGCCAAGGATTCAATTTTATCCTTGCTAAGATTAATAATCATTTCAAGTCTTTACACAACAACATGGAGTTCCTTTCCAACATTGACAACCTCAAGCCATAATATCTCTTTAAATTGGCCATGTCCTCCACCATTAGGCCAAATCTAGAGTTCAACGATTTAACTAGATTGAAGATGGAATCCTTTTCCTTTAGGATTATGAGGGTAGAGATATTGCATCATGCAATCATGTAATGTTTGTTATGATGGTCTTGAACCTCCTGAACCAACCACATAAGCAAATTAAAAGAAATATTAGCCCCTTCCTTAACTAGACTAGAGGCCTGTGTGCAGTCCATGGCACCCTAGAATAATCCTCTCCCCTAGTGGGAACTCATGGGAGGATCATCATCTTGAAAACCTTTAATAAAATCAACCTTTATCTTACCCTTATCTTTTGAAGCCGATGCATCAAGAGACATATCCACATCCACCACACTATTCACTTTCCCAGTAGGAGGGGCCCCTCCAATATCACCATGACCCAAGTCCTTATTCCCAAGATCCACCACCTCGCCGACTTGATTAAACCCTAAATCATTAGACATATTTTCCACATCAACCTTGGAGCACACTAGCCCCTATTTTTTAGTCTTCCTCCTACTACCTCTACCCTCGTCAACCTCTTCATCACAAGCCTCTTGGATTTTGTAGTTAACAGGCGGGTTGGAGGGTTTCACCTATTTAGTAGAACATTTATTCCCTCCAGAAGAGGGGGTGTAGTACATGTCTGTGTGGTAACCATCCGACCACACATTAGACTCCTTAATTTTTGTACCCGCACTCTCAACCACCTCCTCAATTTGGTTTCTCCCACTCCCCTTCTCCTTCTTCCTTGATTTGATAGAATTAATAGGACTAGGGGCTTCAATAACATAGTTAGCCTTAATATGATCCATGATAAGTAGTATTAAACCCTCATGTAAGAAAGGGTTCCTTAGATTCTTTCTATAATTTGCAATCCCTTCTTCCAAAGAAAGCAAAAGATAGAATGGGAAAGAGATGAGCTTACTGTGGAAAAAGTGATTGATCATCACAAAGTGATGGCCATAAAGAGATGAATACTTTCCATTCAAGGTAAAATAGTGCATCAGTGCCATGACAACCTCATGCCAGATAGGTTTTATTTTAGACCTACCATATCCCCCATAGTCAAGCCTCACCATTTTGGCTCTCTCTGTCCCAAAGAAAATTCAATCTTGCAACCCCGACAAATTTTTGTCCCTATAAAAATTTATTCCTTCAATCGACATCCCAGTGACCTCCACTATGAATTCCTCATTCATAGTGGTATCCCTACCAAACATGATCAACACTTGGCCATGCCAAGCATCAACAAAATCCTTGGAAACATTTGTTATAAAACCATACAATTTCTCCATGAAAGGGGTAACCCCTCCCTTCTACAAAATCTCCCAAACCTTAGCATTGGATTTGAAATCGTCGCACCAAAATTGGCTCATTCCTACACCTATCCCAACCCATCATTGAATGCAAGCACTTCATAGAAGCAAGAAAAAATAGCATACAATTTCATCTAAACACCAAGGCAAGAGGAATAAAAACACCCAAAAAGTGTGTGGGCTTGGCAACTATAGTATTGAAGACAATAATGGTAAGGAGACTCCTACATTTATGATTTGGATACCCAAAAATTCCAATGAGCTTCACATGTATGAAGTGAAGTATCAACCTGAGTTGAACATGATTACCACACAAGCCTTTAGTCAAGGAGACAGATTCCTCCAATGAGCTAGGATTTGTCATTATTAAGCAAGGTAATTAAATCAATGGGTAGATTATCATTAGCCTCCAAATATCTAGCTGATGTCACCCCTAGATTCATGACCAAGTTAGCCACCCCATTCACCTCACGAAAGGCATGGGAAATATATACCTCATTAAAATCATGCAACATAGACAAAGCATCCAAAATAATTTTTTCAATTGTCCACAAGGGAGGTGAACAATTCCTTAGATAGTTAATTATAGTTAGAGAGTCACCTTTGACCCATAACTTTGAGACCCCCTTCTCCCTAGCCATCTTGATGCCATGATAGCTTGTTGCTGCTTCAACATAGTGGTTTGTCTGGATTCCCAAAGGGAGCGCCATGGCTGAAACAAGCCTAACATTATGATCTCTTAACACCCCCCCCCCCCACAACCAACAGGACCCATATTGCCTTTAGTTGAACCATCAAAGTTGATTTTATGCCAACCAAGAGGAGAGTACCAAAAAACCCCTTCCCTATCCAAATTCTCATTCTTCAAAGGCCTAGCAATATCAAATTTAAGTTTCCAATGGTCCACCACCCCAACATCATAATTAGAGACCATCACACTGCTCGAGATAGTATAATTTACAACCACCTACATGAATTTCTCCCTAATGGCTGAAACAATTTTGAAAAATAAGGAGATCGGGGAGAGTGCTACATCCCTGAAAATTATGTTGTTCCTCTCCTTCCACAAACCCCATACAATATGAGGGAGCATGATGGACTGGAGTAGCTTCAAGGATGGATTGGAAGAGGGCACTTTCCATTGAAGCCAGAGCTCCCAAATCGACATAGGGAAGATCCAATCCACTCTCTAGAGGTTAAGAAAGTTGCCCCACACCTTCTAAGAAAAGCTACAACCAATAAAAAAATGAGAAAATTCCCGCACATCCTTCTCACATAGGTAGCATCTATTAGGCATGGAGAAACCCCTTTTCCATAAATTATTAATGGTAAGGATTTTGTCCTATACCATTAACTATCAAAACATATTAACTTTTGGAATCATCATAGATGACCAAACAAGACCCC
Source organism: Sequoiadendron giganteum (assembly GCA_007115665.2). Lineage (NCBI taxonomy): Eukaryota > Viridiplantae > Streptophyta > Pinopsida > Cupressales > Cupressaceae > Sequoiadendron > Sequoiadendron giganteum. The sequence goes on from CM021103.1 coordinate 184,435,003, forward strand.
AAGGAGGCCTTGGCCCCACAATATTATTGAGGGAGTTAAAAGTCAAAGCCACTGAATAATTTCCTTGTGGAAGCATCCTCCAGACCACCTTGTTTCGCTAAGGAGAAATGAGGATATGAACTTGAGACAAAACTCTATACAAAACCTCCAACTCTTGAAACTCCTCATGAATCCTTCTCCACTCACCATTCACAATATAATCAACAACGTGATTCCCAAATTCCTGGATACATAGATCCCTTAGGGGGGCCACCCAATCAGCATCTCACAGAGGACCATGACCAAACCACCAATCATCTCAAAAAAGAATATCCTTCCCATTGTCAATTGACCATTAGAGGCCAACAGAGACAACACATGTGGCCCTAATCAAGGAATTCCAAAAGAACGAACCAGAAGGAGGAGAGAAGTCATCCCTTAAGAACTCTTTGAATTTTTCCACACTAGCAAGATACTTAGAAGCAAGAATCACTGACCAAACCTTATCACCAAGAAGAAGAAGCCACAAATGTTTAGCAATAAGAGCAGAATTGGAGGTTTTAATCCTACACAGACCTAAACCACCCTGTATTTTCGAGCGACACACCTCCTCCCACAAAACCAATCTCATTATTTTATTTTTCTCTACACTAGACCATAAAAACCTTTTTTGAATGCTTTTGGTCTTTTCCCAAAAAATTTGCGGCATCTAGAAAAGGCTAAGAGCATACACTAGGACATTCTACGACATGGACTTAATCAAAACTAATTCGCTAGCCTAACTAAGAAGGGCACCTTTCCAACCTACCAACTTAGCATTAAACTTGTAAATCAAACCATTCCAGAAGGAATCATGAACCAAATTAGATCTAAGAGGTAGGCCAAGATAAATAGAGGGAAAATTACCAACCAAACATTGAAGAATACCAAAAATTTAATGCATCCTTCTCTTCGAGGTATTGAGGAAAAAAAGTGTGCTCTTAGGAAGACTTACCAATTGCCCTGAGGCAACATCATACTTCTAAAGGACCATTTTGATGTCTTTAGCTTCCGCAAAATTCGCCTCTTCCATAATCATCGTATCATCAACAAATTGTTGGTGTGAACAAGGAGAAGAGAAAGTAGGCCGCAACCCCTTTAAAGAGCCCAAAGAAAATTTATGCTGCAAAGATCTCCCCAAGGCTTTCGCAAACATTATGAAGAGGAAGGGAGAAATTGGATCACCTTGTCTCACACCCCTAGAGCTCTTAAAGAAATCCGAAGGAGAACCGTTAACCAACACAAAAAAGGACATTGTCGAGGTGAGGCTTTGAATCACCTTAACAAAATTGTTAGAAAAACCAAAAGTAGAAAGGACCTTAATCAAAAAAGGCCAGTTCACACGATCATAAGCTTTCACAAGATCAAGTTTCAACAAAAAACCAACCCTCTTTTTAGCCATCAATGAATGAATATTTTCATACACAGTAATAATAGGGTTAAGAATTTTCCTGGTAGAAACAAAACCAAATTGATGTGGAGAAATGATCAGAGGAAGAACCCTTTGCAACCTTAAATCCAATACCTTAGAAAAAATATTGAAAATAGAATTGCAAGGCTGATGGACTTGAACTCATTGAAGGCCGAGGCGCTAGGAATTTCTTGAATCAACACAATGAAAGTGGATATTTTTTCCTTCAGTAGATTATGACTACCAAAACACTCCTTGGTAGCATCCACCACATCCTTGGAGGCAATATTCTATAATTCTTGGAAGAAGAACATGGGGAAAGCGTCGGGTCTAGGCACCTTATTCCCAACAAAAGAGAAGACCGCTTTCTTAACTTCCTCCACAAAAGGGATACCACACAACATGATATTAAGGTCATTAGACACAATTCTAGGAATAACATCCAACACCTAACCTTGAGTCTCCAGAGACGAAACAAAATTATCAAACAAGAGATTAGCAAAGTAGGTAGTAGCCACATGAAAAATATCCTCATCATTCTCAAACAACACACCATCTTGAGGAATACACTTAATACGATTGAAGGCTCAATCCTTCAAGGTGGTAATGTGGAAGAATTTAGTGTTCTTGTCACCACAATTGAGCCAAACCGCACACAATCTTTGTTTCTAGAACTCCTTCTCCCTGGTCACAATATTATGAAGATAGAACAATAGTACACTCTCCTCATTTTCCAGATTGGCATCGTAGCCCGACGCTTCAATATTCTGTTGCAAGAGATCCATATCCCCCTTGATAGAGACTTCTCTTGGAAGATATGCCCAAAGGAATAATTATTCCAGTTCCTCACATTAGACTTCAACAATGCCAAATTCTTAGCAATTTTGTACATAGTCGTCTCATTGACTTGAATATCCCACCAAGAGGCAAGATTAACTTTGAAATCTAGATGAGACATCCACATCTTTTCAAACCTAGAGGGGAAGGAATGCCTTCTACTAACCAGCTCAATAGATAAAGAAATGGGAAAATGATCTGACCCCAACCTAGTGAGAGCAGAGAGGGAGCAAGAAAAATGAACCAACCAATCCGGTGAAAGGAGGGTCCTATCCAACTTAACCTAATTCAACACATCCCCAATCCTCTGATTCGACCAAGTGTAGGAAGCCCCGTGAAGGTCGATATCAAACAAGGCATTATCATTGATAAAATAAATCAAATCAAATCTTCTCTCATCATCTACTTGAGACCCTCCCATTTTATCCCAACAACTCAAGGGAGTATTAAAGTCCCCCATAACAAGCCATTGATTAGAGGGGAAATCAGCTTTGAAGGAATTTAGATTCCCCTAGAACCTCTTACGAGCACTTTTGACATTAGGAGCATAGATGATGGAGGAAATCCAAGAAAAATCATCCCTAATACGATGAAAGGAAGTAGCAATATGGTTTGGAACCCCAAAGATGGCCTTTTTGACCAGCACTTTCATATTCCAAAATTTAGCCACCCTCCCCCCCCCGAAGCACTTTCCGTATCAAAACCATGAAGGCCACACTCTTTAAAGAACCTTTTCTTTAAACACTCCTGCCTCTCAACAGACATTTTAGTTTCTTGAATCATAATCACATTTAGTCTATGATCCCTCGCCAAGTTAGTGAGGAGATCCTGCTTATGAGGGTTTTTCAACCCTCTAATGTTCCATGAGAGAATCTTCATGGGGGATCCAAAGATGCACCCTTAGGACATATCTCGAACAAAGTTTTTAGAGAGCCATCATTAATATCTGATTTTTTTCTTTCTCCCTATTTTATTGCAAAGAGGGTCTCCCCCTACCCCTTGGCTCCGATCCACAATCAACCTTTAGATGATTCCTGGTAGCAACCCCCTAAGGAGAGGATTTTTTCTTCATGTTCCTAGTTTTGACAAGTGAAAATGGAGGCTCCTCTAGTGGAAAAGAGCACTCCATATCATCCCCACTGATAGAAGAGGTGAGCACCACATTTTAAATAATAGGGGACACCATATCCACAGAAGACTGCAAAACCTTAAAAATAGCCTCAACACTTTTGGAAACATCAACTTCACTAGAGGGATTAACCTCACCATCAAAAATCAACTCCCCTTCATCCAAAAATGGCTCTTCCCTTATAAGGGGCTAATCCTTTACCAAATCCTTTTGAGGAGAGGCCATACCAGAAACAACAACCTCCCCCCTGAACACCCTCCTCCTTTATTGAGCTATTTTCCTTATCCATCACAGCCATGGAATGCTTCATCAAAGCAGTTCTTCCCTCCTCCATGGACAACCCCTCATTCAATTTCTACTTTTCCTTCCACTCCTTAAGAGGTTGAGCAGTCATTGGCTTAGGCGGTTTGGAAGGGGACTTTTTTACCTAGTGACCAACTTTCTTGCAGTGGAAAGAAGCAAAAGAAATAGATTCATATTCAATCACCTGACTCCAACATCCTAACTTAGATTTAATTAACACCTTCTCAAGCAGGTCCAAAGATTGGTCAAAAATCACACAAAAATGCACATATACCAACCTTTTCCGAGAGGCAGTCATTTGGTATAAGCAGAGAAGCTTTCTAAAAATGTTAGCGATTCCTACAAACACTTGTTCATCCTAGAATTCGAAAGGAAAGGTCGGAAGCCTTACCCAAACAGGGGTAGAAGAAAAGGAACAAGAACTGGGGTTGAAACTAGCCTCCCACTTTTTCAGGACCAATGAAGACTTACCAATCATCCAAGGCGCACCAGTAAGAACACTCACCATGTCCTCCTCACAAGTGAAGGAGAAAGAGAAGAAAACCTTGGCCATCGCCGCCACCTCCACTTGACCTTTTGGCCTCCATCTTTTAGAAACAAGATTACACACCAGCTCAATGTTCGGATGAGGCCCCATGAATTTTCCCATCAAAGATAAGTCTATCAACTCCAAATATTTCTCAATAATACAGTCAGGAATAGATATCGAATAATTCCCAATCATCGGGTTCGCCAAAAAGCTAATCGGAGGAGAAGTACTCTTCCCTTTAGGCTTAACACCAAAAATATTAGACCGGCTAGGTCCATTTGAAAAGACCCCCACTTGCTTTTGCCCTTCCTCGACAACAAAATTAGCAAGAATCTCTAGACACAAAGAAGAGGATAAACTCACATTATGAGGACTCAAAAAGGCCCCTACACAAGGCTTGGACTGAAGATCATACCCAAAACCCAAAGAGTCTGAAACAAAAGAGGACCCACCATCATTACCAACAACACCACTATAGGCTAACAATTATGTACCATCAGCAACAACCGCATCACACCTACCACCATTACCACTAGGGGAGAACCAACATTTCCCGCCTTTAAGGATTTTTTTTTTTTTTTTGAACCACTAGAAGAGAGCTCCATTGTATTGGAAGTGACTACAACTTAATATTTGTTACATATACTTATAATGCTAATTTAAACATGTGAACATTAATCTCTAACAGTACATACCTTTTTTTATTTTCTTTCATGCATTTTGAGATAGCTAAAGGTAGGCTAGAAGTTAGGTTAACAAAGGTGTCGTAGTTTCTTGTGATTCTTCTACAACCCAATGGTGTGCCTTTGCAACTTGGAACAATGTCTTTGTCAAAGGAATCAAGCTCTACATTTTCATTGGGTTTTAGGAATAGGGTGATACCTTTGCAATAAGGTGATGCATTTGGATAGCTAGGTTTGATACCTTTGTAAAAAGGTGACGCATATGAAATGCTTTGACAGTGAGTTGCTTTTGAAAAAGTGCAACACCTTTACAAAAAGGTGATGCCTTTGACTGGCAACAATGTGACACCTTTGCAAAAAGGCTCGCTTTTGTTTTTAAGGATTTTTTTGACTTAGACTTGCAATTTTTTTAAAAAATTAACGTTGTCAACATTGTACTTGCATGCTACCCTACACCCCGTACTTTCTCGAGAGTGGAGGCCATAGATTTTAGAGTGTAATAGCAAATTTTCACATGTTGTGTTTGTGTTCCTTCATGTTGTTATACTATTCCACATTGAGTATATGCTTGATATTGAGGTGCATTTAGCTTTGATCACTATAGTTGTCAAGCGGTGACACTCAAAGACTTCATATTTCCACTTTCCAACTGGGGAGGCGACCATCACCCTCGAGGATATGTGGTGGATTATACACATTTCAATCCATGGAGAGAAAGTGGTCTATGAGCCACACCTAGGATTTGAGGCTCTTGAGCGTGTTTTGATTGAACGGATTCAACTCGAGGAAGGACAGGTGGACCTAAGAGAGTATGATGGCATCGTCAATGACATTACTATCATGGTTGTTGGATTGATCATAGGGCCATTGATGCCTAATAGATGTTCACAAAGATTAATCCCTAGACGGGGGAGGTCTTAGAGAGGATCCTAGAGGATGGAGTTTTCCTTTCTTGGGGTCCTTGCATCTTGGCCCACCTATATCATGGAATTCATCAATTCATGTACCAAGGTGTAACAAGCTTATCAAAAGGTGCTACACTTCTTCATGTTTTGGTATGGGAGCACATTGTCATGCTCATACCTACTTATGATTTATATTGAGAGCCTAGAGATCTGCATGTTTTTTGATATGAGGGCATGTTGACTCATCACCACATGGGGAGCTATCCTATTTGCAATGAGTTATCAATGATATGACATAGTTTACCTGGAGACCATAGGTAGATTTAGAGGCTTGGTATGATGACCCAGAGCATCTCCCCTATTGTTGATAGACTCAATGGATCATTGGGTGCACCCCCTAGATCATAGAGAGGTATCTTCTAGATAGGGTGATGAGGCAGTTTGGAGAGAGATAGATCGTGTCAAGGGATGATTATATTTTTTGTATTTACACACACAGTCAAAGAGATAATTGAGTGGGGGGTCGTACCGGTAGCTCACACTTCTATAGAATATTTTGACCATCTTTCTTAGGTTCCATGGGCCTATACAGATGGTGCAAATGATCTTGGGACCATTGTAGAGTATGACACTTGGTTTGCGACACATAGACCCTTCAGGTTCATTGACCAAGATGGGGGATGCCAACAGGAAGAGATGTAGGGATGAGTCTTACAAATATCACTAAAAATGATAAAGAATTGAGACAGAGGCATGTAGAGTAGAGGACCAAGGGAAAGATTAGGGACCACCACAGGGTCCACCATAAGGACCACCATAAGGATCACCACATGGTCCACCATAGGGACCACCACAGGTACCACCATAGGGTCCACCACAAGGACCACCACAGGGACCACCATAGGGACAACCACAACAACATGTGGCCATTGTTGCAAGAATTCAGGACCAAAGGCTACAAACAACACTATAAGAGAGGGAGTAGGTATGCTAGGAATGTGATGGTTTCTAGGCTAAGTAAGATCAGGCATGCCAAGAGTGTGAATTTTTTCGATAGGATTGAGATGGTATCTCAGTTAAGCTTGCACAAAGGACCACAAAGAGGGACCAAAACCTCGGTGAGAGATATAAGAGGTCTATCAAGTGAGATCAGGTCTGCACATAGTGAGATGTAAAGACTAATCAATGATTTCAAGTTGAGCTATAACTAACACAAGAGTCTTCTCGGAGACAACAACTAGAGGTTTCAACACAGAAACATGGACAGGTGATCCACCTTGTGCAGTATACACATGCTATCAATGAGGCTACGTACTACATGACTTTGTACCATATGGTTGGTGTAATACATAGGCAACAACCTAACTACTCACGCATGAAAGTCATGGGTAGGACCTAGTAGGTTAGAGGGTGGTTTCATTGGTAGAATTTCTCAAGGTGGCTCAAACGAGCAACAACGACAAGCCATGGGGCCTCCACTAGAGTAGACTCCTCTCAATCAAGAGGATCAAGGGAGCTCAAGATAGCTATTGATTTGTACATAGACATTTTTTCTATCCATATGTTGATGTAGATAGGTTTATGATGTATACATATTCATCATCCATAGTTAGCATCATGTGTATTTTTATGTATATCACACACATTTGATATGTATCGTGACAATAATTTTTGATATATATGATATGAGCGATGAGTTTGTGACCATGCTATGATGTTTATTATATGAATTTATCATTTATTATGTATGCTATGATTATGGATGTAGATATATGTATGTCAACATATGTTATTTCATGTTTCCATGATGTGATGATGTATATTTATTATGTTTATGTCTTGATATATATGTTTCTAATGATTTGTGGATGAAGGATGTATGATAATAATGATTATATAGGATGATATGGTCATGATTTCTTTTTGTATTTTCATATTGTTGGTGTTCCAAATCGATCAATCCGATGAATCGTATAGACTAGCCACTTTCTAATTATCAGATTCAATGGTGGATTTGGCCAATTGACAAGATACAGTCAAAGACTGAAATATCCTACACTTCTAGCTTTGTAGGACCAAGGTGGGTCAATCTCTACAATTCCTAAAACCTCAACTCAATTATACACAGACATTGCTTTTTATAGAAAATAATTCCTAATTCAATTACACCAAAGAAAGTACCGAAAAATTCTAATCTAGATAAATTCTTGGTATATCAACACTCACTCAACAATTGGGAAGAAGAATTCAACACTAAACCTCAACCAAACAATAGGAATAAAAATGATTTTGAATTTATAACTTGTTTCTGAAATGCACTAAGCTGAATGAAAAATCAGTGCCTAATTCTAGGCCATGGAGTCAAATGCATAAAAGAGTTCATAAGCAAATAAAATTCAACCAGTGGATTCAAATTTCTAATTCATTACACCAACAGATCCACTCTTGTTGTCAATCTAATTCTTCTTATAGACCCATCCTGTACACTTGAAATCACAATTATTTGCTCAAAGTATTTTAACTACTTCATTGAAATAGAACCATGAAAACCTAACACAATATTAGGGGAATTAAGATGACAAAATCAAACACACTTTGTATTATTGAATTCATATGACATAAAATGTACAAATTTGGAGACACTTTGATGACATTTATGATTTTCTTGCACAAACTGGCTGATATTTACTGATGAAATCAATAATTACAGCTTATAGACTCAATTCATGACTCAAACTCAACATTTCTCTATCTACCCAACACATACAAAAATTCAGAACCATTACAATGAGAAAAGAATGAGAAGAAATTGAAGGAAGAAAAACCCTAAGATTAATCTATTGAAGACACATGGTCGCTTCATCTCCATTAATCAACAACAAGAAATACCTAGAAAAACCTCTCTTTTCTCTCCTCCTCTTTGCAACAAACTTTTCCTTTGTATTGCCTTCACCTTGATTCTTCAACAGAAAAATACCTTCCTGTGAAAAAATTTCACCATTTTACCCTGCTATAGAAAACTCACTTTGACTATGCAACAAAAAATTCCCTTATTTGCCCCATGAAAATCTTCACTATTTTATCTAGTTGCATAATCAGTCCCCTATTGAAAACAATCTTCTTTCATATGCACTTTACATTTTCCTTACTCCTGTGAAAGCATTTTCACTTTGAAGAGAAAATACATACTTATGTTCAGCATCCCATTTCATCTTCATTTATCTCTGTCACATATTTTTATCTATGTGCAAATGAAAACCCAACTGCACTTCAATTTAGAGCAATTACCTCTCACTTTGATCTATTTTTTATTTTCACTCACCTGCACTTCACTAATTGAATGAAATTACTCATTTTCCCCTTTGAGTAAAATATCATCAAATTATCTCTACCTTGCATGCCAAAAAAATTTATTGTTTCTCACCTTTTAAAGATGGAGGCCCTTAATTCCCCTTTTGTCGGGCCATATTTTACTCGCGCATTAAAGTATTTTATTTAAAATGGAGACATTTTAAATGCAATACTATCAGGCCATTTAAATATTTCACCCCCTTATCAAAATTTAGACTTTAAATTCAGCCTTCAAGATTTCAATGGGCCCGCTTAGAACATTTCCAGTTCGTACTTTAATACTTTGCCTTTAAAAGTGATGGTCGTTAAAAAATCAAACCATCGAGCCCTTTTGAACAAAACTCACTCGAGCATTTAAAAAATTTTGGGCCCACACTCCAAGTGGCCAAATTGCGAACACCGCGCAAGCCCTCGACTGACATCAACCTCATACCTCACACGGTTCACGTGTGATGGTCCAGATGCATCCATAAAGCTAGCCTCATCTTAGCCGTTTATTTGGTTTTAGCCCTAACTCCTCCTTCGTTTACCCTAAATTGTCATGTTGCTAGTTCATTCAATCATCTGGCTAGAACAATGGTGGAAAGCAAATGCCCGAATCAAATGTTTCCCACAGAAAGTTCGATGGATGTAATTCTATCCTCCCTCTCTATTGATCGTTTATTGAAACCCTTAGCCTTCATTTCTCTCTGCATTATCAAATTGGCCCCTTTAGCTAGTGCGTGGTTGCATTTCCAGTGCGTGCTTCAAATTTCCTCCTTCGTTGTTTCCTTCGCTATCTTTTGATTAAGGTGCATGGAGTAAGCAAGGACAACAATGACAGAGGCTGTGGAATTCAACAATACAATTGCCAATTACATTTATTTGGAAGTTTATAAGACCTTTTAATAGAAACGTTTGTGCATTGTTGTAATGGCATTTGCTTAAAAGTTTCTTAAACCTCTCAAAAATCCATATTTTGCATAAGCTACAGCTATGGCGTTCAATTAAGCTAGGTGCAACAATCCACTCCTTATGCATTCATCTTGAATGCATCCCAATCAGGCCTTTTGCTACATACAAATTTTGGTGTCAGGAAATTTTTTTGTAGCTGTTCAGACAATCTACCAAGATTAAATAGCGTTTTGACTTGATCCCATGGTAACTTAATTGAAATACAACCACCCATTTGATGGATTTACTCCAAGTTGCCAGCATACATGAGGCATTTGATGCGCCTCAATCCACCATTGCCTGATTTGTCAAAACACAATTACTGAGCTCTTGTCTCCCATGGTATCAAAGTTGTTTGTACTTCCATAATTGCCATAGATGTGAAGAATGCAATTACATTGAATTTTAAAAGCAAAGAATGTCCCAATAGCCGCTCCATTATCTTCACAAAACTTAGGCAATCTAATTAGCAAGCTGAACACAAAACTTTACCCACACTTTGCCATATATTAGTGTCATCAATGCCTTTGCCAAATGTTTGAGATATTGCATTTGTTACAAACCGGAGAATCAACATTCACCTCTTTGATCCACAAAAGAGTGTTTTACAATTTTGAGTTGTCAATTTACTAAGAAAGGATCTTATCATTCTTTATTTCAATTCTTCCTTGTTTTGATTCATTGTGAGCCTAAACCATAGCTGCAAGACCCATGGTCATTCAAGTGAAACACTACCTTCTCTTAGTCCTATGTTTCCACAACATAGAAGCTCCTGGATCCGAAACCATTTACTTGAAGTGAAATTTCACAATTGTGCAAAGTATGTCAGGCCCATTGACTGGTAACAACCTCTGAATGTTCCTGACATGAAAAAATGAGGTGGTTTGTTGCTAAAATCTACTTCCAATAATTTTTACACAATGTTCAAAACAAGCCAGGTGGGCTCTAGAATCACCCTGGAAAACCAATCAAACAACCTCGCGGAACCATGAAAAATTATAAGCATGTAGATATTTGATCCAAGAAGAGAGTGAAAAAGACGGTTTGGAAAAAGAGATCCCGAGGCGCATGATATTAACTCTCAAAGTTTCTCAATCAAACTTTTCTGCAACTACACCTATTCAAAACCAAGTAGAGCTCACAAAATTGCCATCTCAAAAAAATATCAAATCAACTCCTGGCAAGCTTCCACTGGAAACACAAGCTCATTTAGGTACACTGAGAACATGTGCAAGAGGTATTTTCTTCAATCATCATTCTTCATGAGATATTAGGGGTCAAATTTGACCACTTTGAAACACTGTTAGAAATAAAATTGTAAAACTGAACAAATTGCATTTGCTTTTAATCTTGAAAAAATAGAAAATCAGATCATGAAGCTCTGAAACCAGACAAGGGAGTATATGAATGTGGGGAGAATGGAGAGAAACAATCCATTCATCATGAAAGTGATCCAGTTGGAAAATATAAGCTCGAACAGGAGGCCACTTCGCAGAAGTGGAAGTTCACAAACAATAAAATGCCAAAACCCTCTAGCTTATCTTTTCAAAACATAGTCAAAGCTCATCATGAGGAGCTGAAAACTGATATATATGTTCATATATGTCACATGAGTGGGTCCACCAAGAGGTTTTACACGAAAAATCATCTAGCTTCAATTTACAACCTTCCAAAGTAGGTCACTTAGGCAGATTCTTCAGGTGCACTCCTGAGAGTGTAGAGGAAAATTTTTATTTATGGGCATTTCAAATTTGCAAAATTTGAGAGTGCCACCACATATGATTTCTCATGATTATGTAGGATGTATTTTATGGGATGGTACTGATGGTTTATGGATGTAGGGTGGATGTATTTATATTTTTTTGTATCATGATACTTGGATATAAATAGTAGTACAAATAGAAGAATGAGATGAATGAATATGAATGATGAATGATGATGATGTTGATCAAGATACCACTAAAACTTTGATTATTTTGAGATTTTATTAGATATGTGATAAGATAGGATAGATGATTTTTCTTTTTCTTTTTAGATTATGCCACATAATATAGAGCAATCGTTATTTGATGTAGCAAGTAGACACAATGTGCCAAGGTATAAAGAACTAGGGTGACATTGTATCTATTGCATGAACTTTGAATCCACAAATAGATAAGAGTATCCTTGTTCATACCTGACATACACACACCTTGTTTGATCATGTGAGAGAATGAAGCCATCGAAGGATTACCTTGTGATAGGATGACCTATTCGGATAGAGGATAGTTGCTTGGATAGTGCTATATGTAGGCTATGGTATTGCATAGAATAGGATAGGATCAATAGTAAGGACCATGTCAAAATATTACCAAGAGCAAGTTTGAAGTATGCCCCTAATTTTTATCAAGATCAAGATAATTTTGGACCTGGATGAAAAATGGATTTGGATGGATTGGGGATTTATTATGGATAAGGTTTATTAAGGAGGGGATGAGATTCTCCCACCTGTAATGGCACACATAGATGCTCTATTCTACACATGACACATATTTTCTAGGTTCTCATCAAGGTACTTTCCCAAAGTGCCACCAAAGTGGTTTTTGCTAGAGGAATTTTTTTCTCTTTACCATTAAAATATAATAAATGCTTGATTCTACACGACACCTTGTTTCCCAAGTTTTTGTTAGAGGATGATTTTTCTCTTTACTATTAGTTTTGGGTGACCACAAATAAATGGCTAGGAATAATCCATCACCAAGTTATGAGATTATATTTACATCTATTAGTTGAAACAATATTTAATATTCATCCTCCATATGCAAGTAAATTTTAGTTACAAACTTGCCTTGACATATGTATTTGTATGGAAATAAAAAATGAACATCCTTTGTGTTGAATTTTCAAATGTAAAAACCATCTAGAAGATAAGATAGTTGGCACATAGTTGGCATAAATCTAGCACAATTTGTAACATGGGGTACCTTACAAGTTGCATATCATATAGAATCTAGAAGAAGGTGGCATGCCTTCCTAAAAAATATCCAAGGAAATTAATTGGTGCACATGAAACAACATGAAGGCACTATAATAGATCATCATCAACTATAATCCCACCCTCCACCTTTTCTATGCATGCATACATCACAAATGTAGTGAGCACTAGAGTAATGTCCTTAGTTCAAGAGGACTTGAAGTAGCATAGACTTTATAACATAGAGTATCATAATCACTGACAAAATTATTATGGGACTCCATCCAAGCAGGCTTTCTCTCGTAAAAAATCTTAATTTATGACAAAAATGTAGCAACAACATCCAAACTAGCTTGAGAAAAAGGAACACCTAGCTTTTCTCCATAAAATGTAACTTCTATTGTTGCTTGATCAATTGAGCATCAAATTCGACAATCTTATCAATGATCATCTTTACATTAAATACTCAAAAATTTAGTACTTTTCAAAACATCATCTATTTGAATATTTATATGTAAATTGCCTACTTGAATTTATCAACAACCTCTCTTCTATATCTCATTGCATGCATCCAAAACTAGGGCTCTTCTATATCTCAAAATACCTTCTATTATTAGTACCTTAGAAGATAACCATTTTATGGCTTCTAACTTAGGGAAAAATACATAATAAAATTTCTCATTGTCATCACAATCCTCTAGTTTATCTACTTCATTATTCAAGGCCAAGAAATTCTTTTGCACTTGGACTACATCATCAATTGTTCAATTTCCCTGATCAAATTTATTATCAATCCATGCTTGTGCATATTAAGCCATAGATTTTATTTTCTCTTTTTAATCAACCTCTAACTTTGACAAAATCACAAGAGAAAAAAATGTATCCTCTTCCCTTTGTATTGGGCTAATCAAATATTTAATATAAGCTTGCAATTCTACCACTTGTGTCTTTAATTGAGCCTTTTTAGTCTCATCTTTATTCATAATTTGTATAATTATAATTATGGACCCATGTAACTCTTCAATATCCTTAATTTTGGATGTGGAACCTAAATTTAAAGTAGAGGCATTAAAGTATTAAATTCATAGATATCTTTTATCATTCTTCATTATAGGAGTGGCAACATGTAAAATTTTGGATTCTGATGTATATCTGTTCAAATGTGACCTTATTTTTTCTTTCTTATTCTCCCTGGGCTACTTAATTGATGCAGGAGCATCTAGGGGTACTAGGAATCTTGCATCACCAAAAATATTGCTATTTTATTTTTGTTTATTTTCAATAAGGGCTTAGGGGTTCGGGAGAATAAATGTTTGATTTTAAACTTTTTAATTTACCTTGGGGTGAAATTGTAATTATAATTTTGGTAGGAATTATGCATTTATGAATATTTTCTAAGGTAAAATTGGGAAAATACCCCTCTTGGGCATCCAAATTCTTGGTGGGGACCATTTGGGGTGCATGTGCTTGCATGTTCAATTGCATGCCTTGCATGCAATTGCATGTTTGTTCCACAATCATTGCATGTTGTTGCATGAATGTATTTGGAGCCATCGGGGCCATTGGGAGTCAAAGGTGTCTTGATCGACCAAGATGATTGGCCAAAAGTTAGGTGCCCATGTGAAGTTGGTGAAGGCAATGAATTATTTTATATTTTATTTTCTTATATCTCATCAAGTTGGGCATTGTAATTCTTGATGGTTTTTGGAGGTTGTTTTGGGAAACCAATGGTGGTTTCTTCTCACACAATTTCTATATAATGATGCTTTCTCATCTGGAGAGGGGGGCTTTTGTAGAAGTTGTGGTTGCATACCCAAATGTTGTCCAAATGATGCCAAAATATTGAAGACATTATGTTGCAGATTTTTGTACGTATGAAGTCCAGATTGTAAGGAAGCCCATGAGCTTCAGTTTGATATAATCATTTTATGATTTAAGAAAATAAGAATATTGCTAATTTTATTTCTTTAAATCTGAAATTTGATGTTATATAGCAGCCATCTTGCAAGATTCTTTGTGTGTGTTTGATTTTAGATTTGTAAGGGGATTTCCCTTCATCATCAATCTTGTTCAATAGGTTAGGAAAATCCAAATCAAGAGCCTCAATGACTAGTTGATTTTCTTCAATTGTGATTGCAATCTTTCAGGTGTTGTTGATTTCTTTGTAGTTGGTCTTTGTGGAGGAGAGGAATGAGGTATTTATGTTTGAATTTTTTCTACATTTATTTCCTCGGCTTGATTTAGAGAACCACTAGGTTGTTCCTATTCTAGAATATTCTCATCAATGGGGATTCCAACTAAAATTTCCTATTTTTCATGCTAAAAAATATATTAATCTTTCATTTCATTAGTAACTTGCTCAATTTGATCAATTTATTTTGTAAGACCTCCTATACTTGAAGAGATGTATTTATATTGTTGATTCCTTGGGTTTCTAACTCCCAACATACACATTCAATATTTTACAATGTTGGGAGTTCAATATGCTCTAGATATGTATAAATAGGAGAGTCATTCATAATAACTAACAATTATTTATTTACTTTAGAAAGAACTTAAACTGCAATCTCTTGATGAAAATTGGAATGCTTCTAAATAAAGAATTATGGTAAATATTGTGATCCTAATAAAATGTCAAGTCCTAATGTGAGATGCTAGATAAAAACTAATAATGCAACAAGAGGAAATAACAAGATAAAAGGGCAGCTCAATGATTAGCCTAAGAAAATGGATAACATGAAAGTAAGATAAAACAAATTGAATGTTTGTTATACCTTCATGTTGTTGCTTCCTTGGTTGGCCCTTGATCTTCGGATGTCTTGTGTGCTCCTTGGATGGAAATGAAGTTAAATGGATGCAAGATGCAAGATGGATGAGAATGCTAAGTGTTATGATGGATGAGAGCTAAAATGGTAAATTTGCAAGAGTTTGGTTGCAGAAGACTTGATCCCCAAAATGGGAGAAATGAAGGGGTATTTATAGGACAATTGGAATTCTTTAGAGGATTCAACGGTTGGGATTGATCCACCAAGATCAATATGAAGGGCTATGGTGAGTTGAGGACTCACAAGCCCTCACATATTGACATGTGGAATGTGAGATGTCTTAGGGTGGAATGATGTGGAAATGAGGTGAAAGAGAAGTACATGAGGTGGATGAAGGACAAGTACCTTTGAGGTACCTTGGGGGATGAGAAGATTTTCTCAAAAAGAAACTTCTTGTCCCCAAATAAGGATGAAAGAGACATTTGAGGAATTTTAGAATTCCTCAAAAATCTCCATGGGAAAAGGGGAAGTGGTTGGAATAATAAATTCAAATTAAAAATTTACATTCATTGGAGAGTTTATTGGGTAAAAGAAGGTCTCCAAAAAGCTAGAGATTTGTCACATGTGGGTGATGTGACAAGTCCAAGGTTCTAGAAGTCCTTGGTACATGTAAAGTGACAAGTCAAGTCTTCTAGAATCTTGCATGGGGATGGGGAAGACCTTGGAAAGACAAAAGTGAATTAAAAATTGACATGGGGAAGAGAGGAGCCTTGGGAAAATAAACATGAATTAAAAATTCACATGGGAAAGAGAGTCTAGGCTAAAAATGGTAAGTGGGAAGGTTGACCAAAAAAGGTAAGCTAAATGTGGCTAATGATTCTGATTAAGGTTGTGCAAACACAAGATTAGGATAATTAATGAGAGATTAGAGGCAAGTGGGAGATTATGGAGGATGTGACACTTAATCAAGATTAAGCGGTGCACATCCTAATCACAGATTAATTAATTTAATTTGGATTAAAAGAGGGTTATGGAGAATGTGACAAGGAGAGAGAAAAAAGGGAATTAAAAATTGGTTTTAATCCAAATGGGTTAAAAGACTAAATTAAATAATTTGTCATATTTATTTAATTTAGAGAAGAAAATGGATAAGGTAAAGTATTTAATTTATTTAATTACATATTTTAGAAACTTTAGGTAGAAAATGAAATAATGATTAAATAAATTATTTAATCACTATTAATGACATAGATGGATAGAGTAGACGATTTTGATCATATGGAAGTGATCAAATTTGGATGTCTACAAATATAAAGAAGTAGAAGAAGGGAAAGAGGTAGATGGAGTGGTAGATGAAATAGTGGACATGGTAGAAGTATCTTTAGAATGAATAGGAATGGTCATACTATATTGAGGCAATAAAAATGAAGGCGAGGAAGAAAGGGGTAGTGGGAATAGTATCTTGGGTGATGGATGTGGTAGAACTAGAAGGTGGTTGTGTATATTTAGGAGGAGAAGAAGTAGTAGGAGTGGGAGAAGAAGGGAGGACATCATGGGGTGGAGAAGAAGTGGGAGGTTGCCTAGTGGGAGTTGCCTTCTCATTTTTTTTACTTTTCTTTGGGGTTTTTTGTTAGTATTTTTTTTGCTCACTCTTCCTTTTGTATACCTTGTTGTGATCTATGGGTTATCTTTCTCCCTCTTTGACCTTTTTTCCTTTTTTTTACCTTTCTATTTTGAAGAAGTAGAAGTTTCCTCTCCTTTAACATTTTCTCGATTCTCATATTTATCTTTAGAGGCTTCTTCCTTAGATGATTATTCCACTTCCTCTTTTTGTTAAATCATATGTCAAGTCAACATCTTTGAATATCATCTCAGAGGTTTGTATCTCCACCCATCTCTTGGGAAATCTAAGAACTAGCTTCATTATCTCCTAGAGATCTATGGTCTCTTCTTTGGATTGGTCAAGGAGTGGGAAATTAGTTTATCAGATACTTCCTTGTACTCTCCTTATTACATAAGTAATCCCTCATCTTATACCTGGTTTGGCACCATCATAATTTGAAATTATTTAATATAATCCTGTAGAATCCTAGATTATGATTTCTTCCTTATTTCATGTTCATCCTAGCTATTTTCCTAAGTTTTTTTTTTGATAGGTGAACGCTTTTGATTTTAGCTACGAACCAATGAGGCCACATTTGGGGGACCTCATCCTCATCATTCTGACTCCATCTTATTATTTCTTCTTCTTTTTCTCTCTCTTCTTCTCCTATCCTCCTTACTGTTCTCTTTCTTCTCCTTCTCTCCTCATATTCTCCTACTTCTCCTCCACCTCCTACCCTTGTATCCTCTTCTCTTTATCTCCTTTGTCTCTTCTCCTCTATCTCTACCTTCACCCCTGCATCTCTACCTCCTTCCCCTTCCACTATACTTATCCACTGCCTTCTCCCCAAACCACCATCACCAGCTGCCACCTCCACCACCACAAACATTGCTCTATTGCTCCCATTGTCGAACCACTCACTTCCTATCATCACCTCAAACTCTACGCACTTTGTCCTCCATCGCAGATCCTTCCATGACCATTATTCCATACTCTACCATCGTCCTCCACCCATACACTACACAACACTTCTACAACCGCCACCGACGCAATCTCCACAGCCATCAACAATCATACCACCTCCCACACTCTGTGAGACTCAAACTCTTGAAGCAGTGTTTACCACTGCCCTGCAACAACCATTGCTTTGAGGGGTTATCCCTTGTCATTTTCCTAAGTATTAAATATCTATCTTATCTATGTATTTCCTTCCAATATTATTTTTCATTTTTTGTATGTATTAAAAATTCTAGCATGATGGAATGCTCGATGAAATAATTACAAATCCATATCCAATATTTCTGCAAATTGGTAAGATGTGCATGCAAATTATCCATTCCCATAGTGTGAGGTTAATGCATACCAACTCTATGCATATCCTTAAGAGGTTTATTTGAAGTGAAATTTTTTCTTGTTACTTCTAACAACACCATTTTATTAGTAGGGTATTGTGGAAGCCTATATGGTTCTCCTAAGAAGCCCTCTATTCTCAAGTATGTGAATTTTAGAAATTGAATGTACTAATATCAAAATATTTGGATCAAATGCATAGCTTGGTTTGATAATATTTTTCTCAAATCTCTGGGTGAAGCCACAATAGTGGTTTACAATTCCAGTGAGGAAGGAAAAATCACAAAAATGACCCCATGCCAAAAAATGTGATTTTGAGGGTTCGTACGAACCTACTTGTTTGAGCGAACCCATTCCCTAGTTTCCCACCCAAAAACCAAATAAAAATGCATTATGTGAGGTGGTTCACTTGAACCAAGGTTCAAGTGAATCCTGGTTTGAGCGAATCACCCTTATCCCTCATTCTCCCCCTCAGACACAAAAAAAACCTAAATTTTTTCACTTCAAAGCTCAGTTTGAACATGAAAATGGTGGAGACTTCCCAAACCCAACTAGAATCAGGTAGTCCTTGTAATGAGCTATCCAAAAAACATAATTTTGATATGTTTTGGTTTTATTATGTATTTTTTTTGTAGTTTTATTAAATATAGGTTTTTCATCAAAAATGAAGGTCTTTGTTTTGCACATGTGGAAAAATAAAAAATTATCAATTACTTTTTTTGAAAAATATGAGTGCACTAGATATTGAAGTCCTTGATCCAACAAAAAAAATAAAATTGAATTTTGATATATACAAAAAAAGTTACGCGCTATACAGTCGCGCTATGTCTGAATTATAATTGGTTTGACTTCGAAACTTGATTAAAGAAAAATTATTCAATAAAAAACTATCTAACCAAGTGGAAGCACAATATATTAGAGTTAAAAATCTAAATTTGAAAGAATTATAATTTTATCCTTCATGGAAAAAAAGTTATGCATTATACGGTGTGCATCACTTTTTAAAAATGCTATTTTTTGAAAAAAAAACTAGTTTTCGTGGGAGATGGAAAAAGAAGTGCAATTTGATTCCAAAAATTTGAATTTTTTTTTTTTTAGAATCTACAGAAAAAATTTGATGAGACTCTAGTTTGCATCATCTTCAAATTCCTCATATTTTAGCCGCTATAGGTGCCCGAATGTGAAGATTTAGTTAAAAAATAATAATTTCAGTTTCCAGTTTGGCCAAAAATTGTAAACCACTATTGTGGGATCACCCCTCCTTTTGGTATTTTCACAATATACATTGTGAATGCACCATTGACTCTTTTTTAGTGAGTTGAAGAGTTATATAATTGAAATTGGGGTAGCATTCATACACCTTGACTTTCCTTGGGGCATTACCAACACTACCCACACATGTTAACCCTCTATATCTAAATTTTATTTCTAGAATATACACAACATATGATGTCATGTGAAAAATTTCAATACCTTTTATCATCATAAATTGAGTATGAATTTCATCATGAATGATCTTGGCCTAGTGGATTTTCTTATCATCTCTTATTACTTCTTCAATAAAATGAAACATCCAATTTTCAAAAGTAGAAGCTACCCCTATGCCCATAATTCTACTTATCAAAATGACAAGATCATTTAGCTTTGTAATAAAATCACATGTATAAATTATTTGGCCACCTAGTTGTTGATTCCTTGGGCATCTTCATCTAATGATCATTAATTATTTTAAGGCATTTTTTAGGTCCTTGATCATGTATGTTTTAATTTCTCAATAATTTATATAATGGTAGGATGGGTCGGAATCCCAAAATCCTATGTGATTGGTACTAGACAAGTCTTCTAATGCTCTCCCATCAGAAGAAATTACCTTTATAGATTCAATAAGGTAGTGCTCACTACGTTCCATAATTAGCTATGGACACTAAACTAATGTAGGAAATCCCACAACTTGGGCTATTCCATTATCAACTCACTTCTTTCACTTAGTATTAGGATTTCTACCAAACATTCTCTCTCTGAAGTCTTCCATATCAACATGCTCTAAGTTAATATCTCTTGGACAAAGTTCCATCTTGAAGTGATCTTGGTTTGAGGAGAAACTTCCTTGAACTCATACTTCATTTTAGTGACCCTTGACATTTATTTTTATATGAAAAGACATAATGAATACCATATAAACCATTCTTTGTATAGTCGAAACATCTTATACAATATATTCATAATAATCAACATATCACAACTTGCATAAGAAAAATATATAAATGTTCTTCAAAATTATATAATTTAAATCCCCATGAAAAAATACTCAAAAAAAGTAAAAATTTGATTACAATGTTGACCTTAAACACTTATTAAGTCATTGTACAAGTTCTATGGTATTAGGGATGCATAAAAATTCCTATCAAATCTTAAAATTATACCTTCAAAATGCATGTTAATTATCTTTCCTTGTTGTGAAATTTCAATAGGTATATGAACTTGTGAGACTTTTTAATGCATGTGGATATTAAATATTAACCTTCACACCTTTTAATCCATTGCAAAAATTTGAATAGTATGGTACATTAAAGAGAAACTTGAGGGAACAATATATTTCCAATATATAGCCAAATTACCACAATAAGGAAAAATTGTGGAGATTGGATAAGAAAATGGATGATGTGGAAATTCATAGGGGGTTGGATATATCCTAAAAGTTTGAGAAATCCCATCTAAAAGGTCAATGGCGTAGAGATGTATTGTAGTGGATATTTGAGTGGGTGTCAGATGAAATATGAAAGAATGAGAAAATGAGGGATGCTTTTAATTTTATTATAAATTAGATGAATGAATTATGGAGATTTGATGCATAAAAGGATAAGCAAAAATATTAGTAAGTGACAGATATGTGTTGAAGGCCATCAAATATCCATAAAAAAACTCTAATGAACCATTGTGTATTTATGAAGAATGAAATTCCATTGTGGAATTTTGCATACCTAAGGGAATTTCAAAAAAAACCAAATGCACAAGGATACATCCCAAATTCACATACAATCCCACACAACACCTCATAAATTTAACCAAAACTATAATGCAAGAAAATACACATCAATGGACAAACTTCCTTTTTAATAAGTATTATGTAACCCATCAATATTCAATTTAAAAAACAAAACCTTAAAAAGTTAATTTTATCCTCTTGTAAAATTAGGGCTCCACAAAAATATCATATCGAGTGTTCAAATATTCATACTAAACCCTAATTTTTTAAAACTTGTATTTTAGCTATCATGGTGGAACTTGGTTTAGGACACAACTATAATTTTAGAGACCTAACCTAGGGAATTCATTTACTTAATAAGTAAATTTATACGCTACTCAAGCTAAAACATACTTAAATTGACATCAAAATTCACTATTTACCTTTTTAAACACTCTTAGAGTTGAAATTGATTCAAATTTTGAAATATGAACATTTCCAAAATAATTATAAAAAGCTAAGATGATATATCCTTAAATAACTTTTCAAATAACCATGACTAAAGAATAATCAACATACCTATTTGAATTGTGGTGAATATGCACAAGAGAATGTTGAAAACAAGCTACATTAAGAGGGGGGGTGAATCAATGTTGTGCAAATATTAACTTTATTAACCTTTATCTTCAAAGCACTTGTAACATTCAACAAAAATGCATGAACAAGAAGAAAACAATCAAAACACCATAACACAATTAATTTTTACATGGAAACACTGTTAGGGGAAAAATCACAGTGGATGGCCAATCCACAATATGATTTGAGTATACTCAAATGAAGTTTACAATATGGGGAATGCACTTGCATTCAGGCGCACTGCCTAGAGCTCACTGCTCAAAGAAGACTCACTGTCTTACAAAGAAATTTAGATTAAAACCATCTAAGAATTTGAACTGAGAAAAATAGCATCTACATATGCTTGATTACATTTTCAGTTAGGCTCAATACTCAATCTTCTATCATTTAGACCAATTTTGCACTTCTGCTCTATTCTGCTCACACTCGTAACACAAATCCTTTATGCACAAGTGAAACAGTGCATTATCGCCCTTCTACTTTTCTCTTATTCACAATTCGCATCAACACTCTTCATAAACTTCTCAAAATGATGTGAACAATCTCATATATATATCCACAACCAAGAATTAATCACCCATATGTCGACATCAATATAACACAACAATATTTACAATTGTTGGCTCAAATCATGAGTAAAGTATAATGAACATCCACAACGGTTGGCCACAACCTAGCTAGGACCCAAAAAAAGATGCACAAACACACATATACTTAAATAATTACTTCCCATACATCGATCAATCTTTCTTGAGATACGTAACACAAAATATTAACTGAAAATCTTCATGTGAATCGATGGACCCAAAACTGTCGGATGCTCTGTTCTTCCTTAATTGTTTGCAATATGACTGCTGGTGAGATCAAATGATGATGCGTGGATCCAATCACCGAATGGGGTTGCCATCAATGACAACACCAAAAGATATTTGCAGTGTCTCTTGCCAACAATCTTCCCTTTGGCATTGATGGCAACACTTAGTGAAAAATGACTAAGTGTTAGATTAGTACCAACATCAAGTACACTGCCAAAAATTCAAAAACCAAACTCTTCTCCAAAACACAAGTCTCCCCTTGAGATGATTATGCATTTTTCACTCTACTACTCTCCCCCTTTGACATCAATGGAAAAGGTAGGAATCTACATATTAGATATCAAAAACTATTATGAACAAATTGCTAATGTACAAACAGGCTTCTTCAACTTACATAAACTTGAAAATATCTGGAAAATATTTCTTTAGAAAGGTCAAATTCATGTCCCAAACGTTTTTGAGACTCTCCAGGATTGTTATGTGTCCAAAAACCAAGTAGGATTGTGTCTCTGAAGACTCCAAGTTTGTTGGATCACCAACTGCTTTAGCATCTTCTGCTTCTTTCAATGCACTTGACATAATTTCTATTTTTGGTCCAATTAGACCTCTAAGTTCACATGCTTTTGCAACAATTTTGTTATTTTCATGCTTCAAGCTCTTTATTTTGTCAAGAAAAGATATCACTTCTCCTTCTAACTTTCCAACACTACCAATTAATAGATCAAAAGCATCAGAAATAGTAGCTAATTGTTTTTCCAGGTCCTTGACCTTCTTCTCATTATGATCAGTAAATTTTGTCAAAGAAAAACAAGACTTGTAAATCTTCCCACCTTTAGATAGAGCATTTTGGATATTTTCCACATAGGTGGCTAACAAATTTTTATCCTTTGTTATAATTTCCTTCAACCCATTTAATCTTTTCACATCAAATTCCTTTTGAACTTTAATCATAGCTGATTTCTCAAGTGACTCGAAGTGAGTACTTACAGAGTTTATGAGCCTCTTTAGTTCACCGAAGGAGGAACCAATCAGATCTTTCACATGAGTGGGAATTATCTTTTCCAGGACTCTTGATGGAAGATTTAGAAGTTCACTGTCCTCAGTGTGGGACTTCAACAGTTCTTCTCTGGCTTTTTCTTGGGCAAATGAAGCTACCTTCATTTTCTGAATTGGACTTAGGGTAGATAGGTCGATCGAACCCTCAATCAATTCAGGATCAAATTCTTCTTTCTATTCTACCAAAAATTTCTTCACTGCCTCTACAGTGTCTCTTGCTTCTACTGGAATTTCCTTTACATCAACTTTCTTCTCTTCAACCAATGCTTCCTCAGTTTTTGGTTCTGACTTATCTTCAAGGATCTCCACTTTCTAAATTGATACACTTTCTGGAACTTCAATTTCCATAGGTATTTCTACATTGTCCACTTCATGAGGGATCTAAATGTTCTTAGTTGCATCTTGTTTCACTTCTTCTTCTTCTCCTGGACCAGATGAAACATCATGAGTTCCTTCAAGTACAACATCAATTATGTTATTTAACAAAAATTTTCTCAGAATTCGTTCAATCTCTTCAGCGACTTCTTTGGTTTGACCAATCATCATCTTATTCACTGTTGTTTTTCTTTTGAATTCTTTTGGCTTTATTTAGTATTGACTTCATTTCTTTCATAGATACTATTGGACAAAATTCAACAAGAATTCTTTCTCTCAGCTGCTCTTCTTCTGATCTGGCATTAACTGTCCTCATCTCCAAAATGTCATATAAGATTTTAGGTAAATTAGGCATTATTTCAATCAAAAATTTATTGAAAATATTCAAATGTTTTATTGTTGCCTCCTCAAGAATTCTCTGATCGGATTTACCAAAAGATTCATACCATTTGCAAAGTGGCTTGAGATCCCCATCTTTAACCAAATATTTTTCAACTTCTTCCACTAACATACCTGGTTGGTCAGTTTTTTCCTTCTTCTTTACTTGGTCATCTCCACCAGAGGGCTTGCTTTTAGTAACTGTTGCTTCCTTGGTGCCTTGATTCTTGATTTCTTGAACTCCTTCATCAGACTATGTTTCTTCATCTTCAAAAACTACTATATAGAATCTTTTACTTTTATCTTTCTTCCTTTTTCCTTCCTTACCAGATCCTTTAGATTGAATTTTCATAGAGATTGGATTTTTTGCAGGGGCAGATAGGGATGCAAAGCTTCTAGTTGATCTAGCTCAAGCAGATGGTGCTGCTAGATCAATAGATTCAGTTTTTACTGCCTCTTTTTATGCTTGAGCTTCTTCTCTTTTTCTTCTATCTTATTTTAATTTTTCTACCGGTATGCCCATACTTTTTGCTAAGACTTCCACCTCTTTTCTAACTCTTTTAACTATCACAGGTTTTCTGAGTTCATTGTATACTTGCATATTCTTTTCTAAATAAGTACCTTTCTGTCGGATCACAGTTTGATTGCTGAAAGCCTTCACACTTAAATTTTGCCTCAACTCGCTAAGGTTCACCTCACAGCTCTCCAAACTTCTTTTCTTCAAAATGAAAAGTGAAAAATGAAAGATAGAAATGACCTTTTATCACTCGTATACTTAACCCTTTTTCTTGCAATAAATGTTTTTACCCTAACTCATCTGGTTACATTGTTTTCATGCACTATGATAGGTAAATCTTCTACAGATCTCGAATACTACATACTAATTTCTCCAATGAGTTCAAAAAAATCTATAGAACATCTATGTAGTTACTGAACTTATTCATATCCCGGTCTCAGTTACCGATTAGGGGGTTAAGAGATTTTCTTGACAACTCCCCCTAGGCCAAAGGCCTAAAACTAATTCCCGGATGAACTACCAGAAGCAGGTTCTGGTGCTGGTGCATTTCTTCATTGAAGGGACTCTTCTTCACCCATTTCTTTTGCATTTTCTTCCTAATTGCATCTATAGTGACTTTTCCTTTTTCGTTAATATCCTTCCGCATGTTCCTTCTTTGATTTACCAGACCTCTTCTGTTCCAACATATTGTAGCAATGTGACCAAATTTGTTGTAGTTATGGCACACAACATTTTTCTGTTTAGACCAGTTGTTCCATTGATTTTCTCTTGCAATATGGCCAAGTCTATTGCATGTATAGCATCTGACATCTCTATGAGATTTGTTCACCATATTACTACATTCATTTGACTTATGAGAAAACTTATGACAATTAAAGCACTAACCTGAGAATGATGGACCACTTTGATTCATCCTGCTTCCACATTGAGTAGCGATGTGTCCAAATTTATTGCAACTGAAACAATATCCATTAAATTTCTAAGCATTAGGTTGCCTTACCTGATACCTTCCAAATTTGTTCATTTGATTTCCTTGTATGAATCTCCTTTGTCCTGACTTGGAACTTTCTCCTTCTTCATATCGAAGACCTCACTTGTCACCATTTGTCCTCTGACTACTAATTAGTTCATCAAGCTAGGTTGAGCTAACTTTGAACTTTTCTTTATACTCATCTGTAGTAGCAAGTTCATCTCCAAGATCATCAATCCACTTTTCAAGTACTTCCTCATTGTTTTTAGATTGTTCCAATTCATTGTCCAATCAACTGCATACTTCAAATTTTTCTTTCAAGGACTGTCCTAGGTTCTCTTCATTTTTCTTTTTATCTTCAAGATCCTTGGTCATCCTCATCATGATAGATTCCATCTCATTCTTTAGGACAACATTCTTGTAAGCTTTTCACATTCTTCTATCTTTTCCTTCAAGGCTTGACTGAGTTGTTCATTTTCAATGCTCACTACCATTCTTCTTAATCTGATCACATAGTTCCTTTCTCTTCTCTCTGGACTTATTGATTTTTTCTTTCAAAGACTCAATGAATTTTTCAGCATCCATGAGGTTTGCTTGCAATTTTTGAACTTCAGACTTTGACTGATCAAGATCATCTAGGGCCACCAAAAGTTATTGTTGAAGACTGCTTGAATCCATTGAAACACTTTCCAAGATCTCCCCAAGTTTTTAGACTTCTTCTGAGGAGCTAGCTCTGATACCAATTATTGCAAACAAGCTACACTGAGAGGGGGGTGGGGGGGGGTGAATTAGTTTTGTGCAAAAATTAACTTTATTAACCTTTATCTTCAAAGCACTTGTAACATTTAGCCAAAATGCATGAACAATAAGAAAACAATCACAACACCATAACACAAGAATTTTTATGTGGAAACCCTGTTAGGGGAAAAACCACGATGGATGGCCAATTCACAATATGATCTGAGTATACTCAAATGAAGTTTAAAATATGGGAAATGCACTTGCATTTAGGTGCACTGCCTAGAGCTCACTGCTCAAAGAATACTCACTGTCTTACAAAGAAATTCAGATTAAAACCATCTAAGAGTTTGAACTGAGAAAAATAGCATCTACATATGCTTGATTGTAGTTCTGGTTAGGCTCAATACTCGATCTTCTGTCCTTCAGACTAATTATGCACTTCTACTCTATTATGCTCACACTCACAACACAAATCCTTTATGCACAAGTGAAACTATGTATTATTACCCTTCTGCTCTGCTCTTATGTGCAATTCGCATCAACACTCTTCATAGACTTCTCAAAATGATGTGAACGATCTCATATATATATCCGTAATCAAGAATTAATCACCGATATGTCGACATTAATAGAACACAACAATATTTACAACTGTCATCTCAAATCATGAGTAAAGTATAATGCACATCCACAACGGTCAGCCACAACTTAGCTAGGACCCAAAGAAAGATGCATGAACATAAAAATACTTAAATAATTACTTCCCATACATCCACAACATGATACATTCACGAAGTCGGCTCTAGTACTGATAAAACAAAGAATTAGCCAAAAAGATCTTCTAACTCGCAGACGGATCAATACGAGGCACTGAGATTCACGGATAACACAAAGCATACATCGATCAATCTTTCTTGAGATACACAACACAAAATATTAATTGAAAATATTCATGTGAATCGATGAACCCAAAACTATCGGATGCTTTGTTCTTCCTTAACTATTTGCAATTTGACTGCCGGTGAGATCAAATGATGATGCACGGATCCAATCACCAATTGGAGTTGCCATCACTGACAACACCAAAATATATTCACACTGTCTCTTTCCAATAGAGAATTTATCAAATAATAATATTGACAACAAAAAGTGCTTCACATGATTCCACAACTCACTCATAAGAAAAAATAGAATTACAAATGATGAAATGAGTACCAAAACCCATGACCAAAACTTATATACCTCCAATAAATTTTTCCAATAACAAATCTTTGTACTAAACAAGGTAAAAACCACTTAACTCAATTAATCGCATAATTTATTCAATTTTGGAACTTTGAAAAGGAGATGGTCATTGTAAAAAAATCAATAACTAAGGGATATATCCTTATATGGGTCAATTTTTTGTAGTTTTCTATAAATTTAAAAGTTTCAAACGAATGGAATACAATTTTAAGAATTCAAACAAACAAGGATGTTGTGAGGATATAGAGCACATTTGTAGAGGCATGAAATATCTGCAACTCGATGGACTCTAAAATAAACCCTAAAATCCCAAATGACCAACAACCTATCTTAACCTAGGTAGCAACAACCTATCATGGTCTTGTTTTGATGAATTTTTTTGGTGTCTCCAAACTTTGGCTTGAAGGGGAATCTCTTAATATTATTAAGTGTCTTTTGTTGATTAGTTCACCATCTTGGTCAATTTCCCATCTTATTAATGATTCACTTTCTATCATCAATTCTTTTGATGAGATTAAAATTTCACATGTGTTTAAGGAAGCTAACTCGTTGGCTGATGGGTTAGCTAACTTGGGTGTGGTGTCTCAAAATAACTGGGATGATTTTGAATCCTTGCCACTTAACCTTAAGTTTATTTCTAATAATGACCAGGTGTCTTGTCATTAAGCTTGTTAAGATGGGGGAAAGGCTCTTTTATTTTGTTATGAGTTGGTTCTTGCACGTCGAGTTTTGGACCTGCTCTTCTCATAATTTCCTTCTTGTTATCCGTGATATTATGGTCTGGCAGCTTAGGTATGGTGGTACTTTGTATGGAAGGCTCACACACTTTGTGGGTCTCTTTTGCATTGTATTGTGGTTAGTTTTCCTAATCCTTTATGTGCATAAAATTAAGGTGTTGGTGGAGTATTGTTCATTGCATTCTTCCATGGGTGGAGCTCATTGTAGAGTGGAGATGAGACTTGTATGGAGTTTTGGACTAATGAAACTATGTGGGAGCACCTAGAAAAGGGTGGGGTTAGCCCATATTTTCTAAAGCCCCAAGGTGTGAATCCTGATGTGACGAAGGTCTTTGTTAAGGGGTGGATTGGTAGGATTTTGCATTATAAAGTTGTGGAGTTTAATATCAATGAGGATTTTGTTGCGGAGGTGACTGGTTTTCCTTCCTCTGGAAGGAAATTTTATAGAGACAGAGGTGTGGCTAAGAAAGCCCTTGCTAATTTCTTTAAACATGATGAGAAGAAGAAGTTCTAGTTGGTTGGCAATGATGGGTATTCCCATTAATCTCTCAAGCCGTTATGGAGGGATATTGCTTTGGCCATAATACATTAGTTCACTTTGGAGGGTAGGTTTTTATTTATTTATAGATATCATTTCATGTTGTTGAATCATATTTGACATAATTATTTGGTTTCATTTCCTTCCTATCTTTTGTTGTCGATGTAGAATAGTATTGAGGATCATCGCAGGAACCCCAAGAAGGCTATTCTCCCTAAAGGCCTTATGAATTTAATGTTTGAACACATTAAGTTTAAGTTAATCCCTATTTCTCCTAAGACTCATGCCCATAAGAAGGTTGGAAATTTTTTTGGCTATGAGACTGGTGATTTGGCGATGGAGTGGGAAGGAAATTTTGATGATGATGATTCAGACTTTGAGGAGTTGTCAGAGGAAATCAGTGATTCTATGAAGGGTTCTGAGGCTTCTAAATCTTGGTCGAAGGGTTATGAAATGGATATTGAGGTTAAAGAAGTGGTGGTTCCCTTTGGGAAGAAGAGTGTGAAGGGGAAGAAAAAATGCACCAGGAAAGAGAAGATTTTTGTTAAGAAGAAGGTGGAGGTGTCTAAAGTCGTGGAGGAGTTCCTTACTTCTAATATTAATCTTACTCTAGGTGCTAGTAAGGTGGGTGATTTAGATTCCCCTGTTTAGAAGGATGGTCTGGGTGGTGGTAAAGGCCTCTCTAGGTCTGTGCAGTCGATGAAGGGAATTGTTCAGGGGATTGAGGGTTTGAAATGTTCCAAGGGGGTTGAACCTTTTCAAGTTACCCATGTCTCTCCTCTCGGCTCTGAGTAGGTTAAAGGGATTGTTGTGAAGGCAGAGCGACTGAAAATTTTTGCTGACTTAGCGAACTTACTGGATAAAATTCGAGTGAAATTTGATATGATTGAAGTGGAGGATTCCCCTATGGAGGATGAAATGAGGGATAAAGAGGAGGCTCGGGAGGTCCCTGTTGATAATGTGGGTTCTCAAGCTCTGCCTCCAGTCAATTGGGATGAGGTTAACATGGGTATATTTTGCAAAATGGTTGAGGATGGTACTCACAACTTGCTTTCTATGGTTAAGTGGCTATTCTCGTAGGTTAAGGAGCTCAATGTTCAGCTTAAGAATTGGCAGGATGTGTGTGTGGCTTTGGTGCATAGTAACCATAAGGAATGGGCGATTAAAGGTAAGGTTAAATCCATAAATGTTATGCTTGATAAACTTCTTGTGAATTTTGATCGTCTTGGCACTACTCATTTTGGAATTGGTGATCCAAAAGACCTTTGAGGAGAGATTTGTTAAGATTGAGGATAGAATTACTAAGTTGTCTAATGATCTGAAGATTGTGGTTAATATTAGCAATAATTCTATGAAGTCGATTGCTAAGGGCCTCTCTATTTTGAATGAGAAAGCCTTGAAATGGATTGGTAATCCCCTGGAGCTGGGTGATATTGACACGACAATGGAGGAGGTTAGTCCCAAGAACCTAATGGAGAAGAATGATGCTTTTGATCCTACTATGTAGAAGGATGTGGATGTTGGCTTGTGTTTGAGAATGAGGAGTGAAACTAAGAAATGGGATGCTATCTCATGAGGAGCTCAAGGATGTGATGGATATGCATGAGGGGGTCATTGAGGAAAATTTGGCCTTAGTTAATGTTCTAGAAAAAACTGTTGTAGCATTGTTGTGGTTTTTGCTCGATATGCTTTGTTGCTGATGTTTTTCTTTTGGATTACTAATGGGTTTCCTGGTTAATTTTTGTTGTCAGCATTTTGGTCTTTTTAGGTTGTGGGCTCTATGGTTTAGTCTTTCTTGCAGATTTTCTCCTTTGTAAAGGGTTTCAGAGTCCCTTCAAAAGTTTTTTTTTTGTATCAGAAACAACCTATCATAACCTCTAGGGGCCAATATTTACAAACCATCTCCTAAGAAAAACATTGACTCCTAAAAAACTAAAACTAACACCAAAACTAACTTGAACAAACAAAAAGAAAAAGAAAAAGAAAAAATAAGGGATCCTTATTTTTAATGCGGCATGTGTGTAAGGAACAACACATGCAAATATACAAAATTAAATGCAAAGAATAATGATAATTAGGTCTAGGAATGATGAAGATGGAATTTTTTTATGTAGGTATTGATTTTTTTAATCTATCATAAAAAAATTGGTAATTTTTATATCCAATCTTAGATTTTGCATTGGATCATGTCCTTTTTTCTATAAGCATGTATCTATTCTATATTATGTGGATATGATTCTACTAGTTAATACTTTTCCTTTGTATTTCACTTGATTCTGTGCTTATCATTATGTATTAGAAAAATACTTTTGACTATAGCTATAAACTAGAAAAGTATTTTTAAAGGACTCCAAAACCTTGAACAATAAGAAAGGTAGCATGAATAATAATCTAGAACCAACAAAGAAATGGGTCTCAAAACTTGAAATGCCATTGAGAAACAAACAACCAAACTAACAATCAAGGAGGTTTGAATCCAAACCTCACCAAAGAGCTATAAATTAGGGTTAATGACTAACCTATTTGGGTCATCTTAAGATTTTTTCTTTAAAGAACTAGACTCAACCAAAGGGAACATAATCATAGATTCTCTACAAAGTGTTGGTTGTTAGGAATTACCGATATTTAAAAATATATTAAGGAGGTTACCTAATTTGTAGGGAACACATTCTCCTAATTCAACTTCCACGAGAAACCAACTTTACAATCATGCTAAACATTGATAGATAGTAACAAGTGTGCAAATTTCTTAGATGATGCTTTTGAAATAAATGGTATTCCTTTTAGTGTACTAGACGAAGTGTTCTTCTAACATATTCTCCTTATATGTGAGCTATTGTTTAATGATTGATTGATGTCATTGATTGATAAAATGAATGCAATTAAATCCCTTCAAATATAAGTATATAGTAACAAATCACATTAAACATGTACAAAGTTAGATCACTGTGGAAATAAAATAAGTGAGGGCTGGCCAAATTTGATTTTTTTTTTTTAATATTAGGGATTATATTTGCAAGTGTGATATTGATCTCATTCTTAGAGGATTGAGTTAGAAAAAAAGAGTGGTAGGATCAATGTGGAAAAAAACCATATAAACATGGAGGATGCCATAAATGCTAGGTGTACACAAATATGTGTATAAACAACTAAAATCATGTCAAATACATGAGAATATGTGTAAAGAAGAATGGAAAAATATATTAAAATAAATCTAATTATACATAACAATTATGTTTGTTTTTTTATATATAATTATATTCAAATATTCTCTCAAATAAATCCAAACAAAAAAATTAACATAAATATTTAAATTTCACCATCACACAAATATATAAATTATATTATAAAGTAGGCTTCCCGTAAACCATTTATATTGTCTTTGAGGTGATGATATTACCACTCAAAAAATGAGAAAATTTAGACAAGACTTCATATTATTGTTAGGTGGTGAGAGACTTTCTTCTAAGGACCCCATCATCACTATGGACATGTTAACTTCAAATCTTTACTTTTGGAATGGAAGAAACAAAATATATTTGTGGGTGACATTTAATCATAAAATTTTGAAAATAAAATAAAATTTTAATTCAATATGCATTTTCACAATTTTTTTTTTTATAAATTGTGACACTTCATAATAAAATTAAAGTGTTGGATTTATATCACTATTTATTTTTTTATAATAATTTTAATTTAATATTTTAAAAAATTAAATATTATATTATTCATTAACAACTAAATGTTTCTATCAATTATAAGTTCTATACCTAAGCTCAACCAAATATTTAAATTTGTTAACCCTACCCTAAGTAAACTATAAACGATAGTTTGTTTTGTTTTGTTACTTACCATTCTCTTTATTTGATTATTTTACATGTACTATATGCAAAGTTGTTAATGCCCAACTATTTTTTAATACCATGGACGTTGAAAGTTAACATATAAGAATATTGTATATAATATATGCAATTCAAAACATTGGTTTTGGTGCCATTTTTGCTGATGTTAAACTAGTTTTGTATAGATTGTCCAAGTTAGAGTAATGTGAAAGAATTATAATATAATACTAGTCGGCATTTAGAGTGTCTCTTGGAGATTTTATGAAGTGATAGATATACGATGTTATCACTTGATTTATGATTATGATTTGAGTTATTTTTGGATTTATATGGATTTTTTAAGATGTTTGTATTGTAATAATTATTGTGTAGCATTGAGAATATGTAATATAATATAATTTATTGAGTAATATTTTATTCATATAATCTTGTATGAATATTGGTATATTATAAGTGTGGTGTATGGTGTGTATATATTTTCTATAGATTTATGTTATTATAGTTAATGTTTTATAATGTGTTTTGAGTGTAATAAGAATAAATCAATTTGAGGAGAGCAATATGGATGTGTTGTACTCATAGAATAGTTAAGATGAATCTCTATGATAACTAGTATAACTATACATCTAAGTCATTTATGACTTTGAATATCTTTATTATTACCTAAAAAATATTTTGTATCATGTTTAACGTTATAATAATTATAATGTTTTTATGTTTAAGTACTTATAAATTTCATAAATAAATTTTAGTAACGAGTGTTCTAAAATATTTGAAAATATACTTCAATATATTTTCATAAAAATAGAATCTTTTGGTATTCATGATAAGTTAATTTTAGATTTTTTAGTGTTAATTTGATTCATGGATGGATAAATATGAAAAATGCATCTTCTAGAACTCTCTAGCAAGTCTATGGTGGCATGTAAGACAAGATGAATTGTCAATTTTAAAAAAAAAAAAAATTACTTTTGAATTTTATTTGATTTCATTTGAGTGAATTTAATTTAAAAGAGGATATTTTAGAGTCTCATGTGAATTGATTTTGGATTTAAATTTAGTAGGATTTCACACGAGCTTGCATTTAATTAAAGAGAAGATATTTTTGGAATAGAAAATATGTTTAAAGTTATTCTATTTTTGAAAATTTAAGATGCATAATGAATTATGGACTTTAGCTTCTCTTTTTTTAAGAAAAGGAGACATATCATTATATTATTGAATAAAGTTATACCAACTTGAATAAGGTTTATTTAACAAAGAGAGGCTTAAAAAGATAGGTTTCATCTTTATGAATTTATTATTGAATTTTGAGATTAGAATTTTAAGAGCTTGAGTAGAGGAATGTGAAGTAGAACAAAAGGATTTTGAGATTTTGATATATTTCTCCTATCCTCTTCCTCAAATTGTATGCAAGAGTTTTCTTAGAAATATTCAAGAGAACTACATTAGAGAGACACAAACTTATGGTTCTCATTTTTTAATTTTCAAGTTTTTTCTAGTATGCATTTGATATTCTCACAATATTTTTCTAATTAATCACAAATCTCTAATGAATCACTCTCTTCTAAGAGATCCTCCATTTTTAAATTCCTATGTTTATAACATGTGTTAGTGAACTTCTTAATCTTTGAACAAGATGTCCTTGTCATAGTCTCAAAATTACATGAGTACATAAAAACACTAAATAAAATGCTCCCATTAGAAGAAAAAAAAGACCATATAACTCTAAGAAAGGTCTCTCTCTAGCTACAATACCAAATATTGAATGTAGGGTAAATGATGCATAAAAATATTAACTAAATAATATTTAAATCTAATTTATATATGATTAAATTTTAAAAAATGAAACATGGAGAAGCATATAAAATTAGCAACACATAAGCACACTATATTTCATGGAAAAATCCTTACAAGAGAGAAAACCACCATCAAAGAGAGCCGATCTCAACAAATTGTAAGTAGATCAATATAATCCACCTATTCCTTTGGTTTAATAGTAACACGAGTATAATCAAATATGAAACTTCCACCCAATGAGGAGACTAGAAACCATGAATGATTTCCAAAAATTGAGTCAAAATAATCTTTCATTAAGGTAAGACAAAACAATGACCTCAGTACACTTTCAGTAAGAAGTATGGTCATTAGGGAAGTAACTTAGGACTGGTTAGTCCCAATGATTCTAAGACTCTGACCAAAGCACATACCTATCGAATGATAGATGTATACATCATTTAAGTAGATGCTTATTTCAAATATATGAATAGATGAGTTCTTGTTCCATACAGACAAATTAGGTGAATTCCTATTCTGAATGAATAGATGATTGGTTGTTATTCAAAGTTGACAGATACATATCCTCCATGGATATAAGTTCTCGAGTATACTTATGAATGAATATTTAAACAAAACAAAACAAAAAAAATAGTGGTGTTTTTGGATTAAAATATACTGGTCTTTATAGTTTTCTTGATACCAATATTATCTAAACATCTACATTTTATAATAGGATTTTTTTTTGTATGTTGATGGCCTATTAATCATGAGGATTTCTTCATCTTCCATTATAGTAGAGAAAACTACCCTTTATGATATATTTTCTATGACCATGAGGTTTGTTGCATTACTTTATTAAGAT
Organism: Sequoiadendron giganteum; assembly: GCA_007115665.2. Lineage (NCBI taxonomy): Eukaryota > Viridiplantae > Streptophyta > Pinopsida > Cupressales > Cupressaceae > Sequoiadendron > Sequoiadendron giganteum. The sequence goes on from CM021103.1 coordinate 184,471,229, forward strand.
TGAGATATCTTATTTTTATTATAGGATTACCATTACACAATCCAATTATTCTCTTGATTTTCTCTCATATTTACACATGGATAATTATAATCCTACTCTAACTCCCTTTCGTTCTAGAGTCAAACTTGAGGCTTAGTTCTCTTCACCATTAGTTTATGGTACTTTGTCTTGATATCTTGTTGGGATCCTCATTTATCTATCTCATACTCTAGGCCTAATATTTCATATTCCATGGGTATGGTCTTTAAGCTTTTGTAGAAGCTGCATGAGTTGAACCAATAAGAAACCGAGAAAATTATCCATTATATTAAAGATAATCATAATTATGAGATTCAAAATGAAATATATATTAATATTGATTTAATGGGGTGTATAGATTTAGATTAGGTAAGAAGTTATAAAGATCACAAGTCCACTTTAGGTTACAAATTATCACTTGGTTTAGGTCCTATATGTTTTTTATTGCTCTATCTTCAACTAAGGTTAAATATCAAGGGTGTGAACACAACCAATAAATCCATTTATTCTCATATCTATTTAATATGATCATTAATCATAATTTTTGTAACTAGAGTACCATACAAATTTATCAAAATATAGTCCACCATCGGTAGACCAAGAAATGAGAGTTTCAAATGTACTATATTTGCAAGTTTACATATGCATAGGCCATTGATCTTTGATACTACCTGACTTCTAAAAAAAATTTTGTCATCTTTTGTAGACCAAGTTTCTTTATTTATGAGTCTTTCTAGGAGTATGAGAGGCTACTTCTTTTGGGGGATTCTTATTACTCCCCCTCACCCTCCCCCTCCCCCCTCCTCTCTCTCTCTCTCTCTCTCTCTCTCTCTCTCTCTCTCTCTCTCTCTCTCTCTCTCTTTCTCTCTCTCTCTCTCTCTCTCTCTCTCTCTCTGTCCATCTCTCTGTCTCCTCCTCTCCTCTCCTCCCCTCCTCCTCTGTCTCTCCTCCTCCTCCTTCTCTCCTCTCTCTCTCCTCTCCTCTCACTCTCTCTCTCTCTCCGTCTCTCCTCCTCCCTCCTCCTCTCCTCTCCTCTCCACTCCCTTGATCTCATCCCCTCTCCTCCTGACCTCTCTCCTCTCTCTCCCTCTCTCCCCTCCTCTCCCCTCCTCTCCTCTCTCCCCCTCTCTGTCTCCTCTCTCTCTCCTCTCTCTCTCACTCCTCTCTCTCTCTCCTCTCCTCTCTCCTCCCCTCTCTCTCTCTGTCTCTCTCTCTCCCTCTCTATCTCCCTCTCTGCGTCTCTCCTCTGGTCTCCCTCTCTCTCCTCTCCCTCTTTCCTCTCCCTCTCCCCCCTCTCCCTCTCCTTTCTCTCCCTCTCTCTCCCCCTCTCTCTCTCTCTCTCTCTCTCTCTCTCTCTCTCCCTCTCTCTCTCTCTCTCTCTCTCTCTCTCTCCTCTCTCTCCTCTCTCTCTCTCTCTCTCTCTCTTCCACCCTCCTCTCTCCCTCTCTCTTTCTCTCCCCTCTCTCCCTCTCCCTCTCTCTCTCTCTCTCTCTCTCTCTTTGTGGATTTATCTTTTATGTGTATCTTCGTACATGTGTACCTCATCAAGCTACATTAACCAAAACCAATCTTTCCACCCACCTAAGTTACACTTTGGTAATATTAGTGAAGGTTTTTAATTTTTCTTTGAATATAAGTATTTTCCTACATATTGTTTAGCTTGCTTAGTTATAGTGAGTGTGTCATTATTAGTGCATAGGGAGTATTGCATGAGAGGAATGAAATAACTAGGAGGGGTGGTGATAAGTTGGCTAGAGGTAGATGAAATGGGTTTAAAGATATAATACATCATATGAGATGCAAGTATTTCAAGAGGGGTATATTTAGGAGGAAGGTCATATAGATAGTGGAAGGTGAAACTAAAGGAAAGACACTATATGGTGGGATATTTATAGATGATAGCACAAAAGGAGCGATGATGGAAGATGTATCAATGGTATAAGGAGAGGAGATAGAACTACACTATCCATTGTAGATTAGGTAATTTTAGCATCAAATTGTAAGATCTCTGGTCCATGTGGCTTATTGATGAAGATATTCAAAATCATATTAGTTAGTTGTGTAGGATTTCAAACATTTTCCAAACTATCAAGATCATTTATAATAACTTGGTTGGGCAAATGAGTATCATTATCATAAACCTTAATATCCTCTAAGTTTTTCTTAATATGACCATTTGAATAAGTATTAGTCTCTTTGGATTGGGTGGTCATTTTAGGGTTTAGATGAGAAACCATTCCCAATAGAAGATTAGGATCACAAGTATCTCATAGAATAAATAAAAGATAAAATCTCAAGAATCCACTAATAGATTTAAAAATTAGAAATATCATTAGTATATCAAATCTAAAGATGAAACCCTACTAGGATAGCCAAGAATGGGTATAATGGAAAAAGAGAGAAAATAATGAAGCATAAACCCTACAAATAAGTTTTATATTAATATAATAGTTCAATGAAAGGAATATGGACCCCCTTACACCAACTAAATTAAACTAAACTTTGATGATTCAACCAAAGGGAACCGGGGTTGAGCAAGAGGAGGTGGCATTCTATGATATCATAGAGGTAAAATGATTCTTGCTTATGTGATTTAAACTTGGAAAAAAGAATTCAAGTTTTGTTGAGGTGGAAGAGGCTTATCATGGGGTTCAATTAGCCAATAGTAGAGGATTCACCAATTTGGCTATAGAAGGGGATTCTCGGAATACCATCATGGTGCTAAAGGTTGATGCTTCACTTTATTGGTCTCTTTGGGTTCTCATTGCTTCAACTAACCTTCATATAATGAGAATATGATATTTTTAGATAAAACATGTTTTTCGAGAAGGGAATATGGCTATGGATGGGATGGCCAATCTAGGAGCCATTATAACAAGATTAAAGTTTGGAAGGATTTCCTAATGATCTTGAAGCATGTGAGAAATTTAATAACTAATGAAGAGATTGTATATCATGTTAGGAAATAACATGTATCTCCTTCAAGCTCATAATGAAAACACATATCATCCTAGTTGTTTGAAAGGTAATAATTGCTACCCATTTCATGTTGGTGTAAATAGGTGTTTTACCTATCTAGGTCCTATTTACATGTTAATTCCACCTAGATCCTAGGATGGAATCTTTCTAGATAGTGTTAGTTGTCACTAGATCTTATCCTTTTTCATTTAATGCTTGTGTCCTAATTCATTTAATATTTGTTGAGGTAGTTATCTCATTGTACAGGATTAAGAAACATGCCAAGATCGTGTCTAATCATATCTCACAACTTAACTTTAAAAGCAAGCCATCATATGCACATTTTCATATTCAATCTAATAATATTACATCCATAATTGTAGCATGATATTTCTACCATTTCTCTCTTGTAGAAGTTATTGTTGTCTTGTAGGTGATCCTGGGGTGTTCAAGAGTTCACCATTAACTCCTACATGGTATTAGATCTTCATTGCTATAAAATTATTCCCAAATTTGAGGGACCTATTTTGGCTTGAGAATTTTGTTAGGTGTGAACGGGGGTTTCAAGGACCTCACAATTAAATCCAATGTGTCAGGAAATGTCAAGTTTTCCTTTTATCTCATAAAATTTAATTATATTTTGACTGATCTACAAGTGTTTCAAGTTGAGGGTTATAGTTGCTAGATCATGGAGGTAGCTAAATTTTTGGGGTACTTTGGACCAAATATGACCCTACCATTGCATCCAAATGGTCTGAAAACTTAAGGATCAACTATCAAATTATCAAGTTTCGACACTTTTATCCCAGGGGCATCAGATGTTTTTTCTTGTGGTTGCCATTCTATATGGATATGTACCATGTGGTTGTTCGTACATGGTCTACAGTCATTGGTTGATGTTGGAAGAATATTCTTTTACTATCTAGCATATTTGCAAGCATATTACTTTGTCTTGGGTACTGTTGGCATACAATCTGGCATAATCTTTGAATTTGTAGACTTCAATGCCTATCACGCCATTCGTTAAGGTACATAAATCCTTTTAAATAACAATTTTTATTAAAATTATTTTAAAAATATATAATATAATTTCATGTCATCTATCATGGGGCTTTGTTCCTTGTGGGTTTTTCCCAACGAGGGGGCTTAATGCCTCGAGCGATGAAATTGTGCCTACCACCCCCAAGTGATTTTCCCCAATGGCACTACCACCATTGGGGCGACATTTAAAAAAAAAAGATCTCTAATATTGCGGTCTTATGGGTGCCTAGAGGTAAAATCTCAAGGGCCCAAATTTTATCCCCCAATGCCCGAATCGGGTAATTTTTTCAAAATACCAAACTTACAATTCAAGAGTCAATTTTTCACAAACAAGATTTTGACAGAAAGTTGGTTCAACAAAATTTGTAGTGGTGTAGGCTATTTTCCAAAATTTTATTGTTTGGTGGCATTTATTGATGATTGAATTCATATTGTCATTTTGGCTCCCAAGCTCATAACTTTTTGCCACAATATTCAATTTTCATGATTCTTGTGGCATTGGAAAGGTATTGAGGATCTCTATCATGCCATCCATGCACTCTTTTTGGTTCAAACCCAAGTATCTTTTATTCAGATTTGTGCATATTCACATTCTAATTGATCACTTGGACATATTGCCACTTGGGAACTTAAAATTTTGATCTTTTCACTTCATTTCAGTTTATAGAATGATGTTTTATCTCTTTTTTCTTCATTTAGATTCTAGGGTAGCTCCATATCGAGAGTTGTCCAGTGTTCCTTAGCATTGGGATGATTGTTTCTTTATCATGATTACAAGATTGCTCCAAAGAGATTCTAGGATTTCTAACTTTAGAATTATCTTTCCTTTATTGCTTGGATTAAGGTTCTAGACTCCTCTAGTGTGCTTCCAATGTTTCTTTGAAAAAGGTTATCTCATTGAGGACAGTTGAATGGTCTCTCTTCATCTCTCTTATGGGGGTGTTTTTCCTCATATGGGATTTTTTCCTTCTCATTTATCATTGAGAGTATTTTGTACTTCATCTCTCTTTTGTGGAGTTTTATCCCATTAGGTTTTCTCCTTTTCTCTATTTGTGATAGATTGCATTGGATATTCAAATTGGTACCTAGCATGTCCTTGTATTTGGGACCCATCTTTGCATCTTTTCATAATAATACTCCCTAAGTTTTACTTGAGGGGTTGTTGGTGTAAATAGGCGTTTTACCTATTTAGGTCCAATTTATATATTAAGTCCACTTAGATCCTAACAGGGAATGTTTCTGGATAATATTAGTTGACATTAGATCTTATCTTATTTTTTAGCATTTAATGCGTGTGTCATAAGTCATTTAATATTTGTTGAGGTAGTTGCCTCATTGTATAAGATTAAGACACATGTCAATATCTTATCTAATCCTATCTCATAACTTTCTTTATAAGCAAGGCATCATATGTAAATTATCATATTCAATCTGGAAATATTGTATCCATAATCATAGCATGATATTTCTATCATTTCTCTCTTGTGGAATTTATTGTTGTCTTGTAGGTGATCCTGAGGTGTTGAGGAGTTCACCATTAAATATTACATTTCATTCTCCCCATAACAAGCTTGTGTCATATATGGTTTCTATTTGCATTAAGATTCTTTTGAGAGTGGATCCTAATAATGATTCTACTTCTATTATGTATATTAAAATGGGAGGGGACCTTATTTAGGAGGATCCCAATTGTTGTGATACCCTGAGGAACAACCCAAATTAACGTCCTATCTTACAAAAACACGAGTTTTCTTCTTAAATTAAGGCCATGAAGGGTCACGACCCTAACCTCTATGGAATTATCCAAATCTTGGAAGGATGATCTCATTGAGGTTAGGGGTCTCTCCTTTGTTGTTTCTATGGAGCATATTGTGATAGCTACTGACCTCCCCATGGAAGGTACCAACACCCCCCAAAATCCCAAAGGGCATTATAAAAAAAACATGAAAAAAATCTTAAGAAAGGTGATAAGGTGAATAGATTACATACCAAGTATAATCGAGAGGAATTTATGGGTGTTTGGAAGAGGATGGTAGAGGTTTCAATGATGTATGCAACATTGTATGTTCAATTTAAAATATTTCATGCACATATTTTTCTAATGTTAAATCACAATCGCCATAATATTAAGATGAAATTAAATTTCTAGATTCACTCTTCCCTAGAGAAATCTGTAAAAGAAGTTTAGGATAATGGGAAGCCTTTGCCTCTTCATGAGGGCCTAATTTACAAGATCTATTGGCACAATGTTGCACTCTCCCTGGCCATTTCTTCTCTCCCATGGGTGACAAACCCTGCCCTTGTTCATGAAAATGCTACTGAGATCATGGAGGGGAATCCCATCACCATTGCCTCAACTAACTTTTCTACCCCTTGCCATCAACCTAGAATCACTAGGTATAACCCTCCCTATGTTTTAAAAGGTAAATCCCATGTGTTTGAGGACCCTACCCTACTAGCAAGAAAAATTATCTTTTGTGGACCCCCCAAATCTCCATTTCTAATGATAATTTTTTATCCTCAAGGTCCCCAACATCAAAGGATTCCCCTATTGACTCCCCTCCTAGATCCCCTTTGAATACTTCTCCTTTTAGCCCCTTCCTCCCAAAAGTGGGATACTGACCAAACCTTGGAGCCTGAGGACACCCCATTGGATAATTTCAACATTTGTGAGAATTGTGCTCCCCTAAGGGAGAAACTAGAAAAAAATTACAAGGCCACCAACATACAAAAAAAAATTTCTCAAATGGTTGCTTTCTCATCTCATAACTTCCAATAAAAAAATCCAAAACTTAGAGTCTTATGCTCAATAAAACTATGGACTAGTTAGGTGAGATGGAAGATTCATGCCACTCAGATTTATTGAGAGGTATGGCCAATACCTTTGAGAATTGGGCCAACTTTGAAAAAGAGGTTACAAAGATCAAAACTACAAGTAGGTCCACTCAGGAGAGCATGAGACTAAGGAAAGAGGTTTCCAATCTTCAAAGAAACCAATAAAAAACCCTCCTCAATTTGTAGGAGATCATTAGGTATAACAAAGAAACGGTTAAAAACATTGTGATGACCATTTAGGTCTTCCAACAAGAGCTGAAGATTTTTCAGGCCAAGTGTGCTAGGGAGGATCAATTGGAGGTGTAGAGGGGTTAGAATTTAACACCAAAAACATAAAACAATAAGGAAATAATATCAAATTTAAAACACAACCTTATACCTTTGGTGGCCCTCAAGATTGAGCTCAAGAAGCACACTATTCTTGTTGGATTTTCTCAAGTATGGATGTGTATTGTTCACAAGATTGCACCAGCATAATAGTAGCCAAATTCAAGATAGATAAATGAGAGGATAAATTCCTAATTTATAGAAAATTGGAGGGGGAAATGGAGGGTCAAGATTGAAAGTTAATGGAGGGCTAGGATTGAAAGTTAATGTGATGCATGGATCAAGGTTGTGGCTAATTAGCATTGCGAAAAGTGTCACAAGATAGAGGGAGGTGAAATGGGGAGGTGTGCTCACACATGTGTGAGCACACATTGGGAAGAGATGCATTAATTTGTGTAATAGATAGGGTGGCTCATAGGGTAGCTTGTGTAAGAGGTTAGTTGGGGTAGGTGAGATGGAATTTAAAATTAGGAAATAATGGTAATGAGGATTAGGGATGAGGGTTAGATCAATTAATCAAGGATTAATTGATTACTAAAGATGGGTTGAGTTAATAAACCAAGGGTTTATTAACTTAGGTGGAGTTAAAATTTGGAGAATGAGATAATGATGATTAGGATTGGGATAAAGTTAATTAATCAAGGATTAATTAACTTAAGCAAGGTTAGGGGATTTAGAGGAATAAGGGTAAAGGTTAGATTTAATTAAATAAATGTAGGTTTATTAAATTAAATGTGATAGAATGTAAGGATAATGGGGAAATCGATTAAATAATAATAAATATTTATTTAATTAATTATCAAAATAAGTGGCATAGGCTAAATTAAATAAATAACAAGTATTTATTTAATTTAATTATATTATTTTGGGTGACTACATTTTGTCCCTCTTTGAGATGATGTTGTGACTAAGAGAAGTAACATCATTTTAAAGAAGAATAAAATATAGTGGATAGGAAAGGGATAAGTACTAGAAGAATTATGCCCCAATAACTAGGAAGGATGAGGAAGGATGATGAGGAGGTATTATTCCCACTCGAGAGGAAATGCGAGTTCAAAGAACATGAATGTGCTCTCAAAATGGATGATGAAGGATAAAAAGATGAAAGGGTGAGCTACCTAAGGATGGATGGGATAAGATAAAGATGATGAAGATGTGGATGGAGAGGGAGTATGGATTATCATCATTCTGCAATGATATGAGCAACCTAGATTTAATATTGTACTTGACATAATGCACCAAGGTATAAGGAACCATGATGACAATGTGCCAAGTATGTGATAAAAAGGTCAAGTGTGAACATATGCCCTATGACACCATGATTCCCCCATGGAAATAGAGTGCAAGAGACCATGATAAATGCAAACAATGATAAAACACACAAGCAACAAGAAAACATGAATAAAAACTCAAAATCAAACAAGGACTATACTCCAAGTCAAGCTAAAAATCGATTGATGGATTGATTTATGGTTTGGTGATGATGATGACTGGGTTGGGAAGGATATATACCTATGATGATAGTTGGATTAAATTGGATCAATTGGATTGAGCTTGATTTGCATTAAAATGATGGATTGATTAAGGATGATGTGCTAGATTGCAAGGTTGGATTGTGTGGATTAGGATTGATTGCATTGGATAGGTTTGGATGTGAATGAGTGGATTGGAAGGATAGATAGATTGGATAAGATATTATTGGATGGAGGATAGGATGATTAGGATAGAGGAATGGATGGAAGCCAATGACAAGGGAGAACCAAGTCCTAAGAAAAGGATGGAAGTATAAATGGATTGTGTGGATATGAGATAGATGTATTTAGTAGATGGAAGATAGGTGATGGGAGATGAGTCATAAGAGGATAGTGGATAAGGATAGGAGGGTGTATTTCCAAGGAATAGTTGCAAGCATGATATGGAATGATAGTTCCTAAAGGACATGGATGGAAGCAAGGGCAAGGATGGAATTATCCAAAGCATGCATGAATATTTTTCTCCTAGATTTAGGAAGACCAAGGGTGAAGAGAGGGGGTGAATTGGATAGGATGACCAAGGTTAAGTGGATAAGATATGGATGTATGGATATTTGACCCCTAGGCTCTTTATCAAGATCAAAGATGGGAAGGTAAGATAGATTAATTTGGATAGGATGAGGGATGATTAATGATATGGATAGGATAATATGCATGGTGATTATGAAGATCCTTAGCCTTGTCAAGATCAAAGGTGGAAAGGGGAAGATGGATAGATGTTGAAGGATAGTGGAGGATGTGGATAATATGTGGTTTGGATTAAGCTTTCCCCCAAGTGTAGAGTGCAAGGGGATGAGGGGAATTACCCATGAGTGGATGGGTGATAGGGATATGGAGGAAGTACTCAAGCATCTAGTTCCATACATGGTATCCATTGATTATGTGATATTATGCTCATAGATGTTGGTAGAATGAAGGTAAGGGGGGGTAAAATGGATTTGGAGATGGAGAGGGTTATATATTTATGCAAAGGATTGGATAAGAGGGATGAAAGGATAGAATATTGATGTTGGATAATGGATGGGTTGGTGGAAGGCATGTGGATGAGTGGGTGGGAATGTTGAAGAGATAAACATTGGCACACACCTTGAAGGGTGATAGGGTTGTGGGAGAGAAGTGGATTTTGGATTTTGAGATTTAAATGGAGGAGTGGATGAAGATTCTGGGACATAAGGACCCAAAATGAATGGAGGTGAGGTGATGAAGGATTATTAGATGGAGTGAAAGACTTAAGATTGGATGAAGATTTTGGATTAGCAAGTTTGGATGCCAATTTTGATTTTTCTTTGGGATGCATTAATTTTATAAGTATTTTTTGAATCCACATAGTTTTTGGCTTTAATTTTTTCTTCATGGGCCTTTGTGGCCTTTGGGATTTTTTATTTTGGATGATATTTTTCTTGGTTTTTTCCTGTCTTTTTTATGGGACACGTTGATCCTTGGATTTTTGTGGATTTTTGGCTTTGTACATTGGAGATTTGGCATCCAAATTTCTTCCAAGAGCAATGAGATTGGTGAATGGATAGGAATTATGTGGATGCATTATGGATGGGTCGGTGTAGGTAGTGTGTTGGAAAGGGTTCAAGGGTTTGTGTCTTTGTTGATCTTGATTAGGGATGTGAGGTGATGGATAAAGAGGATAATAGGATTTTGGAATAGGAATGTTAGGTGGTGGAATGTAGGGACCCAGAATGGATGGAGGAGATGAAGGGCTTTGTTTTGGGACACAAGGACCCAAAAAGGATGAAAGGGGTGAGAGATTGGGATTTGGAACAAAAGGGCCCAAGATAGATTTGGAGGACGAGGAACATGGATATTTGGCTTTAGATGGATGGATTTTAGATTTAGGATAGGTGAAAGGAGTACCAACATCTAGAGCTTGGTATCCAAGGCCATGCTATTTTTTATTTTCTTTTATATTAAGGGGTTCTAAGATGCCTTGCTCATGGAGGCCTAAATATTTTCCTTGATAATGCATGGCTTGAAAAATATTTTTGCCAATGGGATAATTATTTTTAAAGCAAGATGCCAGTCCATTTTGAGGGGGATATGACATGGGAGGAATGATAGGGTCTTGAATTAGACCAGTGTGGATGAAAGTGGAGGAACCAAATTGATAAGTAGGGGATTCATGGGTAGCTTGGATAGGGGTGATGGGATCTTGTGGGGTATTAGGATCATGAGATGGAGATGAAGGGATGCTTTGATCTTGACTTGGGATAGGATTATGGGATGGGGTAGATGGTATAGTGTGTTCTTGGTTATGAGGTGGAGGGGGGTCATGACATGTAGTGGGAGGTGTGTTTGGCTTATGGGAGGGGAGAGGATCATTAGATGGGGCGGAGGGTTTACTTTGATCTTGATTTAGAGAGGGATCATGTAATGGACTGGAAGGGGTATTTTGATCTTTATATAGAGGGGGGTCTATGTTAGCATGCTTTGGATTAGGAGATGGACATGGTTAATTTGATGTGGATGGTGTGATGGGGGAGGAAGGTTGGAAAGATGCTTCAACTTGGATGGATGGAATAGTAGAGGGTACATGCAACTTAGGGGATTGAGATTTATCTTGATGTGGGGGTATTAAAGGTGGATGCATGACATGGGAAGATTGCACAACTTTGTTTTTGCATGGGGAATTAAGCACCTTTGAAAGTAGTCCTTGGATCCAACCATTATGAGGGACATGAGATGAATTTGATAGGTAAGATTGGGGTGATGTGGATTGTAAGGATGTGGGAGATGCACAAGTGGAATAAGAGGTGTAATTTTCCATGGATTGGTAAATGGATGATGAGGATGAGGAGCTTGAAAAGGATGTGGAGATGGGGTGGAGATGGGGAGTTTTGGCTAAATACTTGGTCTCCCTTGTCAAAGGAAGGGGAATGGTAAGCAAGAGGGGATGTGTTGGGATTGAATGAAGGTTGGGAGGGTGGAATTTTAGCACCAATGCCAAGGAGATAGCTAAGCATGGAATCCTTATTAGTATTAAAGTAGTGGATGAGGAGATGATTGGTGATGGGATCCCATTAGGATGATATAGGTGATGAGGGTGTGGGTGGGGTTTGAGGGGAAATTTGGATGGGTAATTGGTGAAGTCTTAGAGAATCTTGTCTAATGAATTCAAGGTGATCCACAATATTCTCACTATCATCATAGGTATTAGGATATGGGTTCATGATATTAGATTGGGTTAGAATGGATGAAGGTGGATTAGAATAGATTGGGTTGGATGGAGGATAGGTTAGATGGTTAGATATGGTGGAGGGCTGATTGGAAGTGGAAATTTTGGGATTGTTTTTGGATGGGGATAGATTAGGGATTGATTGGATATATGATAGGGGATGATTAGGACAAGATGGGTGATTAGAGGAAGAAAATATGAAGGATGGGATTGGAATTGGGATTAAATGTCAAGACCTTAAGATGATTTGATTTGATTAAGGTTGATTCTCTATACATAGGATAGGATAATGTTCCTAAGAAAGAGTTAATTGGATTTGATTTCTACTTAAGATAGGTAAAGTTCTTAAGTAGGAATTGATAGAATTTGGTAACTATACTTAATATAGGTTAAGGTTCTTAAGAAAGTTTGGATTAAAGATGAAATAAAATCAAGGTCTTTATTTTTTATTGGGAGATTGGATTTGATTAGAATGGGATTAGGTTAATAATTGTTTTAGATTAAGGTGTTGATGAAGGATGGAGATTAAGGATGATATTGAAGGATGGATTAAGGATGATGGAGAATATAGGATATTAGGAATAAGATTAATGATGAAAGTGGATAGAGATTATGGAGGATTAGGATAATAATTAGGACCTCAAATGGATTAAGAAAATTATGCTTAGGATCCTAAAGGATGGATTGGATATAAATTATGGGATGATTTGAACAAGATGGATGATTAGAATGATTATAGAGGATTATGATGGGATGATTAGGATAAGGTGATTAAGAAGAAGGCAGAATAAGATGAAAATGGATGTTTAGGATAATAAGGGATGGTTATGATGATATGGGGGGGTGATTAGGATTATAAGGAGTGATTAAGATGAAAATAGTGGATTAGGATGAGATGATTAGGATTAGGTGATTATGATGAAAAGGGATGAATAGGATGGAAAAGATGGTATGATTAGGATGTTAAGGGATGGTTAGGATAGGAAGAATTGGATGAGGTGAGGTTTTTTCTTGCTTGACTAGGAGATAGAATTAAAAGCACACAAACAAACAAAGTGGAAAAGTTTGATGGATTTTTATAGTGTATGTTCAATCCTCAGCCTCAACCCCTTAGCTGATTCATTTTCTACTAGTTTTGAATAAGAAGACACTTCAAGCACTTGTTCACAAACCTTAAGCTCAAGTAGGTTTATAGACTAATGTGGACCCACCACCCAAGCAAGTTTGGGTAAATACTCCTTGATACTTGGGTGTAGCACCCTTTCTCATGAAGGTGGATAGGTAGAGATCTAGTGGCACATGGTCATCAGTGGATGCCATGGGCTCACCTTTTCTCTCTCCTCAAGAACTATCATAGTTCACCACAAGGATTTCTATCTCAACCTAAGGGAGTACATGGTGAGTAACTTCAGGGTATGATCTACATCCCTTGCACCAAACTAATCTATGTTCAATGGCTTTCTAGGTTTAAAATTTTTTCTAGGGGGTCCTCTATATAATCAAGGTATGTGAGGCTCAAACCGTGAACACTAGTTTGTCACAAGCATAGGTTGGGAACTTCAGTGAGGTACTAAGAATTTAGACTAGCCCTTCACTCCTAGCTTGGAATCACCCTAAGTAATCGGAGCTCCATTAAATACGACACAACTAGATTGGGGTATAAATTTAGTTCTCCCCCCTTTATATGGGTGCTGGAAAGAAGTTGAGTCCACTTTTTGGCCATTTAGTGGAAGTGTTTTCCTTGATTTTCAAAATTTGACACATTTGACCTTAAAATTTGAAGCACTTAGAGATGGAATCTTGAAAAAAGTCACCAATCATGAAATGTAGTACTCAAAGTCTAGTTTCCAAATATGTAATTTATTTCAATACCCAGATGATACAAATTGATTTTCAATAGGCATTTCTAAAAACCACTATTTAAAAGTCACTTTTTTAACCATACCATGCATGTGTACGTCATCCATATTTTGACCTAAATAATCATACTTTTCTAAATCCTTTTTGGAAAAGATTTGTAACTCATTGAATCATGCTTTCCATATTTTTGTGTAATTTTTATTGAATATTTTTTTGTTAATTTTGTATTGGCCATATTTGGTGTTTTGAAAAATTGCCATGTACATTACGCATAAGATGACCTAAAATTCTCATTTTTTTATTTTTCTTTAAATTGAAAAGAATTGTCTGAAGTACAGTTTCGTGCAATTTGTTTGTCAAGAAATTATGTTAATAAAAAATTATTAAAATACTAAAAAAACCCTAATAATTCAAGTTTATGGACCTATTTCATCATAAATTAATTGAAAAATTAAAAAAAAATCCATTTGTAGGAAAAATTACATATTTGGAATCTACACTGTCTCATCTATAATGGGTGTTAATTTCGTCAAAAAATTATGCAAAAAGGGTCTTCAAACATATGCCCAAAGCCGCTATCTTCTTATGGCATTGCCAAGACCTTCAACTTGAAAGTCAAACTAGGTCTAGAGCTTAGGTTTGGCTCCTTAAGCCTTTTCCCGAACCCAAAAAAAGAAGCTAAAACCCGACCAAAAATCAAGATTTTAAAAAACGGGATCCCGTTTCATAAAAATATAAATTTTTTATACTTGAATGAAACGGGATCCTGTTTTGAAAATGGGATCCCATTCTATAAAATGGGATCACATTTTGCAAAATGAGATCCCATTTCTTAAAAGTAATTTTTTTTTTTTTATGAAACGGGTCGTTAAAAAACAAGATCTCGTTTTAAAACAGGCTATTAAAAAAAGGATCCCATTTTAAAATAGGTCGTTAAAAAATAGGATCCCATTTTAAAACAACGCTAAAAAATGGGTCGTTAAAGAATGAGATCCTATTTTTTTAGAAGCGAGATCCTATTTCTTAAAAAAGGGGATCCTGTTTTCAGCTTAGGACCCCGAACCTAAACAGGATCCCATTTATTAAAAAACGGGATCTCATTTTATTGAGGCCAATTTTGGATTTTTTTCTAAGGCAAAAACTTCCACGTTTTGTGGAATCATCTTCTTGCTTGTACCCATATACCCCACCAGTACACGTAGTTGAGATCATCCCCTAGGGTAATGAAATCCCTACGTAGGTCTCTTAAAGGGAAAGTTATGCTAGGTGTTTTTGATCCCCAAGATCGCACAAAGCGTGAGGGGAGAGCATACACACAAAACTAGCAACCTTATGTTTACCTAAAACATTGGTCTAAACAAAATGAAGAGATGCAAGGATTTTTGATCCCCAAGATCATGCTAAGTGCGAGGGAAGAGCATACATCTATTGCACCCTTCCAAGCATGAAAAACAGGTGAATTAACCCACTACTCTAATTTTAGTGCCTAAATTAGTGGAAAAAAAATCTTGGTCAAACATCTTGCAAAACCACAAATTAGTAGATGGTTGTATTTGTCTTTGACGATCGAACAACTGCACCACTTGTTAGTCCAAATGTTAGCTCAAAAATGCAAATCAAAACAAAATCATAGTTTTATAGAGTGCATAAATGGAGGCGTAGAAGTAGACAAGTAGAAATTTTTTAAATTGAAAACAAATGTTGATATGTACAAAATGACACCTATGTTAATCTAAAAGTAGATAATAAAAATTTGGCATAAATGCTATTTATGACTGAAATACACAAAATGTTGATATTTTATGAATGATTAGCTAAGTAAAGACAACCAGAATGTCGAAATAGCACCAAAATAGATCAAACTAATTAGCCTAGACAGAGTTGCCGAAATAAACAAAATGGTGCTTATGTTTGGATTCCTAACTAACACAAGTTTGAGCAATATATAGATTCTTTACTAAATATGCTCACCAAAAGTGAAAGTTGCACTAAAAATTTTGATTGATAAAACTATGCTAAGATAAATAATATATAATCTGCTATGCTAAAACAAAGATCATTTCTGGTTGAATGAATATGTAGCAGGTCACTACGAAGGTGCTATAGATTGCAATGCAGGCGCTAAAAGTTTTGGCGTTGGTGCAAAAAAATAGTGCTTGACCAGAATGAGAGATTGTTTGCCCAATCCACTTAAAATGTGAATTCTTTCACCTTTTAAGGTTAATTTTAGAACCCAAAAACAAAATGTGAGGTGATAACTAGTGCTCTTGTTTAACCTATATAAATTTTTAGGTTGTGGCTTTTTCATCTTTCCCTTTAGTGTGATGATTGTAGTTGTAGAAAAATAAAAAGAAAAGTTAACTATAATAGTTAATGATAACAACTAAACCAAGCTTAAAACCCTATTATACACCCGAACACACCCCTAAGGCACTAAAGAAACCCCACAAAACCAAAAACTTGTTAGCAAAACAACTTAAAAAAATTATGAGAATGTGGGCACCGAATCGTCGGATGCAGGCATGAAATATCAACATGTATGCACCACAATATTGTACACATGCGCAACAATTTTGAATGAAGGCGTCGCAGGTCGTAATGTGAGTGTCGAAAGTCATTTCAGAAGCATGATTCCACAATGTTTGAAACTTGTAAACTTTGAAATCACATAAATTTGACAACAAATGTTAGTAGGGCCATGGGTCCCACCAGGCATGCCAAATGTATAGGGGTTAGAATTTAACACCAAAAGCATAAAACAATGAGGAAATAACATCAAATTGAAAACACAACCTTATACCTTTGGTGGCCCTCAAGATTGAGCTCAAGAAGCACCCTATTCTTGTTGGATTTGCTCAAGTATGGATGTGGATTGTTCACAAGATTGCACTAACATAATAGTAGCCAAATTCAAGATGAAGAAATGAGAGGATGAAGGCCCAATTTATAGAAAATTGGAGGGGGAAATGGAGGGTCAAGATTGAAAGTTAATGGAGGGCTAGGATTAAAAGTTAATGTGATATATGGATGAAGGTTGTGGCTAATTAGCAATGTGACAAGTTTCACAAGATAGAGGGAAGTGAAATGGGGAGGTGTGCTCACACATGTGTGAGCACACATTGGGAAGAGAGGCATTAAATTTGTGTAAGATATAGGGTGGCTCATAAGGTAGCTTGTGTAAGAGGTTAGTGGGGGTAGGTGAGATGTAGGAATATAAAATTAGGAAATAATGGTAATAAGGATTAGGGATGAGGGTTATATCAATTAATCGAGGATTAATTGATTAATGAAGATGGGTTGAGTTAATAAACCAAGGGTGATTTACTTAGGTGGAGTTAAGAGTTGGAGAATGGGATAATGATGATTAGGATGGGGATAAAGTTAATTAATTGGGGATTAATTAACTTAAGCAAGGTTAGGGGATTTAGAGGAATAAGGGTAAAGGTTAGTTTTAATTAAATAAATAATAAATATTTATTTAATTAATTATCAGGATAAGGGACATAGGCTAAATTAAATAAACAACAAATATATATTTAATTAAATATTAATTTGGGTGACTATAGGAGGCTCCTCAGACTAGTTCCAGGAAGAAGGGACAAAATGTGGAGAGAGCCTCTTCCCCCTAGAATGACACTAGAAGAAAGAACCAAAAGGCTATGTCCTTCGAAGAAAAATTATAGTTCCTTTCCAAGGAATGATGGGATATTAAGGGTCTTTGCCTCCTTAGAGATTAGTAATGGTTTTGTGTGCGTGTTGGTCACTGGCTAGTCTTGTATCTTTTTCTTTGATTTATGTTTCTCTTCTCTTTTGTTCTAGTTTTTGGTTTTTAAGTTGTCTCACTGCTTGTGAGCTCCTTTTTCTTGGCCTCTATGGCAATTTTGTAATGGGTATAGGCCCTTCCCATTATATCATAATCAAAATAATGAAAGGAATACAAATCCTAGAAATATTTGAAATAAGATTATTGATAAAAAATTGGATCTAAATGTTGGGAACAGGTGCCTCAACTTCTAGCTTGGACCTCTGAAAAGACTTGGCAAAAATGATCATCTTTCTTAGCCTCTACCGCTCTACCATTGAAGTCTTTCATAGAGGCATAGTCTGGTCGTTTACCGCTTTTCCGCGGACCTCTATTGATCTATCAGTGCTTGGGAAGTGTCACTGCCATACTGCGGGGTCTCCTTCTTAGGCTGGTGGTAGCGTGGTTGATGAGCGTAGTCAATGCAAAGCCCTACCGCCATACCGCGGGTGTGTTTTAGCGATAGTGCAACAACACAGTGAAGGGCAGCGATCAAGTTGATGGTTACCGCCTTACCACGGGCATCACTCGGTAAAGCCACAATGGTCACGGTAGACGACTAGCGGTTTGTGAAGAACACTTACTGCCCTATCGCAATGGCCTTTTGGCCATGTCACGGTGGCACGGTAAGCCGTGGCGGTCAATGCTAACAGTTACCTCCCTATCGTGTAGGTCTTGTGGTCGGGGCGCAATAGCATGGTGGAGCCCAACAGTTGGCACATGTGGTCATCGCCAAACCGCGGGATGTCTCGCGGGGCTCGGCGATGGCACGGTAAAGGTAGAAGACAGGCTCACAATGGCTTAGTGCCATACCGCGAGGATGTTTAGATGGCTTTGTAGTTGGGCGGTGTCACCACCATACCACGGTGGGTGCTTTGACTAGGAGAGGTGGCACGGTAAGAGAAGCTCGGAGCTCAGGTGGCAGTTTTGACTAATGATCAAAGCGATGAGCGAATGAAAGGGCGACGCGTGGAAAGAAATCAATATGTGGTAGGTTGATGTCTGGAGCGGTGAAGGCAGTAAATGCTAGACATGCTTTCATCTGATGACATGATCCGATTAAGGCAAACGAGATTAATGCCTGGGTGGCCCCAATGCAGAGGAGATCGATCAAAATATTAGGTAGCTTGATTGGGTGATTGATACATCATTAAGACATGGGATTGGTTGGAATGTTAAATGTGATGCAAGACTTGTACAGTTGATTAAATTATTGATATAAGTCATTGAAGGGTGATGACGAGAATTGCGAGACTGAATGAAGTAAATTGTATTCATTGTATACTTCTAGAAGTATTGTAACAATGAATGAATGAATGTTCAAGTCTCCTATTGTAAGCTAACTATCAGAGAGTGAGGATTGTGAGCTTTGTATGTAATTTATTTTACTATAATACAAAGTGTCTTCTCTTAGTGTGGTGGGTTTTTTCCCGAAAGGGTTTTCCCACGTAAATCTGGTGTTATTTGTGTTTGCTCATTTATGTTATCCCTTTTACTCTGTATGTGTTCATCTCAGTTGTTTTAAGAAGCTTTAAAACTGGTCTTTTTCATTTCTCCTCTATTGTATTAGTGTTAGGAAAGCGATTACACACCTCTATTTTCCTTTCAAGTGGTATCAGAGCTTGGCCAGTTGTGTTATCCTTGATAGTAAGGTTAGTTTTTTGTGCTAATACTATTCCAATGGGAGTCTTGTAAAGTTAGAACTGAAGTCTATTTGAGATGGCGAGTACATTAGGTAGAGTCAAGATTTAAAAATTCAATGGTGGCAACTTTGAGTTATGGAAACTCAAAATGGAAAACTTGCTTGTGGATAGAGACCTCTGGGTTGTTGTGTCTAAAACTATGCCACAAAGTATGAAGCAAGAAGAATGGGACCTTGCAGATAGAAAAGGGAGAGGTCTGATAAGACTTAGCCTGGCCAATTCTGTACTCCTGAACGTCCATGAGGAGAAGTCTACAACTTCATTATGGAAGAAGCTTGGTGATATTTATTAGGGAAAGTCTAGTAAATAAGCTATTCTTGAGAAAAAAGTTGTACTCTTTGAAGATGGAAGAAGGTGCATCTGTTGCAGACCATTTGAACTCATTTAATATGAGTGTTGCTTAGTTGGCATTTGTGGGTGTAAATATTGAGGAGGAGGATCATTGCATGCTCCTGTTATGTTCGTTGCCTGGCACTTGGGATCATCTGGTGATGGCTATTGGAAGTACGGCCTCTACTTTCAAGATGGAAGACATTGTTGCCTCACTGTTGTCTGAAGAGATGTAGAGGAAGTCTTCTAAGATGGCCAAAGAGGCCCTTTTTGTTCAAGGTAGATCAAAGGAAAGGGCAAGAAGAAGGACAAGAAGTCCAAATCTAAATTTGTAGGGAGATCAAAGTCTCCTAGTAAAAAGTCCAAGGTGAAATGTTGGAATTGTGGGCAGCCTGGTCATATTCGAAAGGATTGTAAGGAGGAGAAGAAGAAGAATAGTAACACTTTAGACAATGACTCTTCTCAAAGTGATGCAGATTCCTTTATTGTAGCCTTAGCAACTCAGGCATCAAATGATGTCTGGTTGGTTGACTCGGGTGCATCCTTTCACATGACGTATCATAGAGAATGGTTCACTAAGTACGAGAAGTATGATGGTGGAAAGGTGTACCTGGTGAGTGATTCAACATTGGAGATAGTTGGCTGAGGAAGAGTCAAAATACAGTTCCCTGACGGAAGAATCAAAGGGATTGGTGGCATACTGCACATACCAGGTTTGGCTCATACCTTACTTTCTATCAGTAAGCTTAATGATGCTGGTGTAGAAGTTTCTTTCTCGAGTAAAGGATGTAAGATGGCTAGAGGTGAAATGGTGTTGGCTAAGGGTGTACGTACTAGCACTTTGTACAGGCTGGATGCACGTCCTATTCAATGCAACAACACCTTTGTAAAGTCAAGCAAAGTTGTCCCTGTACAGGAAGATGAAGAGGCTTCTCTGGCTGAAAATGCTTTGGAGGTGAAACTCCCAGCAGAGAAGACCATGTTGTGGCTTTATAGAATCAATCACATAGGTGAGAAAGGTTTAAAAACCTTGAAAAATAAAAATCTGGTTGAAGGGCTTGATGATTGTAACCTTGAGTTCAATTTTTGCGAACACCGTATTTATGGAAAGCAACACCATGTTTCATTTTATTCAAGTCCTCATAAATCTTCTGGTGTACTGGATTATGTTCACTCTGATGTGTTTGGTCTAGTTAATGTTCCTTCATTATCGAAGTCTAGATATTATGTTTCTTTTATTGATGACTATTTGAGAAGGTCATTTATATACTTTCTTAAGAGTAAATCAGAAGTGTTCAGTCGTTTTAAAGAATTTAAAAATTTGGTAGAAAATCAGACTGGAAAGAAAATCAAATGCTTGAGGACGGATAATGGTGGTGAGTTTTGTTCTATAGAATTCAAAAGAAACTACACAGACCATGGGATTAAAAGGCATAAAACTACACCTTATACTCCACAACAGAATGGAGTTGTTGAAAGGTTGAACAAAATATTAATGGAGAGAGCGAGAAGTATGTTGAGCAGTGCTGGTCTGGAGCAGAAGTTATGGGTTGAGGCTGTGACTATAGCATGTTACCTGGTAAATTTTTCACCTTGTTCTGCTCTAGTTGAGAAGACACCTTTAGAAGCGTGGTCTGATAAGAAGCCCTCTTTGAGACATATTCATGTCTTTGGCTATGAGGCATATGTATATGTGCCCAATGTGAAAAGATCAAAGTTGGAGAACAAGGCTGTTAAATGTATCTTCATCAACTATGACGTTGGTGTGAAGGGATACAAGCTTTGGAATCTTGATACTGAGAAGGTTATGTACAACAAAAGTGTAATATTTCATGAGCTGAAACCTTTAGTAGCTGATCCACAGCTAGAGACAGATAAAAGAAAAGAAGAATGATGTAGTTTAGATTCCTCAAACTCCAAAAAAAAAAGAACTACATGGTGTACCTGAAATTGAGGAGAGTTCAAGCAGCTCAGAGAGCTCTTAAGATGAAGAACCACAACCTCAGCCAGTAAGAAGGTCTACATGTGAAAAATGGCAACCTGATAGGTATGGTTTCTCTATGTTAGATTCGAATTGTGCCTACGCTTTGATTACTAGCACTAATGAACCTAGGGCTGTAAAAGAAGCGATTAGCATGTCTAATTCAAATTCCTGGTTGGAAGCCATGAATGAAGAAATGGAATCATTGAAGAAAAATGAAACTTGGGATTTGGTACCTTTGCCTGAAGGGCAAAAGCCTGTTGGCTGTAAATGGGTATTCAAGAAGAAGACTAGTCTAGATGGTAGTGAAGAAAAGTATAAGGCAAGGTTGGTTGCAAAAGGCTTTTCGCAGATAGAGGGAATTGATTATGGAAAAATATTTTCCCCTGTAACAACGCTGACATCTATCAGATTTTTGTTGTCATTGGCAACAACATATGACTTAGAGATTGAGCAGATGGATGTGAAGATAGCGTTTCTCCATGGAGAGCTAGAAGAAGAGATTTACATGTCCCAACCTAAGCACTTCATTGAAAAAGGTAAATAAATTCCGGTCTACAAATTGAAGAAATCTCGATATGGTTTGAAGCAGTCTGCTAGAATGTGGTACCAGAAATTTGACACTTTTGTGTTGTCCATGGGATTTGTGAGATCAAAATCTGATCATTATGTTTATTATAAATCTAAAAATGATCATATGCTTATTATTACCCTGTATGTGGATGATATGTTGCTCATAGGAAATAGTAAGTCTATGATTTTTGATCTTAAACCTTAGTTATTTGCAAAGTTCGAAATGAAAGATCTCGGTGCAGCAAGGTATATTCTGGAAATGGAGATAGCCATGGACAAAACGAGCAGAAAGCTCTAGCTAAGTCAAAGTAAATATGTCAATATAGTTTTGGAGAGATTTGGTATGGGTAATTGCAAGCAGCTAGTTGTTCCAGTTATGCAGGGAACAAAAGTATCTATTGAAGATTGTCCAAAGTCTCCTACTGAGATGAAGGACATGACCAGGGTGCCTTATGCAAGTGCTTTCGAGAGTTTAATGTATGCAATGGTCTGTACAAGGCCAGACATTACCCAATTAGTGGGAGTTCTCAACCGATTTATGGAAAATCTAAGAAGATCACAGTGGGATGTTGTGAAGAGAGTGTTCAGATATTTGAAGGAGACTTTAGAATATGCTCTGTGTTACCATGAGAGTTTGGTTGCATCACAGAGAACACTCAACATTCATGGATATGTAGATTCTAATTGGACAGGGGACATTGACAGTAGAAGATCCACTAGTGGATACACTTTCATGTTAAATGGTGGTGCAGTCAGTTGGATGAGAAAATGATAGGTTACAGTCGCTTTATCCACTACATAGGTTGAATACATGGCATCAACATGTGCTTGCAAAGAAGCAGTTTGGCTGATTCAATTGTGTTCTGATATTGGTTTTAATGTAGGGCAGGTTACAATTTGTTGTGACAGTTAGAGTGCCATTTGTTTGGAAAAGAACCCAACTATCCATGCCAAGACAAAGCACATTGATGTGTAGTATCACTTCGTGAGGGACATAGTGGAAGATGGAAAGATCTGTTTGGAAAAGGTTGACACCTTGAAGAATGTTGTATATGCGTTAACAAAGCCAATGAGCACACACAAGTTCAGATGGTGCTTAGATTCAATGGGCCTTAGGGCCTATGATCGTTAGTAATTTTTGAAGTCTAGACGAAGCCAGGAAGTCTTTGTCAAGTGGGAGCTTGTTGGGAACAGGTGCCTCAACTTCTGGCTTGGACCTCTAAAAAGACTTGGCAAAAATGACCATCTTTCTCAGCCTCTACCACTCTATTGCTAAGAGTCTTTCATAAAGGTGTGGTCTGGTTGTTTACTACTTTATCGTGGGCCTCTGTCAATCTTACCACGGTTGGGCGGTGTCACTGTCATACTGCGGGGTCTCCTTCTTAGGCTAGCGGTAGAGCGGTTGATCGACGCAGTCAGTGCGAAGTCCTACCGCCATATCGTGGGTGTGTTTTGGCGATAGCACGACGACATGGTGAAGGGCGGCGGTTAGGTTGATGGTCACCACCTTACCACGGGCATCGCTTGGTGAAGTCGCGGTGGTCGTGGTAGATGGCTAGCAGTCTGTGAAGAACGCTTACCGCCCTACCGCGATGGCCTTTTGGCCATGTTGTGGTAAGCCGTGGTGGTCAATGCTAATGGTTAAATCCTTGCCGTAGAGGTCTTGTGGGACGGTCGGCACAGGTGGTCATTGCCATACCACAGGATGTCTAGCAGGGCTTGACGGTGGCACGGTAAAGGTAGAAGATGGGCTGATAAGGGCTTACCGCCATACCATGAGGTTGTTAAGATGGCTTTGCGGTTGGGCGGTGTCACTGCCATACCGTGGTGGGTGCTTTGACTCATAGAGGTGGCACGGTAAGAGAAGCTCGGAGCTGGGGTGGCAGTTTTGACTTATGGTCAAAGCGATGAGTGAATGAAAGGGCGATGCATGGCAAGAAATCAATACCTGGTTGGTTGATGTATGGAGTGGTGAAGGTAGTAAATGTTAGACATGCTTTTGGTTGATGACAAGATCTGATTAAGGCAAGGGAAATTAATGCCTAAGTGGCCCCAATGCAGAGGAGATCGATCAGAAGATCAGGTAACTTGATTGGGTAATCGATACATCATTAAGACATGGGATTGGTTGGAATGTTAAATGTGATGTAAGACTTGTGTAGTTGATTAAATTATTGATATAAGTCAATTAAGGGTGACAGTGAGAATTGTGAGACTGAATGAAGTAAATTGTATTCATTGTATACTTGTAGAAGTATTGTAACAGTGAATGGATGAATGCTCAAGTTTGCTGATGTAAGCTAACTATCAGAGATTGAGGACTGTGAGCTTTGTATGTAATTTATTTTACTATAATACAAAGTGTATTCTCTTGGTGTGGTGGGTTTTTTCCCAAAAGGGTTTTCCCACATAAATTTGGTGTTATCCGTGTTTGCTCATTTCCGTTATCCCTTTTACTCTGTATGTGTTCATCTCAGTTATTTTAAGAAGCTTTAAAACTTGTTGTTTGCACTTCTCGTCTATTGTATTAGCATTAGGAAAGTGATTCTGCACCTCTATTTTCCTTTCACTAAAACCCTAAGATAGTGAAGGTATAAACCCTAAAGAAAAACCCTAAGGTGCTGTGAGATATGATTTCGCCTAGAATGTATAGGAAAATTGCCTTTCCTGAGATTAATCTAGGCTTAATCCAATAATATGCATACACATAAACATAAAAAAACCTAAATTAAATATGTGACAATGGAGGGAGTGAATAATTTAGAATTGAATTCTAAGCTAGGAACTTAATTGTAATGAAGAATAATACTTAGATCTAGTAATTATAAAGAATTAATTTGATGTAGAAATGGAAATGTACTATTCTACCACATAAAATAGGTAATCTAGATATACCCTCTAACTCATATTCTAGATATAATTATTTCCTTTTTTGGGTCAAATATTTGGATCTAGATAAATTGTATAAGAAAAAAATCTATTTTATAATGTGTGAATTTGATATTTGATCCGTTTTTGTCACATTTTCTTTCTATTTTTATTTATTTTATGCTTCTTGTTGGTTTTAAAAAAAAAATAGTATTTAAAAATACTTTAAGGAGGTTGCTTGATCACTTCGATACAAGATTTTCTAGGTCAAGCCCTACAAGAGACTAACTTTATGGCACTACTAAAGATTGAAAAGCAACAACCAATTGTGCAAATGTCCTAGATGATGATTTTGAAGTAAATCTTGTTCATTTTAGTGTACCAAATGAAGTGTTCTAATAAAATTACCTTTTATGTGAACGATTATTCAATGAATGTTTGATGCCCTTGATTAATAAAATGATTGCATTTAAATGCCTTTAAATATGAGTACATAGTGATTAACCACATAAAAATATATAAAATTAGCTTGTGGTGGGAATAAAATATGAAGAAGTTGACCAAATTTAAAATTAAATTTTTTAATCTTAAGGGTTGGATACATGAGTCTAAAATTGATTTCACACTTAGGGGATTGAGTTAGGACAAGCAGGGGATGAGATCAAGTTAGGGAATACATCTCTAAACATGGGGGTGCCATAAATGCTACTTGTATGGGAATGTGTACAAAAATAAGTGGGATAAAATAAAATAAGGGAGAATGTGTATAAGAGAATGGCGAGGAATCGCAAAATAAATCTAACATCACATAAAATTACACTATCTTTCCTAATTGAAATAAATATTTGCTAATATAGAAAGAGTAAAATAGAATAAAGTAGCACAAAAAGTAGCGAGATTTATAAAATAGCATATACAAAACAAAGAACCCAATGCACAATAAGGCACTAACCATTAACAATACTCTACCATACTCAATAGAACACTAAATATTTATTACAATCTTTTATCAAAATTATATTAAAAAATTACATCGTCTACTAGATTTACACTAATTAGAAAAGGCTAAATAATAAATACATTATTTATTGATATATAATTATATTAAAACTTTCTCTTAAAAATAAAATAAAACTAAATAAAAATTAAGATGAATTTACAAATATTAGGGGATTCCCATGGACCATTTATATTGTCTTGGGGTGAAGTGATTACCACCCAAAAATGATAGAAGTGGACAAAACTTCATATTCTCTTTAGGTGATGAGTGACTTTCCTCTGAAGATCCCCACAATGCACCATCATCATTTTGGACATATTAACTTCAAATATTCACATTCACAATAGAACAAACAAAATATATTTGTGAATGACATTTTATGATTAAATTTTGAAAAAGAAACAAAATTTTGATACAGTTTACATTTACCTTTTCTTTTTTATAAATTATGACACTACATGATAAAATTAAAGTATGAATTTATATTATTATTTAATTTTTAATAATAATTTTTAAATAGTAAAAGTTAAATATTAAATTATTCATTAAAAAAAATAAAAAATTAAATGTTTCTTTCAATTATCGAGCTCTATACATGACATCAACCACACATATATTTTACTTAGATATTTTTCAATTCTATCATATATTCTAATTTAACTGCAATTTGTATGTTTTGTTACTTACCATTCTCTTTATTTGATTATTTTACATGTACTATATACAAAGTTGCTATTGTCCAAATATTAATTTATTGGCTTAGATGTTGATAGCATTTATTAAAATACATAAGCGATGATAGCTAAAATATAGTATATATGTAATTTGAACATATATTTTATATTAAAAATAGTTTTGGTGCCATTTTGTTCATGTTAAAATAGTTTTGTATAGATTTGGAACCTAGTTTAATGTGAAAGAATTGTCTTATAATGATAGCTGCCATGTGATGCGACTTATGGGGATTTGGAGAAGTTATAGATATATAATATCATTTGATTTGTGACTATGATTTGAATACTTGTGTTATTTTATCGTTTTAGATTTATGAGTTTATTTAAATATGTATATTGTATGTAATAATTATTGTGTGGAGTTGAGAATCTATAATTATAATGTTATTTATATATATTTATATTTATATTTGTATATTATAGATGTGAATGGTGTGTAACTTTATTGGTTTATGTTGTTTTATTTTTATTTTTTATTGTTTTTGAGTGTAATAGGAATAAGTCATTTGGACTTAATTCATAGAAAGTAATATGGATGGGTCATTAAATGAAATGATTAAGATGGATCTATATGGCAGTTAGTATAACCATATATCTAAGCCAACTAGATCTTAGATGTCCTTACTATTTACTTAAGAAATATTTTTCTATCTTGTTTAAAATTTTAATTGTAATATATTTTGATGTCCAAAGTATTTACACGGGTTTTTAATTAATATTAGTAATGATTGTTCTTAAATATTTAAAATATATATTTGGATAGATTTTCATAAGATTTTTTTTGGGTATTCATAAAAAATAATTTAACATGTTTTAGGGTTAGTTTGAGTATTGGATGGATAATTAAAATGCATCTTTTATAATCTTTTAGAGAGCCTCAAGTGGTATGCAGGAGAAGACAAGTCACCAATTTTTAAATGACATTTTATTTGCTTGTGAATTTCATTTCATTTCATTTGAATTTGAATTTAATCGAGTAGAAGATATTTTAGAGTCGCATGTGGGTTGAGTTTGGATTTAATGGATTTCACATGAGTTTGACTTAAATTTGAGAGAAGATAATTTTTAGTATAAAATATTTTCAACATATTCTAATTTTGAAAATTGAAGTTGCAAAGTGGTGTATAGATTTCTAGCTTCTCTTTTAGGAAAGGGGCACATATCATTATATTATGGAATAAAGTTATACCAACTTGAGTAAGGTTTATTTAAATAAAAGGGAGGATTGCAAAGAGCAATGACTCTTTACTAATTTAGTATTGCATTCTAATATCATATTTTTGAGAGTTTGAGGAGAGGAATGTGAAGGAGAACAAGAAGGTTTGATATTTTTAAGGTTTGGAAGCTTGAAAGAGTGCTTGGTCTTTGGGAATAGCTTGGCAAGAGTGTGGAGTCACTCTACTACAATTTATTTAGATTTGTGAAGGTCACTCCACTACAATTTCTTAAGATCTTGAACTTGGATAGATGTTGGGTATATTTTATTTACATTCCCTTTGTT
Organism: Sequoiadendron giganteum; assembly: GCA_007115665.2. Taxonomy (NCBI): domain Eukaryota; kingdom Viridiplantae; phylum Streptophyta; class Pinopsida; order Cupressales; family Cupressaceae; genus Sequoiadendron; species Sequoiadendron giganteum. The sequence goes on from CM021103.1 coordinate 184,499,476, forward strand.
TTCTTGAATCTTTTTCTTGTGTGTGTGCTTCTATGAATGTATTAAAATGATATATTGAATCTATTTTATTTTGTTGGAATAAGATTCATGGAATAGATGTTAATGGAATCATGGTTTGTGTGAATATATCTTCTTATTATGGGTGTTGTCATAAAATGGAATAGTCTTCCTTGTGTGTGAAAACATCATGTATCATTTCTCTTTTTGTTTATTGTTTCTAAGGATGGGTATATCTCCTTTAAGGTTGTAAAATTGTTTGACCTTGTTAAGAGAGTCTTGCAATGCAATCTAGACTTTCATTGGTATTAATAAGTGATTTTCCACAAGATTTAGACTTTAAATTAATGAGTAGGAGAAAAGATAATGTTTCATTTTACTTGATGGATATGATCTTGTTAATGTATTATGGTAATTGAACCTTTTATCCTTATAGAGAAGTTTCTTTATGAAAAACAATCTATTGTCACCACCAATGGCTATCATATCTTGTAGCTCATTGTGTTGAATATAATGTAAATTATACAATACAAACATTAACTAATTTTTTAAAAAATTTGATTAATAGACGTAATTAAATTAATAAATTAAAATAAGATAGGAGAAATAAATAAAATGAAATACGCACATAAGAATACCATATTTATGTCAAGAAAGTATTATGGAAAAAAACTCCACCACCAAAGAGTTCTACGATTATATTAATCTCACAATGTAAGTACACCAATATAATTCATTTATCCCTTCAATCTAATAGTTAAAAATATAATAATACCTAAAAAAATAACTATTAAACCTCTATCCCATGTCTATTATAGATAATAATAAAAGAACAAGAAACCATGAATAATTTTCAAAACAAGAGTCAAAACCATGGGCCTAAAATTAGGTGTCATATACTTTATACAAAAACTACTATACAATCAATAGAAATATCCTAGAATGATTCCTCTTAAATTGCTTACACCACATATATGTCATAAATTATATCATAAGATATTGTAAAAACCCCATTCTTAATCTCAAGCCTTCCATGAGGGCAATAACTACATGTCATAACAAAGTTATCTTGGGAAGATGTTCCATAGAACCCTTTTTTTGTAACCTCCTTATTTAATTTCTTCTTGTAATCATATTTCCAAGTCACTAGGAAATAACTAATAATTAGATATATCTTCCATCTACACATGGTCCTCCTATTTTTCCTAGTCCATGATTCCTGAAGACATATACATTATACCATCTATGAACAATCCAATTTCATAATAAATACATAGGATTTTTAAGGTGAACAATACATATAATCCTAACATTCTCCCACTTAATATTTACTTTACAAATACATAAGAAGAACATAAGAAAAATAATGAAATACTATGAGAGGCAATACTCATAGCCCCCATGCATTAATTGAACTTATCCATGCTCACTAGATTTGTAATACCCCACCGTTTTGTTTCTTGTTCAAGTTGCTTTATGCTATGTTTGGTTGCAGTTACTTTGATACTGGATACATTTTGTTATGATGTTTTGATTGTTACTATTGAGCGACAATTATTATTGTGGGATGTAGTTATCTGATTATTGTTTCACATGTATTATGGATTAATGATATTGTAGAGTTAATATGAGATGTTATTATGAGATTACTGAATTATGATGGAAGTGTCGGTTTCAATGAGTGTATTGGTGAAGAGGACGGTTTCGCATCACTCGCTTGCGAGCGCCTTATGAATCCGTAATTTTTTCTTCACGGTGTGTATTATATGTTGGATATATTGTATGATGTTGATTACTTGGTTGCAGGATTGCAGGTACATGACATCGACTCCACCTAGTTTCACAGGTTTGAGCGTGTCGATCCAACGGTTAAGTTGAACGGGATATAGTAGCTAGGTAACATGTGTCAAGTTTACACCCTAGCCTTAGTGTGTCGTCAGTTGTGTGTGTCAAGTCATTGTCTACCTTGCTTTGATGTTATTTAATTCTGAAGAATTCTTGATTTGGAAATAGATATTTAGAATAATTGCATTTAATCATGTTGATGGTTATTTAATTTAAATAATACAATGTGGATAAAAGTTTATATTTAAATTAATTAATTATATTTAGTTTATTTAATTAATTAAATTTGATCCAAGGGGTTGAATTTAGTTATTAAATAATTAAATTAATTAATTAAACATGATGCAAGAGAATGAAAGGAAATAAAAGAATTAAAATTAAATTTGGAATTTAATTTTAACGTGTGGGAATTAAATTGGAAATTGTAATTAAATGTTTATTTGAGAAATTAGTTGCAACTTTGGAAATTAATTTATTATTTGAAATTGCATTTTAAATTGAAATTGAAATTAATATCTAATTTGATGTAATATGAATTAGGATTGTAAAAATTGAAATTGAAATTAATATCTAATTTGCATGTAATGCGAATTAGGGTTGTAAAAATTGAAATTGAAATATCTAATTTGCATGTAATGTGAATTAGGGTTGTATTAAGTATTTTTGATTTATAAAGAATACATATTTTAATTTTAGGGCAGCAGAAAGATATTTAGAAAAAAATACATTTTTATAGCAGGGAAGAAATTTTGGAAAATTTGCACAAGGGTTTGAAGAAAGTTTGATTGTAGAATTGATTGAAGGAAAGATTGTTTGCATTTGTTGGGTTTTGGATTGGATTCATTGGAGGATTGAAGAAAATTCAGGAAATCCTTGGAGGAGGCTTACATCAGAAATTCATCTCTTCCTATAGTTTCTTGTACCAGGTTTTCCTCTTTGTGTTTTATTGTTTTTGATTGTTTTCTTTAAAATAGTAATGATTAAAGATTTTTTTGTTAAATCTGTTTTAGAAAATAAATTTGATATTAGAAGAAAAAAATTAAACAAATTTACAGCCTTTACTTGTGAAAATTCTTGAGTGAAAATAGTGAAAAACCTTAGTTGAATTTAAATTATTTGGGGAAATCGATTTTGTTGTTATTGAAATCAAACATAGAGATTGAACAATGCATTTAGAATGTTTTAGAAAATGAAACCCTCTGTTTATTATTAAAAATCGGATTTTAAAATCTGTAGTATAGTTATATTTTTCATGGTAAAATGGTCTAGTTGCGTCGCCTATAACTTCACTTTCACAAATTGGGTTGTCAGGAAATTTAAAGGGTTTTTGCATTTTAAAATTTTCTTATCACTGTCAAAAAATCACAAATACCCAGATAGTAGTTTTTGAGTTATGCTTGAAACATGAGACTGCTGTTAAGTTATTTTCCCATGGCTGTTCTAAAAATAAAATAATAATAAATTGATATTTATAAATATTAATATTTTAGGTATTTTTATTATAATATAATATTTTATATTATAATTTATAATACTAAAGTATTATATTTATTTATATTATTTTAAATAAAATTTGTATACTAGATTTAGTGGAATTAAAATTATAAATGTATGGGAGATTATTGTTTATTTTAAAATGGCATGTTAAAGTTTAATTGAAGGAGTTAAATATTTGATTTAAATAATGCATAATTTAAAATTTAATTGTGGAATTTAAATTCATGTGTAAAAGGTCCAATTATTAATTTGATTTAATTGGAAAAATATAATTATATTTTGGAAAGTTGATGATAAGGGATATTTTATTTTGAATTAAACAATTTGATATTTTGTAAAGAATAGAAGATATGTTAATGATTAAATATATTTAAATATATTAATTTATATTTAGTATATATATATTGAAGGTATATATCCATTTGAAAGAATAAATAATATTTTATCTTATTTTATTCTGTTGTTTGCAAATTGGGTATTATTAGTGTTCTAAAAGAAATGATTAGTATGTATGAAAAATGGTTAGAGAAACAATATGTTATTATATTAAAGTGATTAAATGTTTTAAATAGAAAATTGAATGAAATGTAAGATTTGGTTAGGAAATGGAAATAGTTTACTTGCATGGATTTGTGTCGATTTAAAAGTAAATTAAGAAGTTGTTTTATTGATGAAACAATCAATTATGTTATTTATTAATTTTTATTTAGATTAATTGAATCATTGTGATTGGATTATGAAAGAGATATGGATTTAGTATATCCAAAAGTAGTATCTTTCTCATGCTTATCTTAAAGGATTTAATTCATTGTATTCAGTAAAGGGAAGTAAGTTTAATTGTTTTAGATTTTCAATAATGAAAGGGGAAATAGGGGTTATGATTATTTTAGATGATCTAGTTATCGTGTCTTTGACTTTTTCAACGCTACCTATTGAATGAGTATGGATTTAGGAAATCCAAATATTAGATTTGATTGATGACTTGAATGTTTTGTTGCAATGTCGTCAAGTTGCATTGTTAGTTTTGGGATTTAGTGTTAGTCCTAAATTATAAGTCTTCCAGAAGAACTTAGAGGATAAGGGTTGTTGAATTTTTATACCATCCAGTTGTTTTCTCTTGGGTAGTGCATGGCATCTTTTCAATTTTACCCGATTTTCACGAACGGGAATGTTTGCACCTCTTTGGTTTAAGAGCAGATTATGGGATCCATGTCTCTTTGTATGGAGTGGCCTTGTTATGTGGTTTCATCTTGTTGCCTCCTATGAAAGGAGTGGACTATGTGATTGTTGCCTCCAAGATGGTTGGAGTGAGTTTCTATTATTTGTATCCTCCTTGTGTTGGAGTGGATTATGATGCCTAGTTGGTATGCACTTGTGTTTCCCTTGGTGGAGTGTTTGGATTTGTGTTGTCGAATAGAAGAGTGGCTTTTATTAGGGGCCGGAGCCCAAAGTGGTAAACCGGGTAACCTTTAGAAGTGAGTTAAACAAGTGATAATTAAAATAATGTACTTAAATGATTATGATGCATTCACATTAATCAAGATAATTTAATCCTCACTCATAGACACAAGGGCTCGTTTAGACTTGGGATGAGTGAGAAGGCCTGGAATGGCAAGATCAATTATCTTGTTCTTACGAGAGGTAGTTGATTCCGCTTGAGTGAGTATGAGTGCCGGGATTCGGTTGAGGCCACCAGGATTACTTGTGTCAGAGCCTATGAAGAATGCCCAGAGGAGATCTCATGACAAACCTTGCAATGACACTCTATCTAGGACAACTGTTGTTAATTGTTTTATGTGTATGGTTTTTTGAACATACTTGATCTACTTTATGTCTGGAAGCAATGTGACCTATGTCAGTGATGTTTGATTTGTACTTGAGTTGTACTTGATTTGAACTTGATTTGTACTTGAGTTGTACTTGATTTGTACTTGTATGGTAATTGAGTTGTACTTGATTTGTACTTGTATGGTGAATGAGTTGTACTTGTTAATTCATTTGGTTGGTTATAACAGTATGAGTCAGTTTGAGTCTGCCTTTGGTTAGAGGTAGTATAATCTTTGTCCATGTTACTTTGTTACTATCTCCTAGCATGGGGGGTGGGCCTTCGGGTACCACATTGGTTGGGTGGAACATGCACCAAAACCATTGGGTCCCCATCGATCTTCAATACTTGGTGGCGAGACATCCAGATGGACGGCTCGCGGTTCTTGTGGTAATTTCTTGCATTGTAATATTTTAACTTGTATAAGTTATTTTATCCTTCTTATGTTTATTAGGTAAAATTTTGTAATTGTAATCTTATGTACTATTGCCTCATTCTAGGAATGAGTGATGTAACTATTGGTTTAAGATAATGTTATGAGATTGTATCTTGGTTGATTATCTTACTATGTTGTGATATTCTTATGATGTATGATGGTTATTTCATAAAGTTCATAAGGCTATGGTTATATGTAATATGTATATGTGGGTTTAAAGTAATCCTAACCTTGTAGCCTTAGAGGTTGTTGTTAATTAGTAAGTGAATGTGTATGTTAAATGCACTTTATAAAAAAAAAATTGGTTCGCTTATGCTGTTAATTGCAACTTCCTTTAAGGTTACTTGGCGGGGCATTACACTTTCGTTAGTGGTTGTAGATCTTTGTCCATGTTACTTTGTTACTATCTCCTAGCATGGGGGGTGGGCCTTCGGGTACCACATTGGTTGGGTGGAACATGCACCAAAACCGTTGGGTCCCCATCTATCTTCAGTACTTGGTGGTGAGACATCCAAATGGACAGCTTGCAGTTCTTGTTATAATTACTTGCATTGTAATATTTTAACTTGTATAAGTTATTTTATCCCTCTTATGTTTATGAGGTGGAATTTTGTAATTGTAATCTTATGTACTATTGCCTCATTCTAGGAATGAGTGATGTAACTATTGGATTAAGTTAATGTTTATGAGATTGTATCTTGGTTGATTATCTTATTATGTTATATGGTATTCTTATGATGTATGATGTTTATTTCATACAGTTCATATTGCTATGGTTATATGTAATATGTATGTGTGGGTTAAAGTAATCTTAACCTTGTAGCCTTAGAGGTTGTTGTTAATTAGTAAGTGAATGTGTATGTTAAATGCACTTTATAAAAAAAAAAATTGGTTCGCTTAAGATGTTAATTGCAACTTCCTTAAAGGTTACTTGGCGGGGCATTACAAGATTAATGAGAGAATATACAATATTAGTAAAAGTATCAACCTTGTGTATCATGCTTGTGTCATCCTCAACCTTCTAAAAAAAGTGATACTAAAAATCTATGCTTAGTATATAAGAATGGTAGATTAGATTATTTTCCAACAAAATAACACTCTAAGTATAATATCATATCCTAAATTTCTTGCACTCAAAAGTCAATACTTAACACAACCTTTATAACTCAAAGCAATCATGTAATTAATTTTTTTAGTGGAAAGAGTAATTGTGGGTTGTCACGTACTCATCAACCTAACAACAACTCAAAAAATATTGAAGACATATCATATGTAGACCTTCTAATATTCAAATCACCATCCCAATCTAATCAATAAAGTCTTGTATATCAAGAAACTTACCTATATCATTAGCCCCATGATAAAAAAAATATAAAACTAAGAATTCCTTATAAATATATGGAAACCCTTTTCACATAATTCTAATTCTTTGTACTAGGATTAGACACAAACGTAATAATAAATCTCACTATTTGGGAGATGTTTAGTCTTATATATAAACTATAACATAAAATTATACATACATACATACATCCATACATACATACATATAATCATCTAATTTTGGGCATTGTTCCAATGAAATTTTATTGCTTACATATAAAGTAATACTCATTGGCTTACAATATCTCTTAGAAAATCATTGCAAAATAGTCTCAACATAATTTTAAGGGTTATAAGCTTTGGAAGCATCTAACATGAATCATCATTAGTAATGTTTTTGATTAGATAAGAAGAATAAGAGCCTTGATCCCATAGAATAAAATTAAAGCATTAACAAAAGACCTAAAGACCAACTAGTCCAAATATCAAAACAACAAAAGAGGCACACTGACCTCAAGAAACAAAAAACCAACTAAGAAGAAACAAGCATGCCTGAGCTAAACCTAAGAAAACAACTAAAAATAAAACCTAGCGCAATGAAGAACATTACTCCTTACGTCTATTGGTAATCTCCCAATCCTCCTTTAACATATCAAGGTTTTTCTTCCAAAAATTCTTGGGATCTTCCAAAGTGTCCTTTCTCAGAGTCTCTTCTTCCTGATTATTTTCCATCTTTCATTTCAGTTTCCTCAGTCTAGATTGACTTGCGATGGTACAAAACATAGCGCGATGCATTATACCTTTAGTGATGGATATAATGTAATTAATTTCATTATCCAGGCCAATGATTTTCTCCTTCAGGAATTCTTTGTCACTATTTGAATCAATATGATTAACCCTGCCCTGCAAGTCCATTATCTGGCTTTTAAAATTTTATAGAGATACATGTCCCAACTCATCATCATTCTCTGAGCTCCCCCTTTCTTCATTCTTATCAATATTTTCCTTCGTCTGACCAGAATCCATCCTATTCTCCTCTTCCTCATTTCCAATATTTAATTCATTAATTTCAATATCTTCAACCTCTTCCTCCTCACTAATTTCATTCTCCTCAACCACATTTTCTTCCAACTCATCCGCCTCTTACAGGATATTATCCTAGCTTTCCTCCTCAAAAAAGGGTAAGTACATCTCATCTAAGGACTCCACGATCGCTACGTCAAAGGGAAAATTTTTACCTTTGTAATCCATACTTTTATTCTAGTTACCCACTTTGGCTAGTTGGGTTGACCTTCTCTCACGCATCCCACTACTTAGATTACAATGTTGACCAATATCACCTTCATCTAAGATCTCTATAGCATCATCCTTCTCACCCTTACTCACCGACAGGCCTAAGAACTTTCTTTTTGAAATAGTAGGGTTTTATTGGCTTTTTCTTTTTTGAGAGGGGGAGATAGATTGCATTTCAACTATGGTAGGGGTTCGAGAAACAAAAAATTTTGAGAGACAATTTTTGGGCTTCTTTCCAAAAAGTGGACTATTTAGAAGCAAGTCAGGTTTGTCTTTTGATGGCTTTATATGTAGAGGTTTAATAGCTTTAGTAGGGCATGGTTGAGGAGTAATAGTTAGAAAATGGTTATAAAGTCTTAAAATAAGACCCTAGTGCAAGGGAGGGGAGGGCTCTTTAGCAATGCATTGATAAAGGGATGATAGTAGAAACAAAGGGATATTATTATTTTATTTATGTCTAATGTGGTGTAGGAAAGGAAAATGGTACTCGTGAATGGTTTTAAATCTTCCTTCTAAATTAACATAGAACATGTTATATGTAAACTTACCAAACCAAATGGAATTGACAACTTCTCCCTTTCATAGTCATTCTGAAATCTTTGCGACTTCCCATCTTTTTCAAAGAAATTGTCTATAATCTTTGATAGTTTTTGTTGCTCACTTTGGCCAACTTTATTCATTTACATTCTAATCCCATCACCTCTACTACAAGTCTAGGAGTCACCTCAAAATAGATACTACCAATAGACACCACCCCTTCCTTCCAAGAGTTACAGAATTTGGAGGTGAGTTCATCGCTGAAACCCTGCATGGCTAGGAAAAAAGGTGTGATGCCAACTTCCTAAAAATTCCTCCAAAAACCTACGTTTTTCTTGAGAGGGATACACGAAAGGGGTTCTAAGCACTTCCTTAGGCCACCCATTATACACCCAAAATTCTTCCATCACCTCTACTAGATACCCAAAAAACTAGATAACTTTCCACTCAAGATGAGAGAAACCAAAATAGAATTGCAACAGGGGCCCTTTCTATGATTGTTGCAAGTAAAAAGGGAAAAATCATGTATCAAGGAATGAGCCAAGCTAATAATGTGAATCATCAAGAAAATAAACCACTTTTCTTAAATGAAGAGTCCCAAGGTACTCCCATTAATTTAAATCTTATGCATATTGGGCTTAGTCGAGGGATTAGACATGGGGTTCGTGTGAGAATTAAGATTGTCATGTGTTTCCATAATTCTATACTCTAAATACATATCTATAAGATTTGGAAGAAGATATCGCCACTCTTTCGTGTTCTTATGAATGATTAAGAGGACACCCCTTCCCTACTCGAGAAGTCTGCCTTATAATAATTTTTGTTTACATTATTGCATTTCCCTTTCAATATAATGGTTTGGCGTTTATCCTTTGGAAAATGGAATCGATACTTCCCCATTAAGGAGGTATAAATTAATAAAAATGGAAGGAAAAATTCTATAGTATAAATCTTTATTGTGATTGGATAAGAATTGCACCTTATCATTATAATCATTCTCGATCCCTTTTCTTTTCATAACATCTTCAAAATTTTAAGTTGATAAATTTAAACTCGTGGAATTGTAATGATTCCTAGTGCCATGAAGGGGGACTAAAGTGCCTTTCATAGTCACTTTAGTCATAGAAATCATGTTATTTTTATATATCATTGTAAATTTTCAAGGTCCTATTATTCCCCAATCTCTCTTTTGAAATTAATTCTTTGAATTTTTGAGGGACATCATCGTAATTACACCTTACCCAATGCAGATAGGAGATCCCCGCATTGGAAGCAACATCTTATGCCATGTTTTCTTCTTTATATGTATGGCTTAACTTAAATTGATGCAGACCCTCAATCATCCTTTTTTAATCTTTTGTTAGGTTCTTTACCTTCCAAGGAGCATTAGATTCTCCCTTGGGAATATCTATCAAATTAGAGTCTCCTTCTATAAAAATTTTATTATAGCCCCTCTCCCTCACCCTCTTTAGACCCCACTAAATAGTAGTTGCTTCAGCAACATTGCTAGCGCATATACCCAAATTCTTTACATAACCTTCAATTAGATAGCCCTTGTGATCTCTTATAACTCCTCTAGTCATAGCCAGCCTTGGGTTCCCTTTAGAGCAACCGTCAAAATTAAGCTTTATCCAACCTTCAACCAGAGGGATCCATTTAGTTATCTTTATTCTCAAAAGATTTGTCTAATTAATTTTTTTTAGGTATTTTTAATTTGTCAATTCTGTTTGATCCTAAGATCTCCATACAACATGTTTTTTGAAAATCCATAGTTTCAAGAGTTCAAATTATCCTTTTTTTTTTTTTTTTGTGTTTAAGAAGACTCCATACTACTCCTTTGATCTCTAAATATTATATTATTTCTTTCTTTCCAAAGGCTCCATGAAATGAAAGGAGGAATTTAATTCCAAAAATCTTCAATAATTGGGTGACTAAAAGGACAACTATTCTATTATTCCACAATTTCCCTTAGAGAATTGGAAAAACCCAATCTACCAATAAGATTCTTAAAACATAAATCCAAAGTTCCCTAGTAAAGGAGTAGTGGAAGAGCATGTGCTCAATACTCTTTGCCTCTTCATAATAGAGGAAACATTTGTTGATGAACTGAAACCCTCTTCTATTAAGAACATCTATGTTGAGGATACTACCATGACCTACAACCCACCAAAAATAGTTAATTTTGGGAATGAGTTTGGCATTCCAAATCTTATTCGAATCAAAATTCAGAGGGGGTATAAGTTGCTCCATCATAGCATAGGAAAATTTACCAGAGAACTCCCCTAAAGGGATGCCACTCCAAATCCATTCATCCTCTATGTTTTGTGAGAAGAAGAGACAATAACCAATAAGAGGTTCCAAGAGTTGAGAAGTATCAATCCTCTCATTTTGTCTACCACCCCTTAGAACCTTACTTCCAGTCAGTTGTTCCCCAATTTTTTTCCATTTTAGACTAGCTCCTCCCTAGTCAACATAATCATATAAGTAATTCCCATGAGTCCTTATAATGCTTTGCTTAATTTGGTTTAGGTGATTTACTATGGAAGAACCAAACCAATGCTCCAAGCGTCATCCCAAGTTCTAATATTTCTACCATTTCCAACTCTCTTCCTAATTCCTTGTCTAAGAGTATTTCTTATTTTCATAATGTTGTTTTGTATGACCAAGCCCCTAGGCCAATCTAGAGAAAACAAGAAACTTCCAAGATCAAAATTTCCTTGATATTTGGCTTTTAAATATATACACCCAATCCTTGTTACCTTCTAGGAAATTCCAACCATTTTTAGAAAGGAGGTCTTGATTAAATAATTTTAACCTTCTAACATCAAGGTCTCCATATGTTTTAGGAGAGAAAAATATGACCTAGCTAACAAGGTAAATCCTAGCTTTCTCTTCCATTCCATTCCAAAGAAGATTTCTTTGGATTTGCTCAACCTTATTAGTAATGAAAGAAAATATCTTCAAGAGAGAAAGAAAGTAGATTGGGATATTTTGATGTGAGGATTTTAGAAGTTAAAGCTTACCCACCTAGCTTAGAAGATTACATTTCCACCCTACTAGCTTTCTTTAGATCCTTTCTAAAATGCCATTCCAATAGGTGATAGTGGATTTTTTGGTGCTAAAAAGGGAGGCCAATAGGAGTTAGGAAAAAAAAAAATCTTGATAGCCTACAATCCTCATAACCCTTTCTTTTAGCATCTGATTTGAATTGAAGAAATAATCCTTACTTTTGGAATAATTAATGTGTTGTCCTGATACCTTTGCATAATCCTAAAAAATAGATTTCCAATTGGCTGCTTCAATAGCTGATGTTATCCCCAATAGAATGGTATCATCTACAAATTGCTAATGAGAAGAAGGAAGAAGGGAAGAAGCAACTTTAATCCCTTTGAGAGCTCCTTGATCTAGATTTTTTTTAAAAAAAATCTCCCTATAACTTTAGCAACAATTATAAACAAATAAGAAGAGAGGGGGTCTTCTTGTATTAGCCCTTTACCACTGGAGAAGAGACCTTTAGGAATTCCATTTATCAAAACTTAATACTTTGGGGAAGTGGCACAAGCTTTTATCAATTTTAAAATTTGACATTTGAAACCAATTATTTTTTGGTTAACAATCAAGAATGACCAAGAGACCTTGTCATAAGCTTTCGAAATATCCAACTTTAGGACCATGCATGATCTCTTACTTTTTTCCATAGAGTTGATGTATTCATGAGTTACTATAGCAACATCGAGGATTTGTCTACCTTTGACAAAGCCTTTTTTATTCATAGAGATCATCTTGCCAAGAACCCCTTTCATCTTGTTAACCATGATCTTGGAGAATATTTTATAAACAATGTTGTATAAACCTATGAGCCTATAATCTTGTAAGGAGGAAAAATCTTTCTTGGGAATTAACATGATAAATGTTTAATTTAATTTATTTAGCAATCTTCTCGATCTAAAAAGTCTTTGGCGGCATTTAAAATATCAATGGAGATAATTTCCCAAAAGTCTTCAAGAAAAGCAGGAGGGAAACTATCAAGACCTGGAGCTTTAAAAGCTATATATAAAAAAATCATTCTTGACTTCTTATAGCATTATAGGTTTCCCCAACTCCTTAAGCTCCTGCTTAGAAATCACTTTTGGGATAACCTTAAGGAGAGCCTTTATCCCACCATTAACCCATTCCTAATATCCACCATTATCTTTGAAAAAGGAAACAACCTCCTCTTCTATCTCTTCATCACTTGTTAGAATAGTTCCATCTTCTTTCACCAAGGATCTTATATTGTTTCTTTTTCTATGTCTCATTATAGATTGGTGAAAGAATTTAGTATTTCTAAACTCCTCCTATAACCACTAAATTCTAGATTTATATTTCCATAACGTTTCCTCAATTTTTGTGATCTTAAACCATTCCTCTCGAAGTTCTCTTTCTTTTTTAAAAGTTGCCCTCATTAATGGTCCTACTCTCCAACCTTGTTTGAATCTCCTTTAGGCTAGATAGGATGGAGTTTTTAGATAAGAAGATGTTTCCGAAGGAGATTTTGTTCCACCCTTTAACTTTGTCTTTGATCCTTTTTAGTTTGTGGGCTAAGAAAAACAATGGAGTACCTTGACAAGGTTGACTCCATCATTTCTATATGAGTCCCTTAAAATTAGGGTGGGAGGTCCACATTATTTCATACCTGAAAGGGTAGGGTCCCCTAGACCATAACTCCTCCCAATCCAAGAGAAGAGCATTATGATCAAAAATAGTCCTCAAGAGGGCAATTAAATGCAATTTTGGAAAAAATGTCCCATCCACTAAAAATAAGCATTCTAACCAACTTTACTTGGATATGATTGTTTCCTTGTTGCCTATTTGACCAAGTGAACTTGGAACCCTACAAGTCAACATCCATCATATTTTGAGATGAAATGAATTCCAAAAAGTCCATCATGTCGTTTGACTAGACCTCCAAACCCCCTATTTATTTGAGGCGAATAGTGGGGTATTAAAATCCCCAGGTCAAGCACCTAGTTCTCATTTTGTCTATTTGAAATAAGAGTTGATAAATAGCTCTAAAGATGAACTCTAGTTGACCTAGAGTTAGGGGGCATAAATATTTATTAGATTCTATTTATCTGAATTCTTTAAATCTTCCATAATAGTTTCTAGACTATTTTTATTGTTGATTCCTTTTATTCCTTTTAATCTAACTGGGTTCCATAAAGTAGCTAAACTACCTGAGGAACCATCTACATCACTCACACAATACTCATCTATTGGTCATATGTTTTTAATTATCTAATCAAAGGTCAATTGTTGCATGTTAGTTTCTTGGATAAGAAGAACATCCACTTTCAGTTCGACATTACAACTTTTAACAATATGTTGTTTTAGGGGGTTGTTCAAACCTTGCACCTTCCAAGACATAATATTCATTAAAAAATGGAAAAGAAGAGTTAGTAATCCCCTGATGCTAACTGGTGGAGGCCAAGCCTCCTACAATATTATTTCTTGAGTTTTTTTGTCTAGAGAGGCCTTCAAGGGTTTTATGTTTCCCAAAATCCAACTCACGAGAAAATTCTCTAGCCCCGGTTTCCCTCTGAGAAGGTATCCCTTGATTTTGGTCTCCCTCAACATCAACTTTCTTTTTATTTTTTGATTTCACATTTACTTGTGTCTAATATTCCTCTAGGTTTCCCTCTAGGGCTTTCAGATGTGGTGTAAGAGACTTAGAATCCACAAACCCCAACAAGGCCAAGGAGTTCATTATGAGTTTTTTATTATTCCCTTGTAAGGAAACTCCCTCCCCACTTAAAGACTCCCTCAAATTAGTTCCTTTAGTTTGACCTATTACAAGGTCTCCCTCTTTAGAACTTATTGGGGAAGAGGGGGAAATAACCAAGGAATTGGTTCTTTCAAGATTTCTATTCAAATTTACTTCTACATTCTTAAAAGCATTTTGGGTCTAAAGACCTTTCTCTTATGGGATGTTGATAGATATTTTTATTTAATATCCTCTCTATTTTTACTTCTTCCTTTTGCTCCATCATTATCATCTCAGGTTGCACAGATTGGGGAAACACTAGTAGTACCCTATCCTCGCTTAAATGTTTTTCATCCCACTTGTGTTGATAATGGACAGTTATGAAGGAATCATTATTTTTATGAGATTGATGTTTTTTATAGGAGTCGCTTAGATGACCAAACCCTCCAAAACTGACAAAGATTCTAGCATTTTCATTCAACAACTTGCTTCCATATCCCAAACCTTGATTTTAGGGATATAGAGGAGGAGAGTACCTTATTGATAGCCACATTAACAGATATTCTTGCAAACACTAGTCTATATTTTTGCAGAGTTACCTTATTGACCACTAGCGGGCTTCCAAAAAAGTTCGCAATTTCTTTATAGAATTTTTTATTCTAGAACTCCAGAAGGGGCCTCAAAAATGTAATCCAAGTAGGAGTAGCTGAGCCAAGGTCTGCAAAGGGATCGAAGTTAGGTTTCGACTTACACAAAGATAAGAATTTCTTAAAGTTTTTATCGAAGGCCCACAAACCTCCAATAAGAACCTTTAGTAAGTCTTCATATTGTAAAAATAAAAATAAAAATAAGCCATTTGACATAACACTTACATTAACAGCTCCTTTGAGTTTACATGTGGATTCAATCCATTTTCTAACCTGATCGATGTTCAGTTTGAAGGCTAGAAACTTACCTACTAGAGATAGCCAAAAACCCACAATCGACTCATTCATGATTTCATCCAAGACATCAATTTTAAGGCCTTCCACTATAGAATTCAAAGGACTTGAAGCCTTAGAGTACTCCTGAAACAAAGGTCTACTACTGACTAGTTTGTCTGCATAATGTTCAAGATGGAGTGTTAATTACATGGAGCTTGTGTGGAATCATCATCCATATCAATATCCTTTTAACAAGGACTTGCTATTTAATTTCATGTTGACTTTTTTTTACTTTAATATGCATGATTCTTAATAGTGTATTTGTAAGCCAAAGTGAGGAGTAGGGGTTAAAAATGCATGTCTTGAACTTTTCTACTCTATTTTAGATTCACTTTAACTAATTTATCCCTTATGCAATGAATAGCACATAAGCGACATGTTTTTGCATAGAAGTTGACAATTACTAGATTCTTGACTAAACCTAATTCCATCCATCCTAAGAATACAAATCAAATTTACAAATTTCTCATTCCCTTACTTGGGTTGAAGCTACAAAAGTATGTTTTTGAGCCTAGTTTAGAACCACAACTATAGTTTTGATCCCTAAAATTTAAAATTCAAATTTAGTTATGGACCAAGCTAACCCCTTTCAACTAGCCATTACTTGTTGACTCAACACAAAGCATTCAAATTTTCATTCTAGCGTGTCATATAAAAAGGACAAACCCAAACTCAGTTGAGAAAGAAATGAAGATCCATCAAATACACATCCAAGCCATCGATTTATACATTGTGTAATAAGAACATCAACTAACATCTACATTTTGATTGGTAATGATAGATGAGGCATATTGTATGGTTGCTTGACTCGTCTTTGAGCTTGTTGAAATTGTTTAATCAATCCTAGGGGTTTGACTAAGGTGAAAAATCCTAGCACAACAAAATATCTTTTGATACCACAAAGCTTATATATCATATGGAAATAGGTTTTTAAGATCAAAAGTGCACATGTCAAAGCTAAAAGCGAAGGTCAAGTTTGAAGATTCAAAATTGAAGTTCCATATGTGGTGAATTGTTCCTTAGGTAGGGAATTGAACTAGAGTATAAAGTGAATCATTTAACACTCTATTAGAATATTATAAGCTCTTATATAACAATAAAACTCCAAATTAAATTATTAAATTTAATCTACAACAAAATATATTCACATACAATATTAAATATTTATACCTTGATTAATTTCAAAAAATATTTTTACATAATATTAATATCTTTAATTCTTTAATTTAAAATAATTTAAATATATTTATTTGTTTGTGTTTATTTACCATTACTATTTTATAAACAAACTTTTATATATATATATATATATATATATATATATATATATAACAAGAAAGCTATAACATAAAAAATACTCATAAAAAAATTCTTTAACTCTATCTTTAAAAGAAAGGAAAGGATTCTTCAAGTATCTATATCTTTTAAATAACCCATGAAATGAAAATAAGTAAAAAAATATTAAAAATTAAAATTAACTTTCCAACTAAAGGTCTTGGACATGGTGGGAGGTTAAGCTAAAACCAGTTTTAATATAAGTATAAATGTAATTTTCCATGATAATTTATATAAAAGAATTAATATATTTTTTAAAATAATTGTACTATTATTTATGATAAACATTATTTTTAATAATTTTATAATTTTATAAAGAAATAAATATATATTTAAAATAATTATTTAAATTATACCCACAAAAATCACCCATTTGAGTACACTATCAAAGGGTACTTGAAATTTAGCCATTTGCCTTCAATTCAGATAATTCAAGGGTCTAAACAGAAGTAGGCTAAAACCCAAAGACGAAATAAAACTCAGTATAATCTAATAATTTTCACATGTGAAGTAGATATATTATATATCCTCGGCCATTTGACATAAAAACAACCATCAGACTGTCCATGTGATGGTCTTTAGAATACAATTAAATCCTCGCATCTACCAATGCACATTGAGTAGTACAAATATACATGGCAAAATAAGCTTCCAACTAACAGAATACATTCTTACAGCTGTTATCTTCAAAGTAGGTTACTGTTACAAACTAAAAAATATATGGGAGATGGAGATACTACAGGGGATGATGATGTAATGCTTCGGGCTCTCATTTTATAATATATATCCTGATTCACTTTGTCTGTTGGTGGCGATCATCTCCATTACCAGCATTGGGAAGACTAATTACAGGGGTCTGCATTTAAGTGGACTGCATTATTTGCAGACTGCATTCATGATGATGAAAATGCTGAGCATCTTTAGTATTTGCACTGCTTTTTCTTCTGGGCATTGCTTCACTCAACATGGTGACCACGTCTCTCATGGAAGGCCTGTCCCTTGGCACTCTGCTGGTGCACAACAAAGCAATCCTCAGCACTAAAATCATCTCCTCTTTTACAGAATTGGAGGAGCCTGCAACATTGGGCTCTAGAGCCTGTTCTATACCATCCTTCACTCCATGTTTGGATCTCACCCACTCTACAATGTTCATTCCCTCTCCAAATTCAAGAGGCTCAATTGGCCTCTTGCCAGTCAGAAGCTCCATTAACACCACCCCAAAACTGTATATATCACTCTTCTCATCTACCTGTAAGGTGTATGCATATTCTGCAATAACAGCAACAATGATTTGCACATGAGTACCTTAACACTAATTTAAAATGGAAATCTATTTATATACTTGGACAGTGCAGACCTTTTTTTAGGGTATGTAGAGGTGAGGCTATTGGGCTTATTACAGTCTTGGAGTGATTGAGCAGCACAGAGATGAGGCTGCTGGATTTTTATGGTTTCACAGAACTGGGTACTAATTACTCTTGTGGTTAGGGGTAACCAGGGAGCATTAAAGGCAATGTAAAAGATCTGGCAGCCCTGGTATGTGAATCTCCATGTCCCTAAGATCGCCTGTTGACAATGGCAAATGTCTCTTCTACCTCCATGAAGAGGCTTTTGCATAGGTAGTGGCGCTGAAGGGCATAATCACAAGGAAACTCCATTGTAGGAACCTTGACTGCATCCCCATCCCTATACCCACAATTTCTGGTCACTACATTTATATATAATATAACCTTCTTCTTAATCATTTACTCATGTACTCTAATTTGATTGATGTCCCCATACCCATAATCATTTACTCATGTACTCTAATTTGATTGATGTCCCCATACCCATAATTTCTGTTGACTCCATTTATTTATCATATAACCTTCTTCTTAATCTTTTACTAATATACTCTAATTTTACCTATAGCCGTCCCCATACCCACAATTTCTGGTGACTACATATATCATATATCCATCTTTTTAATCATTTGCTCATGTACTCTAATTTTATCTGTCCCAGTCCCCGTACCCCCGCATCTCCTAGTAACTATGCTACTGGGGTTTTGGCTTTGCAGTTTGTGGGATCGAGGTGATTGAGCTACACAGAAATGAGGCTATTTGAATTCTATAGATTTTCAAGATTGGGGTAATTCCTCCTGCAATTAGCTGTGATGCTTGGGTTGGTGGTATCACCTATGGTCCATGGTAATTGGGGGCTTATTCCATGTGACTCAGATCACCTGATGACATTTTGTCTCTTGGGAACTTCTTAAACAGCCAAGATGAGTAGGGACAGGTTATAAACACTGGTTAACTCAAAATCAAAATTGGGATAGCACATACTAACCTGGAGCAATGTAACCATACGAGCCAGCAACAGTTGACATTGGTTCATTGTTCTCAACGAGCTTTGCCACTCCAAAGTCAGCAAGGCGGGCATTAAGATTGGAGTCAAGGAGAATATTGTTTGATTTGACATCTCTGTGTACAACCAAGGGAAAACAATCATGGTGAAGATAGCATAATCCCTGGGCGATACCCACAGCAATATTATATCTTGTAACCCAATCGGCCAACATGTTGTTTTGTGAAGCTTCCTTTCCGTGCAAGGCTTCTGCCAGGCTTCCATTTGGCATGTACTCGTAGACGAGCATTGGGTTCACATTGTTGTAACAGTAGGCCAACAGTCTCACTATATTTCTATGTCTTAACGTTCCCAAGACATCTGCCTCTGCTTGGAAGCTTGGGTCTTTGTAATCTTTGGCATTTTCATGGCTTCTCCAAAGCTTTTTCACTGCAACGATCTCACCGCTGGGCATCTCTGCCTTGTAAACGGTTCCTGTCCCACCCATTCCTATGACGTTGCTTTCCTTTATGCAGGCCAGTATGTCTGTGCTTGTGAAACTTAGTCTCTGAAATGCAGTCAGCCGCCATGGCCATTCATCACTGAGATAGATGTTGTCCTTGAATCTGATATTCCTGCAAAGAGCCCCATCTTGAAATTTTCTGTAAAATAAATGCGCTCCTCCCAGTAAAATTGCCAGAGAAACTGCAAATATGATTCCAACTATCAGTACCAGCGATGCAGGTCCCTTCTTAGGTACATTGGGGGATTGCCCACTTATGTTGTCTGTAATGAAGCAAGGATTGGGCAAAACTCCCCCACACAGTCCAGGATTCCCCGCTAAAGCATCTGGATTTAGAGACTTGAATATTCCTTCCCTTGGGAGTGGACCAGAAAGATCATTGTGGGACACATTGAAGATTTCCAGGGCTGTGGAATTGCCAAATGCAGGGGATATCATGCCGGATAGAGAGTTTTCAGAGAGGTCTAACATGGCTAAAACGGGCAGTGAGGCAAGCTCTGGAGGGATGAGTCCACTCAATTCATTATGTCTCAAATCTAGCCTTAGAAGCCTGTTGCACATCTTAAGGCTGCTGGGAATTGTACCTGAAAGATAATTCTTAGACAAGTCTAGCACTGACAGGCTTGGGCAGTCTCCAAAATCAGTTGGAATTCTACCAACTAACTTGTTATTGGAAGCATAAAAGCTCTGCAGAATTGTCATTTTTTTCCACATATCAGATGATAGACCATCCTGAATCTCGTTGTAGGACAGATCCACAAAAGACAGTTTGGAGGCTTGGCTTAGATCAGGTGGGATGCTGCCATTCAGCCTGTTTTTGGCCAATTCAAGCCTTGTGAGATTAGGCAGCAATCCAAATCCTGCAGGGATAGCTCCAGAGAGCTGGTTATTGTGCATTCTTACTCTCCACAGAGAGGGGCAGTTAGCCAAACTGTTAGGAATGGGTCCTGAGAAACCATTGTTGAACATAATCAATTTGACTAGATTGCCTCCTCCACATAGATGGGGAGGTAGTGTACCAGTGAAGGAATTAGAAGAGACATCTAACCACTGCAGAGATGAATTATTGCCAAGCTCCTGTGGAAGTATCCCTGTGAAGGAGTTGTTCCAGATTTCCAGAGTCACGAGTTCAGGAAGCTCACAAATACTTTCTGGAATTCTACCGCTGAAACTATTTAGCATAAGACTCAGAAGTGTTAAGCCCTTGAGCTTACCTATTTCGTAAGGAATGCTACCTGAGAGGAAATTGTCTGAAAGATCTAGAGACTTGAGGGAACTCATGTTGCCAATTTCTCTAGGGATAGTTCCACTTAGCCTATTATTGAAAAGAAATAAGGTATGCAACATCCTTAACTTGCCTAACTCTGGTGGGATCAATCCAGAAAGATTAGCAAAGGCAAGATCTAAATACTCCAATCTGCTCAGATTCCCAAGCTCTGCAGGAATACCCCCCTCAAACTTATTATATGCCAAAATGAGGTTCTCCAGCATTAACAACTTCCCTAGCTCTGGAGGAATATAACCTCTGATATTATTCCCAGAGAGTCCTAAAAATTTGAGCTTGGGCAGGTTCCCATATGAAGATGGAATGCTGCCATCAAAAAAGCTTCCTCTGAAGTCCAGATGCACCAGCTCAGACAGCTTCCCAATATCTTCAGGCAATGATCCAGTGAAGTTATTGCTGTACGCAGAAATGTTCACCAGACCCTTTGCTTTGGACAATCCACTGGGAAAACTCCCATCAAAGAAATTCCTACTAATGTCCAAAACAATCAATTCAGTGAGATTGGCTATGGGTTCAGGCAGTGCACCAGTGAAGCCATTGGAGGCCAGCTTCAAGCTTCTAAGCCTTCTAAGCATCTGAATATCACCAGACAAATTTCCAGTGAGATTCATTCTTGAGAGATCAAGTCCTGAAACTCTTCCCTCATCATTGCAGCTTACTCCAGACCAGCTACAATATGTCTCCAATACATCTGGTCTCCAGTCATGGAGTTGGCCCAAAGGGTCATCCAGATTGGATCTGAGCCTCAGTAGCACCTTCCCATCTTCATACAGATCAGAACCGCAAGCACAGATACACAAAAATACCAGTGTAAGTAGTCCTGAATATGCTACTGAAAACACCATGTTTACTGCTTCTGATCAGCTCCAAACAATCTGATTACTTTCCTCCACCTTCAGAACTTCGTTTTTTCTTCTCATTCAAATGGTCTGCCCAATCTCACAGACAACACGAACACACCCAACTCCATAACCAGAAACACAAAGCCAAACCTACTGCTAATACACCAAATCAGCTACAGGGGGCCAACCTGAGTTATCAGAGTAAGCACAGAAGTGCATCACTCATAAATTCCACTAAAAACACACTACTTTTTCCCCATAGATAACACAAGATTCTCAGCAGGAAAAGCCCAGGATCCCATGCTTAACAGAAATCTATATGCCTGCCCCTAACATATGGATTGCTGCTTCTGCCACCCTGATCAACCCCAACTATTCTACTATAATTCAGACTACCGAAACTTCTCATTAGTTGCTCAATAATTCAAGAACAGACTCACAATTAATAACAAAGATTTCACAACCATCTTAATATATGTGCTTGTCTTAAATTACATGCTGCTTAAACAAATATATAATATGACATGATGGTCTCGATCTAAGCTTCTAATTACAGTCTTCTATTCATAATTTTATTTTAACTTCATCTGCACAATTTACAAAATAAGTTAGTGGATGGCATTGTCATCGACATTCTCCAGCATTTCTTTTGACCTTTGATGTTTACCGGAGGAATAAAAGATGAACTCCAACGACGACTTGTCATTTACTGTGCTTTGGAATTCGGAATTTACAAATAAAAATAAAAGTGGCCTCCACATGATAACTTTAATAAATGTGAACTATTCATTCCGGCTAAAACTTTAGTCTAAAGTAAAATGCTTCAAGTTAATATAAGCTTTTGAGTTAAATCATGAATTTACTTTTGAAGTTTTACACGTTGGCAATCATATATCCCGTGTACTTTAATCTCAATTTGTTGTTCTCATTCGCTAGGTCTTAATTGGACAAACAAAATAGTTATGCCTAATGTTTCTTACTTTTTTTATTTAAACCTCCAACATACACAAAGCTATCAAACCTCAAATTTAAGGGATAATTCAATCTATATTAATATTTATGGAAGATTAAAATGTGTTCATAAGATAATTTAATCTATATTAATATTTATGGAAAATTAAAATTAGTTCATAAGGTTGAATGTAAAATAAAGAAGAAAAGAGAAATTCAAGATGATTAATTAATAAAAAAAATATTATTTATATGAAATTTGTATAGTTATAGTAAACAATTTATTATGTCTGTCATTGTCACTCTTGTCAAGATATTTTTTATATAAATATTTGTAAGTATGTACACCAACAAATCTAATTATTATAAAAAATATTGTACATATTTTGTTGTGATTTTATAAAAAGAAATTGTATATCAATACTTGTTTAATTTTATATATATATAATTGTAATTGTATAGAGATTTTTTAATATATTGATTTTCTAAAATTACTTTTTAAATATATTTTTATTTCAAAATATTATTTAATAATTTATAAATTATTTAAAATTATCTTTGAAATCTAATTTATAAATACCATATATTACATATAATATAATTTTCCATATTTGATTTTGATCTATAAATATAATATATTACTTTTTTAAGATAATATAATTTTATTATTTTTAAATTTAAAATTATGTAATTATAAAAAAAGTTACTTTTTATAAGCCAAACCTATTTTTCCAAATTCTTTTGTATTAGTGCTCCACATAATTATAATTCTAAAAGTAACTTCTAAAATTTCATGTACATCACTTTATCTTGGCCGGATAACATGCAAATCAATGTTTGAAATTTCATGACCGTGTGTGTAGTAATTAATCATAACTTTAATGTGTACTTTGAGCTATCATTGTACTCATACACCCAACCTTTACGCGGAAGCTTCACTTATAATTTGATTATTGCATGTAACACCGTTTTCATTTTATTGCACGATCATCACAAATATATTATTAAAAAATATTTTAATTTTAATTATTGTGATTTCTTTTTTTAAATATATTGTTATTATCATTTTTATAAAATATTTTTAAATATTAATTTGATTTTATTAAATATTTTAATTTTTTAAATTTATTTATTTAATTATAATTTAATATTTTTCAATTAAGAATAATATAAATAAATAGGAGCATTAAATAAAATTTGTGGTGAGTGGTGTTATTTCAGTTAATGTCTAGGATCCATGTTTTAAAATGGGTGGTTCTCATATACATTGTTTAATAATGTTCTAGAATAGGAATATTCTTAGATGATTAAATCCATGTTGTCAGTTAAATGGTTTAACACAAATAATTGAAGGCAATAAGAAAGCATGTAATGATGTTTAGAATGTTGATGTAAGTTGATGGTGCTTAAAGATGATACTATGAATGTATCTTCAATATTCATGTCTAAGCTTCCTATATTTGTAAAAATGAATTAGGGTTTGTCCTTAAATATAACACACTAACACATAAATTGATCTATTTTTGTACTTTAATTAGCTCTTGGAATAGCTTGTTGGAGGGAATCAATGAGAACATAAACTTAAATTTAGATTTTAAAAGCTCAAGGGCCATTTCACACTCTTGGATTTGATTCAAAGCAATGAATGATAAATGAAGAGTTAGGATTCATCCCTAGGGATGTGAATACATGGAATCAAGTAGGTTTCACATTATTTTTTGACTTTTGTGCTAGAGAATGTACTAGTTGTACACTCATTATTGAATCAAGAATAAATCTATCAAAATGGGCCCAAAATGAAGGGAAGCATATATAACTTTAAGAAAACCCTTTAAAATTTATATAATATCATGGTGACTCACAATTTGGTGCACTACTTTGTAATGAAAATGGATGTATATTTTGGGGAAAAAATATTTGAGACAAATTTGTGCATAGTTTCCAACAACGTTAACTCTTACTAGCATATTGGAGGTGGCTTTAAAAGAAAATGTTTGATGAATTATGGATTGATTTGAAGAAATAAAATAATTTATTGGGTGAATTATCTATTAGTTTTGAATATTACATAATACAAACAATGAAAATATTATGGTCAAAAAGGACTTACAAATTAATTTATTGGTAAATTTTGCATTGTCTAATGAATGATGATCAATGACTTAAGTCGTATTTTGTCAGTAAATTTGGAAACACCCACACTTGGGATAAATAAATTAGGTAGGTCAAGTGAAGAGATAAGTGTTAATCACCAATAACATTTTTTGTAAGTTCCATGGAGCATTAATACACTATTATGCCAAGTGGAGTAAATACAATGGTAATAAGAGGTGGATTGTAATAGTGTGGATGTGTTAACAAAAACTATTACAGATCTAATTTATACAAAAATAAAATAAAATAAAATACAAGTGACACATATTTTAAAAATAAACTAATTAAGAGATAAACAGGCTTTGATAAGCTCCAAAAATTAGATACATGTTATTAGAAAAATTGCTAACCAACAAAAAAAAAAACAAGGTTTGGAAAGGGCCTAAAACCTTAATACAACTAAAGCTAAAATCCTACATAGTCATAACCAAGGCGCTAGAACAAAACCAAGTGTATATTATGCTTGAACCTATCCTAGCAATTTGTACACCCTTAACCTAGGGGTGGGATTCTAAAACTAATATAGGAAGACCCCTCTTCCTTCTTTGAATAGCCATTCAAGATACAATATTATCTAAATCCTTTGTAGTGATGGAGGAGGCTTTATTAGATGCTTTCCAAGACACACCATTAACCAAGTACTCAAATCAAGGAGAAAGAGGGCATCCTCATCTACCACCTTGATGTGGGCTACCATGTGTGAGGAAAGAGAAATTTTATCATATGAGGCCAAAGTTTCACAAAAGCCTTACATAAGCATGATCCAAGGATCCACCAAAATGAACCATCATAAAAACCAATTGAACCTCGCCAACCAAGGAGGGGTAAACCACATAGAGATCCCTTGTAGGAACATGAACCTTTGTGCCCACATCAAGGTCCACTAATAGGGGGACTAAATGGGAACCACCATCCTTAGAATAAAAAACACCAATAGTCAAATTTTTTAGAAGGGCATATTGTCATCAATTAATTAAACAACTCATTGAGAAATGAGAATAGGCTTAATCAAAAGCAATTTGTCCAATAGTGAAGCACCATCTATAATAGAAAGAAAGGCCTTAATAATCAATTAGTTGGTTCCAAGGACAATCTGATTTTTTTCTACCAATGTATCAAATCTGATCATTTCTCACTTTCCTTATAAGGTAACCTTTATATCCTCTAAAAAAATAGACAAGTTGGTAGTACATCCTACATCACCCCAAAGCATTGTCACTTTCTCATAAAATAAATGATTCAATGCATGTTTTCACCACCCCTAATACCACTAAGTGCACCAAAAAGTTGTCATTTGGGACTTGTCATAAGACACCTACTATGTCACTATAAGACCTCCAATTACTCTCTCTTGGTGGTAATTGGTCAAAAATACATCTCCACTATAACACTACGCCCCCCTACTTCTTCCTCCACTCAAGAAAATTTGCATTTCCTAATGACAAGTCTACATCTATTTCCACCAACACTCCAATTAGCTACATCGCCCTTCTATTGTCAAAGGTCCACACCTAGAGTGTCATCCACTTCATCAAAGTCTACTCCTCCCACTAGATATAATAATTTAATACATGATACAAGTGGGGCAACAGGCATTGGCCCAACTAAACATGATCCTCTATAAAGTTCCATAGTCCCAAGACAATACACTATAACTTTGTGCAAAGACCTCACCTCCCCCTCAGCCATCACCATGTAATCCACCATCATAATCATTACTCATAACACAAATGGTGTGTCCTCCCCTTTGATCTCCCCCAATTTATAGAGATATGTGCCAAAAAAAAATTTCTTCACACATGTAACTATAACCATAGATGTACTTCTCTCTAATAGTGATAGGATTCCTATCATTCTATCTCAAAACCTTTGAACCCCAGATTAACAAAAACAATATTTCATATACCCTCTAATGCCATATTAACCTCCCTCATAGGTAGTCAAAATACACTAGCATCTAAATCCTACAAAACCACCATGAATGAAGCATTGAATCACTAACTCATGCCACATATACAAGTGAAAACACCTAATATAACCTAATTTTCCTTATTAAATCCTTAGACACAAATGTTAGGCCATTATCTTTTCATCACAAGCTATATGTTTTTATTTTTCTACACATTAATAGGTTCTTTTTTATGTTATAATATATTTATCTCTTCCTCTCTACACTTTCTTCTCACTCAAGCTTTCTCATTCATTCCACTTATTTCCCATCTCATTCATATATCTACTTGAAATTATTTCAGTTTCTTCATGCAACCATTTAAACATAGACCATACCCTCTAAACCATCATAAATGGTTTTGATTAGCGAGAAAAATAGGTTTTGAATGGACCCGAAGCAATTTAGATGTAGGTTTTGGATGGACCCAAAACCATTTACAAATAGGTTTTCAAGGGATCCAAAACCCAAACCAGGGCGATCATGTTGCCAAAAGAAATAGCCAAGCACAACTAGTAGTGAAATAAAGACAAAACCTCAACCCAAACCAACAAGAAAACCTAGTTTCCAAACACATAACTAAGAAATTATAGGGTTCTTGAACCCACTGGTTTTGAAGGGACCATCAACCCTTTACAACTAGGTTTTGGTAGGGACCTTAAACCCAAAGACACCACCTACAACAACCAGGCAACAACAAACCAATCATCCAAGAAAATCAAACTCTCCATGCCACTGGTTGAGACACCCAAGTCATAAACTACCACATGAGCAATAGATCCCAACAACACTCCCTCTCCACTTCTATAGGAGAAGTCACCATAAAAAATCAAGGCTCCAAAAATGTCCCACAAAAGCCTACTTTTCTCTCCACCTCTATAGGAGAAAAAACCAAGATCATCCTTGCCACAACAACCACAATACACCTGCAAACCAACAATCCACCTAAATAGGAATGGGATCTGCCTCAATGAGAGGTACAAGAGTAAGCCTTCAACCATAGAACACACCTCAACCAAAAAAGGAGAGGAATCCACCTCCATAGGAGAGGTCTCCACCTCAATAGAAGACCCAGTATCCAGAGAGAAGGAAAAGACTACAGTAGAAAAGATGAACTTAGGATACAACAACAACAAAATAATATGGGTCTTCAAAGTAACCTTTGAATACCACCCAACCCACAACACCTCCAAAGAAACTAGGAGAAGCTTCAGCAAAAGAAATTTCACTAAACAAAGTTGAACCAACACCATCTCAGCACACGAGATCTTTTCCACAAAAACTATAGTCATCCTTTAGCATCCTTGAAATATGGGTCTTGAAATATAACATGGGAAACCACCTAGCCAAGAGAACCAACTCACAAAAAGTTTCATCCAAAGTGTCCTCCAAGAAAGACACACACCCCTTCCAAAAGGTTCAGAAAGGGAGCTGAACCAACCAAACAATAAGGTAGCTTTCAATGCCTTCCAAACACACCCTACTTGTCTTGATAGAAATATAAATTTCATCATATAGATTCCCTTTAGATCCTTTGCTTCAACCAAATTACCCAAGTGTGAGGCTCCAATCTCCTATTTTCACTCTATTATATTTTATGTCCACACATTAATTGCCAATTATTTTAACCAATCAAATATACACTATATTCTATTTCCTATCCCAATCTTACTTATTCTAGGAATCTATTTTAATTAAGACACATCTAGTGGTTTAACTAAAAAGATAAATAACTTTGGTTTTATTGGGAAATGCATTTATTTTTATTTTATTCTCACTAATAAACTCCTTTTATGTTATATTAATAGTGGAATTTAAGGATATGTAATTGGAAACAATTGACTACATAAAACTAAGTTACCCATTTCCTATCCACGAACTTTACATTTTTGTGTAGTTAAATTCCTATTGCTTTTCATTTATATAGAATCCCATTGGCTACTCTACTTACTTTTCTAAATATAGTTTTTGATTAGAGGTAAAATAGGTTTTGAAGGAGCCCCGAAACCCTTTACAAAAAATAGAGTTGTATTAAACGAAAAGCATAAAGATCAACAAGCAACCAACAAGTAGAAAACCAAAAGCAAAACAACTGCCAAAAAAGAGGAGCAAAAACAACAACTATAGGTTCTTTAAAATATCAGCTGCCTCCATATCACTATCGATAATTTTTTGATGCACTTGCATCACCCCAATTATCTCCTTAGTAGGAATCCCAACATTCAGTTTAGTCTTATTACGGGTCCGAGTACATGGACCCTTATCACTCACCTCTTTAATCAAAACACTAGGCAAACCAACAACATTACCAACAACATCCTTACCACCCGAAGCTTCCTCCATACATTGCCTCACCTTCTCATTGAGGATGGTCAAACCCTTAGCTTCATTCCTCATGACATACTTTCTAACATCCACAACCTTATCCAATTTCACATAAGCCCAGTTGAATTTCTCTTCAAGAGCCACACTCCTCATTTCAAAAACTTATTTAAACTTTAACATCCATCTGTAACAATTTTCAAAGCATCAAATAGCTGATTGAATTGAACCTCCAAAGAAGGCTCTGAAGGATTAGAAGACTCCCTAGCTTTACTAACCACCCCACAAGCCTTCACATTGGTGATATTCAATTCGTAGAAAGCCCACTTAAACAACTTGAACAAAGAAATAGAACCCTCTTTCGCTAACCCCAACACATTTGGTAAATCCTCTCAGTTGAAGTTGAAGACATTCGTAACATCCGCCCCGTCATCCTAGGAATCCATCCTCAAATTTTCACTGTTAGTAACCTCCTTCCCTTTTTGGCCAACAACCAATGTCTTAATTTTGCGAAGAGAGCTTTCAATTTCCTCAACAATACTCCTCCCTTTATTCTTCACCTTCAACCCCTGTTCTAGCACAACCAAATTGTCTTGCCCACCAACATCATTTAGAGGTGACTCAACCCCAATACTCTCCACATGGTCAAGGATGTCATTCTTCTTGGCCTTCTTCTGAGTTCTCCCATCCTTTTGAGCTTAACTTCATCTTAGAACCAAACAATGGGAGCTTCCCAATTTTCTCCCCAACAACAATTTTCTTCCCTTTCTTCATGGCAAAGGACTCACCCTGCCCAATTTTTCCTCTAAGGGACTTACCAACAACCACTACTTCACTACCAATTTCATAATTCGTAGAGATGGTGGGCTCTTTTCCTTTCTTACCACTCTTTAAAGGAGTAGGAGGCTTTGAGTACATTTCCATCAAGGCTTTCGAGTTAGGTTCATAATCTTCATCATCATCAAACAGGGTCTCATACTCCAAATCAAACTTATTCTGCCTACCCATAGTAACTTTCTTAGGTTGATCAGGGATAACATAGGATTTAGCATACTCTAAAATAAGGAGGATAAAGCCCACATGAAGAATAGAGTTTTTAGGATTGCATCTATGATCTTTAATACCACATTCCAAAGAAGCCAACAAATAAAACAAAAAGGAGACCTTTTTCTTATGCCTAAAATGGTTGAGAAGAACAAAATGATAACCAAATAAAATAGATAAACGCTCATCAAGTGTTATGTAACTCATGATTTATTTGACAATGTCTCCCCAAATCGCCTTAATTGAGCTATGATAGTAACCCTCATATTTAGCCTTCTCTAATATCTTCCTTTCATCTTCCTTGAAGAAAATATCCAATGCAACATTCGATTCCTTCTTGTCTGTATAAGATTTCCTACCCTTGATATAAAGGCCCGTGATACCAACAATTAGGTTTTCAATAATGTTGAATTCAATCCCTCCAATATTTAGAACCCTACTATGTCAACCTTGAAAAAAAGACTCAGTCGCCTTCGAATCATTCCCATGAAGTCTCTCAATATATGGAGTAATCCCTCCCAACTGCAACCATTCCAAAACTTTCACATTGGACTTTGCATTATCATAGGAGAAAGGTTCAACTCTATTTCATTCACCACCCATAATCACAATCACCACAAACCCTAGAAGTTTGATAAACTTGCAGAGAATAAGAAGAAGCTTTGAGAAAGAAACCTTAGAGCAAACCACAATCCATGTGGAGGAAGTAATGTGGCAGGAGGTAATATTGAATCTTGAAGGTTTCCCCTTATGGATGATAGTCAAATCATCAAAAAACAAGGCCAAATCCAATTTGAAATCACACCAAGAAATAACTTGCCACGTGACCAGGCTCATGTGAAAAAAGGTGATGATGAAACAAACACCCTCCTTAGCAGTTTTGTAAATCACTATTAATACAAGAAAGGGCATCGATGGGAAGGGGATTGTCCCCTTCCCATATCCTATGTTCGCTAACCCCAATGTTAGCAAAAATATAAGTTAAACCATTACCCTCTCTAAATATATGTGAAATGTGACATTGATCAAAGGAATTCAATATTTCCACCACATCTAAAATGAGAAATTCAACCGTCCACAAAGGGGGTGTGGACCTCTTCAGGTTATTAATAACATTTAGAGAATCCCCCTCTAACTAAACCTTCGCAAATCCTTTAGATTGAGCAACCTTCAACCCATCATAGGTAGTTGAAGCTTCCATAATAGATAGTTTCAGTAGTCATTATTATTTATTTTATGATCTTGCAAGTTCTTGTGATGGAGTACTATTGAGTGTACACTTGATCGACATCCATATTTTTATCCGTTTATGAGTGTTTGAAATATTTAATTCATGTTGATTGTTTGATTTACTTTTGACATGCATGATCATAGTAGTTCATATGGAAGTCAAAGTATGGGGAAATTTTAATGATGAAAATTACATATCCATGTGATTTTACTTTATGTTTCAGGCTCATGACAACTATATTCTTTATGCATTTACTAGTTTTAATTTAGCATTGTTTTGCATGAAAATTGAAAAATAACCCTATTATAGCTCTATTCCATCTTCACACATCCTGAAAGTCTAAAATTTTCAACTAAATCCACCATTATCCAACTTTGTTTAGGATTGTGAGTGATGAATTTATTTAAATCAATTCCACACATGTAGATCTAAACATTGAAACTATAAATGAATATTTCTTAAATTAGGTAGTTGTCCCCTTTTTCACTAGCCTTTATGAGCCTACTAAAGTGCATATTATTGCAAATTGTATGGTAGGGTAACAGGTGGTGTATGTAAGGAATACCCTGATTTTTTGGAATTGTGTAAGGATATATCTAAGAGCACATCTAGAAATCAAATACAAAAGTACATAAAGTGTTCATCATGTGCTCATATCATCGTACAAATACTACTTAATTACATGTTGTATTCAATCTTTGATCATCATCATTTAATTGGTCAGCCTACAAGCTAACTACAAGAAGAAAATCATGTCTAGTAAGTTCCCAAATAATATCCTTTGACACTATTTTCTAATACATAACTATATCAAATTGAAGCAAACTTTTTTTAGTCACTAGAATCCATTAGATCATTTCCACCAATAAATTTAGATTTGTGTACTAATCGTAATTACACACACACACACACACAAAATTAACTTACACATGCTATAGATTATATTTACATACATAATATTAAACCTAACAATAAACAAAAAAAATATTATCCAAAAATAAACTTACAAGTTTAAATTGCCTAATACAATACCAAATCTATATATGACATCAATAATAATATTTTCTTCATTAAAACAATATTTATATATCTTATATTTATTTTACTTTACATATTACTTATATCATTAATTATCAATCCTAACTCTAAAATCCTAAATATAAATAATGTTAATGAATTGTTTTAAATGAAGTTATAAATAATCTTTTATTTTCCTTTACAATAAATTAATAGAAAAAACTCTTTTAGCAATCCATTGAATTGAAATGTAGAAGTTCATGGGAAAAAAATACTTTTTAATCATTCCTCTTCCCTTTAAAGACCACTCATAAATTTGATAACCTCCTTAAATTACATTACACACTGCGAAGGGCATGCATGATCCATAAACTTGAGGCCACTCCAAAAATAATAATAGTTAGCAATTGCACATTGGTGTACAATGGGTATGCTAGAGAGGTGTGGAAGGTAGGAGAGGGAGAGATAAGTAGAGAGAAGAGAGAGAGGAGAGAGGGATGGATA
Source organism: Sequoiadendron giganteum (assembly GCA_007115665.2). Lineage (NCBI taxonomy): Eukaryota > Viridiplantae > Streptophyta > Pinopsida > Cupressales > Cupressaceae > Sequoiadendron > Sequoiadendron giganteum. The sequence goes on from CM021103.1 coordinate 184,532,439, forward strand.
GAGAGGGAGAGATAGAAATATAAAGATGGAGATGGGAAGTGATATAGAGAGAGGTGGAGAGAGGGAAAGATATAGGGGTAAAGAGAGATGAAGAGATAAAAAGATAGAGAGAGAGAGAGATGGAAGAAGAAATATGGAGAGATAAAGATAGAGATGCAAACAGATTTATAGATATAGAGGTATAAGAAGAGGGTGAGAGAGAGAGGGAGACATGTGTAGAGATAGAGGGGGAGAGATAAATATAAAGGTAGAGATGAAGATAGAGAGAGAGAGGAAGAGGGAGAAAAATAGATAGAGAGATAGTGAAAGATAGAGGGAGAGAAAAATATAAAGAGAGATATAGGTAGAGGGAGAGATGGAAGAGGGATGAGAGAGGGGGAGAGATAGCTAGAGGAGGGAGAGAGAGAGGGTGATATAGAGAGATAGGGAGAGAGATAGAGAGATATGAATATAGATGAGTGAGAGGGATATATATATAGAGAGAGAGAGAGTTATATGTAGAGGTAGAGAGAGGGATATATAGAGATAAATCTCTTATTATTTTGATTAGAGGTAAAAAATAGGTTTTAAAGGGGCCTGAAACCCTATACAAAAGAAGACAACTGAAAAAAGAAAATAAAACAACACTAAGCACAAATCAGCCCAACAACAAAAAGTTGCTTAAAAAGATAACTCACATACCAATAGTAGCCTGACAACAACCTCTAACAGATTATCATGACTACACAGGCTACAAAAGATAAGGGCCCAAAAACCCAATACAATTTGGTTTTAACCGAGACCAAAAACCCCTAAAGAATCCACCTGCATCTGCTAGGCATCAACAACCCATCCACTAATGGAGATATAGAAATGACCGCTTGAAACACTCAGGCCACAATGCATCACAACTGCATCAACCAAGTCTTGACAGTAATAACCACCTAAAACAATCAGGCAACGAAGCAGTAGCCAACCATCTGCTTAGAGTAAAAAAAATTGAGCTCATCACAAAAAAAGGTAATTTAATGGTAAAGAACACCATTAAACCCAACCCCCTAATAAAAAAAACTAACACACAAAAGGAGACACACCCCTTGGAGCTCCCAACAAGACCACATACTAACTCCAAATCCACCTCAAGAGGAAGGAGCTCCCCTCTATAGGAGAGGATGCTATGAAAACCCAAAAAACTGAAAGCACATCTCTCCAACAACCTCAGGTACGACCATGAAAGGAAAATATTCCACCTCAATAGGAACACCACTAGAGGATGCTAGAAAAGAGGAATTCCATCCACTTCCACCACAACCACCTCCAACTCAATAGGAAATGACTCTTGAAAATCAAGAGTTGTCTTCGCCTCAAAAGAAGACATAGTGCACAAGAAATGGAAGGAAGCCAAAGCTCTAGAAGATTGAGGAAACACACCATCCTTTGGCTGAGCAAGCAGAAGCTTCAAGAGAGAGACCACAACCTCAACCACCAAGCTTTTTCCCAAGGCAGCAATAAGAAAGGCAATCCACCTAACCAAAAAAGTCTCAAAAGAAGATAAACCATATAGCATGACTCTCTCAAGACAACCCAAGACCTCCTCCATCATCCAAGAATTAGTTGGAAAAGACACCTAGCTTCCAAGATAGACCCAAAAATAGGGAGCTCCACCAAGAGAGAACCCAGGGCCAAAAACAAACGAAAACCCCCTTTGAGAAAGATAGCCAAGTCAACCACAAAGGGTACCCAATAGATCTAACCCCAAGAGGAACCGGAGTAGAACAAGAAGTGAGAAACTATTCTAGTCACACAAGGAGACTGCAAACAAGAGGCCGAGACCCTTCAAAACAGAGCAACAAAGTAGGCAGCCTCAACAAGAATCCACCCAGAAGAAGCCAACCACAAGCCAGACCAACATCTGAAGCACAGAGGCTAAAGGAGAGGCCAAAAACCCTTCAACTCCAAACACTTGATCTTCATGAAACACTTGATATACAGGGCCAAAAGCAGCCAAGAGAGGTGAAATAAAAGAAATCTATTCCCACCCAAACTAGAAACAAACTCCTCATAGAGGTGAGGCTCCCCCAAGCCGCAAGAAACAAAATCTTCAACAAAGGCAGCCGCAAAAGACAAAGTAGAGAGGAACCTCTGAATCCCATAAGCGAGGGAAGAAACCCCTCCAGCAAACCAAGGAAACTTCCCAGTATAGACCAACGACCCCAAAACTAACTATCGCTTGTAGGCAATGGAATGGTGAATAAAAGTTCCAATATGAGAACCCTCCAAGACAGGGAAAGAAGGGGACAAAGGAGCAACCACTCCCAATGCAGGGAAGAGCCAAGAGCTCTGACCACAATAAACTCAGCCATCCACAAGAAGCAAGAAAGGAAATGAAATCCCTCCTGCAGCAGCCCAAACAATTGGAACATCTAACCACCAAGATCATGGACTTGAGAAGGAATAAGGTCCTCCTGCAAATCCATGAAGTCGTCGCCATCTGCATCTTCATCCATTCCAGCTTCTCCCTTAGCCACACCATCTCTCAAATTTGAACCTGACCCCCCGCTCATCGTCTCCCCTCTTATCAACTTCCTAACAAGTGATATATTGTTTTTAAACCCTGGAGATTGAATTTTGTAAAAATCTATATATCTCTTATTATTATTGTTACCAAATTTTGCTAAATAGCTCAATCGGGTAGAGGTCTTTGATTTAAAATTGAGAGAAAGGTAAATTTATTAATATTTCCTACATTACATTCAAGTGCATAAGCAAAAATCAAAAGATTATATTAACAGATTATTGTATTTATACAAGTGCATGTAACATAGGAAGGATTTACACAAATCTTTTCTAAAAAAGTAATATTTATTGATATTAAAAGTATATATTGTCTCACACAAGCCGTGAGACTAACTTGTTCAATGTAAATGAAGAAAAGCACATACATTGATAGGTAAAAAGATAGTGCACATGTAAGGAAAGAGGCCAGTCATTGTCTGAATGACTAGTTCAGTGTGAGTTGCCTTGCTTTGTCTTTCGCCTTGAGCTACTTTGTGTCCTCCTTAGCTCCATATTGCTCCTACTTCCTACATTTGAGTGATAAAATGTTGTTAGAGAAATGAAAATTCTCTCACATTACATGTACAAGCACCCATAAACATATAAACTGATCTCCAAATACATTAAAAAAGCATGCAAACCTTAGATGTTCAGGAAAATAGCAAGTTATCAAACACATCCAAAATATGGATTTTTTTTTCTAACATGTTTTCTTCCTGTGAAGGTATAGGAAAAGTAATGATTCTATTTTAATTCATTTAATATCAGCATGTGGGTTGAAATGTGACTCCCACAAGGGTTGAGCCCAACATGTTATCCTTTTATATTTTGACATAGATATGAGTGTAGAGTGTCTATGCATTGTAAACTTTGAGTGAGTACTCATCACCTATGTAGAGAGTGAGTTGATATCACAATCATAAATGAAAAATATTCACTCAAAAAATTCAGAGTAAGAGAAGGACAATCAAATGTAGATCATGACAAGAAAAGAAGTTTTTCGGAGTCTAATGGTGTTCAAGCATTCATGAGAAGTCATAATCATTAAGTTGCAGTAATATGATAGTGTTCAAGAAAATGAACATTGTGTAAAACCTTGTTTCAAGGGTAGAGCAAAGCTTCAAGCAGCTTATGACCGATTGTGTCAAGTGCAATATCAAGGTATTTTAATGAATATGCAGCTAGTTTGTTGTGAGGGAAATCATAAAGCTAGGAAAATGGTCTACAATGGAAATGTTCATGGGTAGTGGAGATAGAATATGGCATAAGGAAAATGAAGGAAATCCATAAGAACATGTGACATGAAGTTGATAATAGTTATAGAGCATAATGAACACATTAACAATGGACAATATCATGTAAATGAGTAATCACAATGCAACAAATTGCAAGGACATTGAGCATAATGTTCCATGGTAAAAACAATTACAATGATTTGGATCAAAACATTACAAAGAAAGGAGATCTTTTGAGTCACAAGATATTTTGACACCATAAACAATAAGAGAATGAGGGATGAGGCCTGAGTATTGAAGTACAAAGGGCCACTAAAAGAAAAACTGACAAATTACCTGTAATGGCCACTGAAGGTAAAACCCAAAAAATTAAGACATGGCTAGAAAAGAATAAAGGCAAAGCTATGTTTTGTGTTAAAACCCTTTATCATTTATAGGGAATCATTATAGCACCACGACCATGGAAATATAAAGGAATGAAGTATAAGAGCCCATTTAATACTATTTAAAGAGATAGATTTTCTTTTACAGAAACCCTCGCGTATATCATTGTAGAATGAGAACCTCAGAAAAATAGGGCAACAAGTAAGATGAAAACTCAGAATGTGAAATCTATAGAAACCATTCTGGTGAAAACCCACGACCTTGTTTACAAAGGGCCATTGAAGGTGAAATCTCTTTATATTTCCAAGAAATACATAAGTCATGTTTGGAGAGAGATCTACAGAAAATGCCTCAAAATCAAAGGCATGGATACAACTAACAATGTATTTGAAAAATAGATGCTTGTAACAAAATTTGGCCACTAAGCATAAGAATAGGGAGATATTTGTTGCAAAAGTGAAGTTACCCACTTGGGTTTTTTTTTTTTAAGTCCAAAAACTCATCTCAAGGGTCAACCATTCATAAAATGATGTCTCTTGTGCCTGCGGTGAGAAATATGGCCATCGCCTGAAGCTTTTTTTTAAGATTTTTAGTTGTTGTAATGCATCTACAAAATCTACAAGAGGCAATAAGGGAAAATCCAGTGCATTCATTTTTGCAAATAGAGCTCGGGTTTGAGCCTCATTATTTTTAGAAAGAGGAAAAATTTATAAAGATGTTGTAAAGAGATAAATGGAGGCATGGGTTTATACAACCTAGTAATAAATTTCAACGCATGATAATGCACTGAAAGACATGTATCCATTATTTATGCATTATGAAAAGACAAACTTCTACAGTAAGCATGGTCGCGGCCTAGAGAACCAGAGCCGTGTTTTACATTTAGGAAAAGCAAGCAATCCTCATGAAAAGTGCTTAAATCTTCAGAAGACACATGGATATTGCATACAAAGCAATAAAAGTTAATTTTCATTCATTTTCAGTTTGGAGGGCTCGGGTTCAAGCTTTAAATTTGCAAGGAAATAAAAATAAGTCACAGGAAAATGCCATAAGAGATTTACCTGAGCTTTGAAGCCAAAAGTGCGAAGGGAGCAGTCTTTGTGACTCAGGAAATCTGCCATGAAGTGCATTCCGAATTGCTATCATGAGAACCCTAGTGTTGGTATGTGGTGATTGATCATGCTATACTGTACACTCTTCAGGTATCATCACTGGGGTCTGGGGTCGGGCTAGGCCCTGAGCAAGGGTTCGGTGGCGGCAGTGCCCGATATTTTTTTTTCACCTTTTTCGCTTCGTCATCGAAAAGAAAAAAGCTGACTTTGTAAACCCTAATTTTTGGAAGCTTCTAAAAGCTTGTTATAAGTGATTGGGATGGGGAGTTGCAGCATGGCATTATTCATGATATTTTAATATGTTTTGCATTGGATAATAAAATCATTGGATGGCTACGGTTTGGTGGATATAGCCCATATTGGGTGAGCCACGTTAAATTCTCTGTGTTATAATTTTCTGTGTGTGTTTTATTTCTTGGTTTATTGATAAAATCTGCATTTAACTTTTATATATCTTCCTTCTAACCCTAACAAGTGGTATCACAGTGGGTTGTTTTCAGTTATCCTCTATAGGAAGATCTCATAGTGGAGTGGGAGTCTCACGGTTGAGTGGGAGTCTCACGGTTGATTGGGAGCAATGGAAGATGAGGGTAAGTTGAAGGTTGAGAAGTTCAATGGGAAAAAATATTAGTTATGAAAGATGCAGATGGAGGGCTACCTCTATCAGAAGGATTTATGATGGCCATTGGAAGGGAAAACCAAGAAACCCTCAACAATGTTTGATGAGGATTGGGATATTTTGGACAGGGCAGTATTCGTTTATGCCTAGCACAATCAATGGCGTTCAATATTACAAAAGAAAAGACAACTCAAGAGTTGATGAAAACCCTAGAAAATTTATATGAAAATCATTTCGCTTCAAATAAGGTATTTCTTATGAAGCGTTTATTTACTATGAAAATGGTAGAAGGTGGGTCAGTTGTTGATCATTAAAATGAGTTTAATACGGTTACCAATCAATTAAATTTTGTAAATGTAAACTTTGATGAAGAAGTTAGGGCTCTTTTGGTTTTGTGTTCTTTGCCTAAAAGCTGGAATAGCTTGGTAATGGCTATTAGAAATTCTATTTTTGGTTCAAATACATTGAAATTTGATGATGTTCTTGGTGTTATTTTGAGTGAGGAAATTCGTAGAAAAAGCTCAGGTGGAACATCCACATCATGCAGTTTTTTTGAAAGCAGAAAGCAGGGGCAAAACAAAGGAGAGATGAAACAATTATAGAAGTCGTTGGAAGTCACAAGGAAAACCAAAGGATAGAAGGTCCCAATCTAGAGACAAGAGGGATTGTTGATACTGTGGTAAGCCGGGTCATTTAAAGAAAAATTGTTGGTCTCAAAAACATAAAGAAGGAGACAAAAAAGATGGAAATAAAGAGGAAAATTTGGTAAGTAATAAATCTAATGAGGATGCTTTGATTCTTTCCCTTGACAATGTTGATGATTCTTGGGTGTTAGATTCAGGGGCTTCATTTTATGCTATGCCCCATAGAAATTATTTTCTTGATTATGTCCAATGGGATTTTGGGCTAGTTTATTTGGGAGATAATGAACCCTGTCAGATTGTTGGAAAGGGAAGAATCAAGATTAAGTTGTAGAATGGGAATCATTGGCTACTACATGAGGTAAGGCACGTTCCAAAGTTAAAAATAAATTTAATTTTTGCAGGGCAACTAGATGATGAAGGTTGTGTTGTTACATTTAGTGATAAAAATTGGAAGGTTACAAAAGGTGTTTTAGTGGTACCAAAAGGTGTGAAATTAGGCACCTTATATCTTTGTACAGGTCATATTGTTCCTTCTACTTTAGCTATTGCAAATAAAAATCAATGTTCAGGAACAATTGTTGCAGTTCAATAGGCAAAAAATTAGAAAGTTGTTGTGGATTATGAATCAACACTATGGCATAATAGACTTGGGCATATGAGTGCAAAAGGTATGAAAATACTTCATTCAAAGAATGTTTTACCAAGTCTAAAATGCATTAATATGGAATTTTATGAAAGTTGTGTGTATGGAAAATAAAATAGAGTTAGTTTTTTTAAAGATGGGAAACAAAAGAAAGATGTGAAATTAGAGCTTGTACATACGGATGTATGGGGACCAACTTAGGTATCTTCTCTTGATGGATCTCAGTATTATGTTACATTCATTGATGATGCAACTAGGAAGGTATGGATTTATTTCCTTAGGCAGAAAAATGATGTATTTGAAACTTTTAAAAAATGGAGAAGCTTGGTTGAGAATGAGACGGGTAAAAATTTAAAATGTCTCAGATCTAATAATGGTGGTGAGTATTGCAGAAAAGAGTTTGAATATTATTGTTCCTCTAATGGTATTCGTAGGGATAAAATGGTTCCAAGGACTCCACAGGAAAATGGAGTGGTTGAGCGCATGAATAGAACAATAATGGAGTGTGCACGAACTATGAGATTGCATGTTGGGTTTCCTTTAAACATGTGGGTAGAGGCTGTAAACAATGTTGTTTATTTAATTAATAGAGGTCCCTCTAATAATTTGGTTTGTGGTATTTCAGAGGAAGCATGGACAGGTAATAAGGTGAGTTATTCTTTTCTCAAAACCTTCGGTTGTGAAACATTTGCACATGTAGATTCTGAAAATAGAACCAAGTTTGATGCAAAATCAAAGAAATGTATATTTGTTGGATATAGCATTGATGAATTTGATTATAGGCTTTAAGATTTTTGAAAATAAGAAAATTGTGAGAAGTAGGGACGTCATATTCAATGAGAAAGTGTTGTACAAAGATCTATTGTAGAAGCATGAGAAGAAATAAAATGATTATGCAATGCTGGATGATACTCTAAACAATGATGTTCCAGTTGTTCCTCATGCTCCGCAACAACAACAAAAAATACCAGAAACTCCAGTGAATGTTAGATGATCTTGAAGGATTAGTAGACCTCCAAAAATATTTTCCCCCTCTTTGTATTCTATTTTATTAATTGATGTTGGTGAACCAGAATGTTATCATGAAGCTATGTAGGTGGATGCCAAGGTTCAGTGGGAGCATGAAATGGAACAAGAAATGGACTCCTTGCTAAAAAAATGTTAGGGTTAGAAGGCAGATATATAACAAGTTAAATGCAGATTTGAACAATAAAATAGAGTAATAAAACACACATAGAAGACAACACAAATAATTTAACATGGTTCACCCAATCTGGGCTACATCCACAAAACCGCAACCATCCAATGATTTTATTATCCAGTGCAAAACCTATTACAATATTGCGAATAATTTCATACTACAACTCTCCATCCCAACTGCTTATAACAAGCTTTTAGAAGCTTCTAGAAATTAGGGTTTACAAAGTCGGTTTTTTTCTTTTTTCGATGACAAAATGAAAAAAGGTGAAAAAAAAATTTCTCGGGGGCTACCGCCCCCAAACCACCGCCCGGGGCCCAGCCCAGCCCAGCCCCGGACCCCGACAATGATACATGAAGAGTGTACAATACTAAAAATTTATAGTATAGCATGATTAGTCACCAGATACCAACAAAAATCAAACTTGGGAATTATGCAAGTTGTCTACAGGTAAAAAGGATTTACCAAATAAATGGGTTTACAAGCTGAAAGAGGAGGATGGAGATAAGAAAAGATTTAAAGCTAGATTAGTTGTAAAGGGATTTGCACAGAAAAAGGGTATTGATTTTGATGAAATATTTTCTCTAGTTGTTAAAATGGCTTCTATTCGCACTGTTTTGAGTATTGTGGTTGCAAAAGATTTGCATTTAGAACAACTTGATGTTAAGACAATCTTTCTCCATGGTGATTTGGAAGAGGAAATATATATGGAACAACCACAAGGATTCGAGGTCAAAGGTAAGGAGAAACTAGTGTGCAGATTGAAGAAAAGTTTATATGGCTTGAAGCAAGCACCTCGGCAACAATATATTAAATTTGATAGTTTTCTGGTTGAGCAAGGCTACAACAAGTGTAATTCAGACCATTGTGTTTAATTTAAGAGGTTAGCTAAAGATAGCTACATTATTTTATGTTTATATGTTGATGATATGCTTGTAGCGGGGTCTAACATAGATCACATAAAGGAGTTAAAACAACAGTTAGAAAATTCATTTATATGAAGGATTTGAGGGAAGCAAAACAAATCCTTGGTATGAAGATTACAAGAGATAGGAAAATATGGTTGTGGTTTGGTGGATGTAGCCCATATTGGGTGAACCACGTTAAATTCTCTGTGTTATAATTTTTTGTGTGTGTTTTATTTCTCAGTTTATTGATAAAATCTGCATTTAGCTTTTAGATATCTGCCTTCTAACCCTAACACCTAGCTCAGCCTCAAGCTTCTTTAGGAAGCTTCATGAAAATGAAGTGATTTATTTAATTTTTGCATGCTTTTTTTTCTAGGGTTATCAACCCTAAAGATGTCGAAAGGGGGATGTATTTTCACTTCTGATTTAACAAAAAAATGAGTGCCAACTAATATATGCCCTGCAAGTTCATAAGTGGTGTTCATGCCTTAGGCATTTCAAATGCCTTTGTATTGTTTTTTGAAACCTTACATATGCCTTGTAATGACTTGTTCACCAAGCCTTGTCACCTATCTTTGATTGTTGTTCATAGCCTTTGAATGTTATCAATGGGGTTATTTTTTTTGCATAAATATTCAAATGTAAACTAAATGGCTTAGAAGGTGTAGTTATAAACTTTTAATTCATCTCGTTACCTTAAATGCAAAAGTGATGAGTTGTTTGATTTAGGGAGGTGGTTGATAGTTTCTTTTATGTGTTTCCAATCATATTGGAACAATTGGAGATAGTATGCGAACATATGGAGAGCATATAGAGTTTTTTGTTTTCTTTTGAGAGCCTTTTGTAGGTGGTTTTCTGAGTCATCATGTTGGACAAATTTAAGTTTTAATTTTTCATGCTTATTGAAGCCTTTTGGAGGGAATCTAGTGGCTAGATTTTAGGCCCTTTTCATGCATCTGACCCCAATCAGTTTGAGACTCCTATTCTTATGGAATTTTAGAGAGATTTGATTCATATAGTCAGTCTTTTGACTCATTGTACTCAGTTCAGATTATGCAACTTTTGTACTTAGTGAATTTTGAAGTCCTTATATAGGTTTTGGTGTATTTTGTAACTCTTTGGATATGGAATACAAAGGGTACCTTGGTTATTTTTGGTGATGAAATTCTTTCCTTTTTTTCTTGCACTCTTATGTATGTTGAATGATTGATCAAGTTACTTGTGAACTTTTCCTAATATCCTTGTAACTTTGTCTCATAATTTTATACCTTTTTCTGAAAATGGTAGGTTGATGCAGGTTACTAATTGTGTCTAGGGAATGCATATAGCTTTTCAATTGTGAAGACTACCTTCCCTTTGATATTTATTGTATTTTGGCCCTTTAGTGAAATATTTATGCAAAAACATACTGTAATAAGTTGTGCAAAATTTAGTTTATGTTAGTTTTAGCTAAGTGTTTGAAGTTATGAGTTTCATTGTCTTCATCAGTTTGGTGTATCACTTCATGTTTAATTTTACTTTTAGTTTTTGAGTTCTCCTTCTCCCTTTTCCTTGTAAGTTTAATAGTTTTTAAGTGATAAACCAGTTAGGATTCGGCCTCATCTGAAGATTCACTCTAATTTGTAAGTCACCCACAACCTTGGAGTGTTTCCATGTTCCTCTAAAGTACCAAGTTCTGCAACTTGGTAAGGATGAAAATTTTAGAGTTAGCAGATTTTGGCACGCCCAATGGGACTGTCAAATCAAGACAGTATATAAAAATAAATATTCTACATGGGTTTGATGTGTAACCAACAAATTTCAACCTTTTCAAAGGTTATTGAAGCATATCTGGCGACTCCATGAAGTGAAGAAAAACAAATCCAGTGTTGTTATAGCTTATGAGAAAGATACAAACAAGGAGCTCGAAATATTTTAAGTTTTTACAGTTGTCACCACCCAGAAGACAAGGCAGGACAACAAAAAGAAACCCTTCATCAAAGAGAGTTCAATCAACACCACCTGGTTTTAGACCAAAATTAGTTTTATCGCCACCAAGGAGGAGAGGTAGACCACCCAAGAGGCAAATAAATACTCATTCTACCTCACCAAGCTATAGATCAACAGGTTCACCTTCAAACAACCCTCAGAAAGTAACTGTAGAAGCTACTATACCTGTTCTAGTAGTACCTATTCAAGCTACCCCACCTCTAGTTGTTCAAATGACAAGGAATCAACCATTTTTTTTTTTTTAATGGAGGCATTCCATTAAATCTTGCACAACATAATGATATACCAATGGCTTCCTTGAAGAGCTTTCCATTTTTATAGGGGAGGATCGAACAACCCTAATTAAGCATATCAAAGATGTGGCCTCTTTGTGTGGGGTCCTCCATATAACACAAGAAAATGTAGCTCTTAGACTGCTAGCTACCTCATTGAAGGGCAAAGCATTACGATGGTTCAGGGGTTTGCAAGTTGGGTCCATTGCAACTTGGGATGAGATGAGATACAAGTTGTATAACCAATTTCAGGATAAATCTAATCACTTGTCCTTGGTAGAGCAACTTACCACAATTAAGAGAGCTCCTCAGGAGAAAATGACGGACTTCAACTACCGATTTCAAAAGACATGGGACAAAATTCTTATCATGGTAAACCCTCTCCTAAATATGCATTTTATATTTGTTGAGGGATCTTACAGTGACATATCAGTCATGATTCAGTCTATGGGGGGTGTTTCACTACATGATGCCTATGAGATAGCAAATAGAGCAGATTTTTTATTTATTTAGGGTGGGAAGATTGATCCCAGATCCCCAATGCCCATTTTTCCAAACATTCAGCCTTCCATGCCTTTGCAAATACCACCTTTTCCCCCTCTACTTATTGTACCAACATTACCAACTGCTTTCCCAGCTGTTGCTAGTCAAGGAATTGTTGTTCTAGGCTCATCTAAAGAGCTACAGGAAATCAAAAGTCTACTTCAAAATTTTGGTAATAAGTTACTAAACTTAGAGAAGCAGTAGTCCCATAATAGGTAGCCTTACCATCAGTAGAACCAAGGGGAAAGTTAGTCATACCAAGGTTAAAATCAACAATATCAAGGCAATAGACAACCTTATCACGATATTTATCAAGGTGCAAGACAAAATGTGAATTCAAGGCCTTTCCAACAATATAATCCTACTTCAATTAGTGTAGTTAAGGATATTGTTCCTATGCAAAACAATCTTGCATCAAACCATGAATGGTGTTTCCCGTGCAACCAACCTCATAATCAGGCCACATGCTTGAATGGAGTTATCAACCAAGTGTTGATGGTGTAGAACATTAGAGGTTCACAACAAAGTGTACCTAATGATGAGTTCCTACAACAACAAGAGAAGCCTCCAAGGGATGCTTGGCAAGGAGAAGAATTTTGTGGAGTAAGCACAAATGATTCTCTAGTTGAAGCAAACACAAGAGCTAAGAAGAGAGAACTTGAGGCTGGCCAGTCAACAAACAAGGGAAAGGAAGCTATTGAACCATCCACATCACAAGTGCCTCAAATTTTGTAGAGGAAAACACAAGTTGCTGTCGAAGAGCAACCTCACTTGCAAGTAGACCCTACTATTACAAAGACCCATTAGAAGGTAAATCATTTCGTTCCTTTTAATATTATTGAAAATATGAAGAAGATGAGTGTTTCAATGTCTATGTGGGATTCATTATCCATCCCATTTCAAAAGGATTTATTGCAGACTGCCTTATCCGATTTAAAAGTGCCAAATGATCCACCAACAGGTCAGGTTAGAGTTATTTTCACAAACACTCCTCAGGACAACAACAAACAACCAAGTAAGGAGTCAGGTAAGGATGTCAAACCTCCTCCATTTTATATGTCTTTGATAGTAGGAGATAAATTGGTTCATAGTTGCATGGTGGATAATGGAGCAAGTAGCTCTATAATGCCTAAGAAAATTGTTGATAAGCTAGGTCTGAAATATTAGCCTTTAGAGAAGGGAGTGGTTTAGTTAGATGGGTCATCTATTAACACCTTGGGTGTTATTAAATATTTAAATATTACACTTCATGCTTGCCCAAATTTTTATGTACCCCAAGACATATTTTTTATTGACCTATAACCCTTTCTTGCCTTGTGCTTGTCGAGAGATTTTACAACCAAAATAGGAGGTAATGTGTCAGCTGATTGGTATCACATGTTGTTTAGAACTAGGTATGGGACTAAGGCCACCATTAAATCCAAGTTGCTGGCTAAGGATCACATTGAACATTATGTGCCAAGTGTAGTTAATGCCAACTGTGTTGTTTTTGAAGATAGTGAGCTTGTTGTTGCTCAAGAACTGCAAGCTGAAAGTGTACCAGAGGTGTTGTTAAATGAGTGGGTAACAGAAAATTGTGTGGACAATCCCAATGAACATATTTAGGAAGCTGGTTTGGGTGTTTATGTGTTGCATGAACCTGAATTAGGGATGCCAAATCTTGAGAAGAAGGAAAAACAATAGTTAGATCAACAAGATGAGTTGTGAAAAATGTACTTTGACGGTTCTAGAAGCAAAAATGGAGTTGGCGGGGGTGCAATGCTTGTTTCTCCACAAGGTGAGAACTATTACTCAACTTTTAGATTTGCATTTTCATGTTCTAACAACATTACTAAGTATGATGGTCTAATTCAAGGCTTGGAATGGGAAAGAAAAAGAGGAATAAGCTACCTACAAGTATTTGGTGACAGTGAATTGGTTTCCAATTAGGAAAGAGGCTTGAACCTAACTAAGAATGATACTTTGAGGTCTTATAAGAATAGGGTTTGGGATATGATAGAGGATTTCAATGCCTTCAATCTAATTTCCATTCATAGAAATCAGAACAAGCATGTAGATAGGCTAGCGATAATAGGTGAAAATTTTGACATACCTAATGATATCAAGAAGGAAAAAGTGCAACAATATGTTAAATTTGTAGTTAGTCCCTCTATTCTTGATAATAATGTTCATTGGAAAGTCTTTAAAAGTGATGAGTAGGTGTTGAATTTTTTGCTTGAAGAAGATGAGTTTACTATTGTAAATCAAGAGAAGCTAAAACAACAATATGATGATCAAATTATCCAATTGAGAACTAACATGTTGCCCAAGATTCTAGTCACCTTGGAATCCATTTTCAGCACTGATGATCAGCTAAAGAAAGGTAAAGTTGGTTTGGAGATTAAAGAAGAACACTATGAAGAGATGGAAATTTTCAAAGGTAAGCTCCTTAAAGTTGGTAAAATTTGTTCATCTAAAGATAGGCAAGCTTTTATTGCTCTTTGTCAATATTTTCACAATGTGTTTGCATGGGATTACTCCAATTTATGAGGCTTTGATCCCCACATTGCTCAGTATACCATAGATTTAGAGCTTGGTGTGAAGCCTGTTAGGTAGAAACAGAGGCCTTTAAATCCTAAGCTTGAGCCTCTCATGGTTAAAGAACTAACTAAGCTGGTTGAGGAGGGTATTATTTTTCCAAGTAAGCATACTTCATGGGTCTCTAACCTTGTACCAGTTAGAAAAAAAATGGAGAGATTAGGCTATGTGTTGACTTTAGAGACCTTAACAGAGCATCATAGAAAGATCATTACCCGCTGCCCTCTATGGAGTAGATCCTTCAGGTAGTTTCTATTTCAGAGATATTTTCCTTATTAGACAGTTATTCTGGCTATAACCAAGTATTGGTCAAAGAGGAGGACCAATACAAGACTGCTTTTACTACAAAATGGGGCACTATGGCCTACAAGAGAATGCCTTTTGGCCTGTCCTGCTGGAGCCACTTTTCAAAGGGCTATGGACTTGTCATTTTAGGTGCTAATTCATAAGCTAATGCTCGTTTACCTGGATGATGTAACAATATTCTCCAAGAATGTTGATGAGAATTTTTCACATTTGAAACAAGTGTTTGAGAGATGTAAGGAGTTTGGCATATCCCTCAATCCTAAAAAGAGTATCTTTATTATTCATGAAGGTAACTTCTTGGACACATAGAGTCAAAAAATGGGATCACCATTGATTTAGAGAGAGTGAAGGCCATTTTGGAGTTGCCTTTACCCAATCACAAGAAGGGGCTGCAAATATTTCTTGGCATAATTAAATTTTTGAGAAGGTTTATACCTGATGTTGCAAATATTTTAAAGCCACTAACCATTATGTTAAAGAAAAATACAGCTTTCAACTGGACCAAAGAAGCTAACCATAGTTTTTAAGCAATTAAGGAGGCCTTATCAACAACCCCTACTTTGGTAAATCCGATTATTTCAAAAGAATTCATTCTGCATGCTTTTGATAGCATAGATTCAATTTCTGTAATGCCGGTAAAATAGAATAACGAGGGCTTAGAACAACCCATTGCCTTTTTCAATCAAGGCTTATAAGGTTATGAACATATGTATTCCTTTGTGGAGAAACATGTGCTTGCTGTAATTAGAAGTCTGAAAAAGTTTAACCCTCTGGTTTCCAATAACATAATTCATTTAATGGTTGCTCATCTTGGTGTGAAGGAATTTTTGCTAAGTAGAGATTTGAATGAGAAAAGAGCATGATGGATTAAAAAATTTATGGAGTATGATGTTGACATCAAGATAAACAAGCTTGTAAGGGGTAAGGTCTTGTGTGAACAACTAGCTACAGGGTCTGAAAATGAAGAAAAAATAGAAACAAACACTGTTTTGGTTAATGAGGATGAGCCTCAAAATGTTGCACCAACATTAAATGCAGGTTGGTTACAAGATATGAATCATTTCTTACAGACTGATGAGTGTCCACTAGGTTTGAATATAGAAAAAATAAGATATTTTAGATTGCAGTCAGTCCCATATGTGTTGGTTGATAATTTTCTTTTCAAAAAAGACCTTAATGGTGTTCTGTTAAGGTGTATTGATAATGATCGGGTGGATAAAGTACTTCATGACTATTGGGGGTCATTTTTCACCAACAACTATTGCATGGAAAATAATGAGAGCTGGCTATTATTGGCCAAGTATTTTTAAGAATGCCCATGCCTGGGCAAGTTGGCAAGGAAGTATGTAAAATGTGCTATTTTTGCAAGAAAAAAAAGGTTGATGGCTTTTCCTTTGCAACCAATTCAAGTGGAACAACCCTTCATGAGATGTGGCACTAATTTCATAGGTGTGATTAACCCACCTTCTAGTGTAGGTCACACGTGGGTACTTACTGTAACTGATTACTTTACACAATGGACCGAAGCAGTGGCTATGAAAGAAGCCAATGAATCTATTGTTTTGAGCTTTTATGATGATATAGTAACCAGGTTTGGAGTACCTAAGTCAATCATTTTAGATAATTCTTTGGAATTTGTTGGATTGAGAGTAAGTGATTGGGCTATTAAGAATGGAATTTATCTGAACACATCTTCAAACTATTACCCTCAAGGTAATGGTTTGACAAAATCAAAAAATAAGAACCTGATCAAAATTATTAAAAGAACCATGGATGATAATCATAGAACTTGACATACCAAGTTAAAATCTGCCTTATGGGCAAACAGGACAACTCCCAAGAGGTCCATTGGGAATTCTCCATATGTTTTGGTTTATGGTAAAGAGGCAAGATTGCTTATCTTTGTAGAGCTTCCAGCTCTTGATATTATGCATCAACTCAAAATTTTTGAGGAGCAGGACCCAATGACTGTTAGGTATGCTCATCTTATGGAGCTAGAAGAGTTAAGAGATAAAGCAATGAAGTCCATGGAGTATCATCAAATCCAAACAAAAAGAGTTTTTGATAAGAAAGCAACTCCTAGAGTTTTCAAAGAAGATGATGTGCTCAAATGGGATGAATTGAAAAGAAGGACAAGTAAGCACATTAAATTTGATAATTTCTAGAGTGGACCTTTTATTATTACTGAATGCAAGGAGCAAAATGCATTCCAGTTGTCAAAAATGGATGGAGAATTTCTACCTATCCCAGTTAATTAGATAGACCTCAAACGATGTTTTGAGGTATGATCTACCTTGTACATGTTAGGTTAGGTTTATGCTTTCAATAAGTGTGGTTGCATCTTAGATTAGTTGTTTGTTTACATTCTCTAAGTGCATTTTAGCACATTTAGGTAGTTTGCTTTTTGCAGTTTTTGTTTCAATAAGTATCCTGGTGTTCTGATCAGTCTCTTTGAGTTACAACCATGTACAAGGTTGTTTTAGGTCTGATTTTGAGTTTACTAAGTGACTCTGTGCCCAATGGACAAGCCTAGGCAATTGTTCCTCATGTTTATTAGGCAAACATACAACAAATGTCACCAAAAATGTTACCAAATTTTGCTAAATAACTCAATCAGGTAGAGCTCTTTGATTTAAAAGTGAAAGAAAGGTACATAGCTTAATCTTTCCTACATTACATTCAAGTACATAAGCATAAATCAAAATATTATATTAACATATTATTTCATTTATACAAGTGCATGTAATATAGGAAGGATTTACACAAATCTTTTCTAAAAAGGTAATCTTTGTTGATATTAGAAGTATATATTGTCTCACACAAGTCGTGAGACTAACTTGTTCAATGTAAATGAACAAAAGAATATACATTGATATGTAAGAAAATAGAATGCACATGTATGGAAAGAGGCCAGTCATTCCTGAATCACTGGTTCAGTGTGTGTTGCCTTGCGTTGTCTTCCACCTTGAGCTAGTTTGTGTCCTCCTTAGCTCCATATTGCTCCTAGTTCCTGCATCTGAGTGATAAAACATTGTTAGAGCAATGAAAATTCTCTCACATTACATGTACAAGCACCCATAAACATATAAATTGATCTCCATATACATTAAATAAGCATGCTAACCTTAGATGTTCAGGAAAACAAGAAGTTATCAAACACATCCAAAATATGCATATTTTTTTTCTAACATGTTTGATTCCTTTACAGGTATATGAAAAGTAATGTTTCTATTTGGATTCATCTAATATCAGCATGTGGGTTGAAATGAATCTCCCACAAGGGTTGAGCCCAACATGCTATTCTTTTATATTTTGATAGAGATAGGAGTGTAGAGTGTCCATGCATTGTAAAATTTTATTGAATACTCATCACCTATGTAGTGAGTGGGTTGATATCACAATCATAAATGAAAAATATTCACTCAAAAAATTCACAATAAGAGAAGGACAATCATATGCAGATCATGACAAGAAAATAAAATTTTCAGAGTCTAATGGTGATCAATCATTCATGAGAAGTCATAATTATTAAGTTGCAGTAAAATGATAGTGTTCAAGAAAATGAACATTGTGTAAAACCTTGTGTCAAGGGTAGAGCAGAGCTTCAAGAAGATTTTGACTGATTGTGTCAAGTGCAATATCATGGTATTTTAGTGAACATGTAGCTAGTTTGTTGTGAGGGAAATCATAAAGCTAGGAAAATGGTCTGCAATGGAAATGATCATGGGTAGTGGAGATAGAATATGCCATAAGGACAATGAAGGAACTCCAAAAGAACATATGACATGAAGTTGATAACAGTTACAGAGTATAATCAACACATTAATAATAAACCATATCATGTAAATGAGTAATCACAATGCAACACATTGCAGGGACAATGAGCATAATGTTCCATGATAAAAAAAATTACAGTGATCTGGATCAAAACATTGCAAAGAAAGGAGATCTTTTGAGTCACATGATAGTTTGACACCATAAACAATAAGAGAATGAGGGATGAGGCCCAAGTATTGAAGTACAAAGGGCCACTGAAATCAAAACCCACAAAGTACCTACAATTTCCACTTAAGGTAAAACCCAAAAAATTAAGACATGGCTAGAAAAGAATAAAGGTAGAGCTATATTTTGTGTTTTAATACCCTTTATCATTTACAAGGAATCATTATAGTACCACAACCATGGAAATATAAAGGGATGAAGTATAAGAGCCTATTCATTGATGTTTAAAGAGATAGAGTTTCTTTTATAGAAACCCCCACGTATATCATTGAAGAAGGAGAACCTTAGAAAAATAGGGCAACAAGTAAGATGAAAACTCAAAATGTGAAATCTATAGAAACCTTCTAATGAAAACCCTCAGCCTTGTTTACAAAGGGCCATTGAAGGTGAAATCTCTTTATATTTCCAAGAAATATAGAAGTCATGCCTGGAGAGAGATCTATAGAAAATGCCTCAAAATCAAAGGCGCGACTACAACTAACAATGTCTTTAAAAAATTGATGCCTGCAATAGAATTTGGCCACTAAGCATAAGAAGAGGGAGATATTTGTTGCAAAAGTGAAGTTACCCACTTGGTGTTTTTATTTTTTAAGTCCAGAAATTCATCTCAAGGGTCCACCATTCATAAAATGATGTTTCTAGTGCCTGCAGTGAGAAATATGGCCACATCCTGAAGCTTTTTATTAAGCTTTTTAGTTGTAATGCATCTACAAAATCTATAAGAGGTAATAAGGGAAAATCCAGTGCATTCATTTTTGCAAGTAGAGCTCGGGTTCAATCCTCATTAACTTCAAAAAGAGGAAAAAATTATAGAGATGTTGTAAAGGGAGAAATGGAGGCGCAAGTCTTTACAACCCATAAATAAATTTCAACACCTGATAATGCACTGAAAGACAAATGTATCCATTATTTCTGCATTATGAAAATAAAAAATCCTATAGTAAGCATGTCCACAACCTAGAGAACTAGAGCCATGTTTTACCTTCAGGAAAAGCAAGCAATCCTCAAGAAAATTTCTTAAATTTTCAAAAGACACATGGATATTGCATATAGAGCAATAAAAGTTAGTTTTCATTCATTTTTAGTTTGGAGGGCTCGGGTTCGAGCTTTAAATTTGTAGGGAAATAAAAAATATGTCATAGGAAAATGCCATGAGAGATTTACCTAAGCTTTAAAGCTAGAAGTGCGAAGGGAGGAGTCTTTATGATAGGAAATCAGTCATGAAATGCCTTGTAAATTGCTATCATGAGAACCCTAGGTTGGCCTCGAGCTTCTTCAAGAAGCTTCATGAAAATGAAGTGAGTTATTTCATTTTTGCATGCTTTTTGTTCTAGGGTTATCAACCCTAAAGATGCTGACACGGAGGTGTACTTTCACCTTTGATTTAACAAAAAAATGAGTGCCAACTAATGTATGCCCAACACGTTCATAAGTGGTGTTCATGCCTTAGGCATTTCAAATTCCTTTGTATTATTTTTTAAAACCCTACATATGCCTTCTAATGACTTGTTCACCAAGCCTTGTCACCTATCTTTGAGGTGTTGTTCATAGCCTTTGAATGTTATCGATGGGGTTATTATTTTTGCATAAATATTCAAATGCAAAACAAATGGCGTAAAAGGTGTGGTTATAAAATTTTAAGTCATCTTGTTACCTTAAATGCAAAAATGATGAGTTGGTCGATTTAGGGAGGTGGTTGACAGTTGCTTTTATGCTTTTCCAAGCATATTGGAACAATTGGAGGTAGTTTGTGAACATATGGAGAGCATATAGGGGTTTTTGTTTGCTTTTGAGAGCCTTTTGTAGACAGTTTTTTGAGTCATCATGTTGGACAAAGTCAAGTTTTACTTTTTCATGCTTATTGAAGCCTTTTGGAGGGAATCGTATGGCTAGATTTTAGGCCTTTTTCATGCATCTGAACCCAATCACTTTGAGAGTCCTATTCTTATAGAATTTTGGAGGGAGTTGATTCATTATAGTCAGTCTTTTGACTCATTGCACTTAGTTCAAATTATGCATCTTTTGTACTTAGTGACTTTTGAAGTCCTTATATCGTTTTTGGCATATTTTGTAACTCTTTAGATATGGAACACATAGGATACCTTGGTTATTTCTGGTGATGAAATTCTTGCCTTTTTTTCTTGCAGTCTTATGTATGTTGAATGATTGATCAAGTTACTTGCAAAATTTTCCTAATCTCCTTGTAACTTTGTCTCATAATTTTATACCTTTCCTGAAAATGGTAGGTTGATGCAGGTTACTAATTGTGTCTAGGGAATGCATATAGCTTTTCAATTGTGAATATTACCTTCCCTTTGGTAGTTATTGTATTTTGGCCCTTTAGTGAAATATTTATGTAGAAACATACTGTAACAAGTTGTGCAAAATTTAGTTTATGTCAGTTTGAGCTAAGTGTTTGAAGTTCTGAGTTTCATTGTCTTCATTCAGTTTGGCGTATCACTTCATGTTTACTTTTGGTTTTAGTTTTTGAGTTTTCCTTCTCCCTTTTCCTTGTAATTTTAGTACTTTTTAGGTGATAAACCAGTTAGGATTTGACCTCATCCAAAGACTCTCTCCATTTTTTAGGTCACCCACAATCTAGGAGTGTTTCCATGTTCCTCTAAAGTACCAAGTTCCACAACTTGGTAAGGGTGCAACTTTTAGAGTTAACAATTATCTCTCTTTTTTTTTCTCTCTTCCCCTATCTCTATTAATATCCCTCTCTATTTTTCTCTCTTCCTCTATCACTTTATCATTACCAACATGAAAAGTAAATATATAGACATTTCAAAATGAATATTTGGTCAATCTCAAGTAATGGGCCATTCTTGGATTCTTCTTGTGTTTCTCTCCTTGGCATGAATTACCAAAAGAGACTTGAAAAATAATAAAAATATATGTAATGCGTGGCTTCTATCACAAGTGAAATAACCATAAATAAAATGTAATTTTATTATCTACAAAAAAAGAGAAGTAGAGATAGAGAGAAGGGCACAATTTTTGAACTATATGGAAAGTGATACATAAATAGTCTTCTCTATTGTGGCAATTTAATATAACATATTTAAAAATATCCATGAAACTCTATTCAATTGTGAAAAATGTGAAATGAAATGTTTAATAGGACCATGCAAGTGGGAAATTTTAATATGCAATATGACACATTCAATACGACCATGTGACTCCAATCAATATGGAAAAATGTGATACAACCTCACTCAATTAAAAGTGTGTAATGCAATCAATATATGTATAGGTATGGTAATGAGTCCTTGTGTAGCACAAGTTGTTGCTTGAAATCTCAAAAATAATAGTTGTAGTGATACTACATTCCCCCTTCAATTGGTTGCATTCACCAAATGCAAGAAGTTAGAAGTTGGAAAATCATGCATGATAAAGCAATAAAATAATTGAAGAATATTAGAATGTAAGTACATATGGCATCTTAAATCATGTGAAAGTATGAGATGACTATAATCATATGGCATACAAATATAAGTTTAAAATGAATGCATAAGTACCACAATTGTATAATAATCCAATAATAATCAGGTAATCATAGAAAGTGGGTAAAATGTATCAACATACACAATCATGTAAGATTGTAAACTAGTGATGATTGTTGAAGTGTAGTGTTGCCCCCAATATAGGTAAGCCATGAAGGAAAGGTGGCCCCAAAGTCTAGACAAGGATTGTGCAAGTATATCATGTGTGATTGATTCAATGGATAAATGCATAAGCATGATGAACTATCAAATGAGAATAATCCCTCAAAGCAATGATCTTGTCCTATAATAAATGTCATTTAGATTAGAAATGATACATAGAATACAAATTAAAAATGGAACATGTGTAATTGTGAATATCTCAAAACTTATAAATAGTCATTGTAGATCAATTGAATCCCAATCAGTTACATGTGATAATAGGTGTATCCTTAATGTTACCATTATAATATAATCACGATGATAAATGCATTGTAGAAAAAATATCTTGAAAGATGTGATTATTCACCCATCACTAAAAAAATGTGTCATTACAGATTGGGTCTAAGGATATAAAAAAAATAGTTCTGTAGGATCAATAGTATAAGAAGAATAAAAAATACTCAACTAAAAATAGTATGATGAAAAGTGAAAAGTCTTTTTCACTATTATCATCATCCTTACAAGATAAGTTTTTAAGAGCTATGAGTATTTTGTGAGTTT
Source organism: Sequoiadendron giganteum (assembly GCA_007115665.2). Classification (NCBI taxonomy): domain Eukaryota; kingdom Viridiplantae; phylum Streptophyta; class Pinopsida; order Cupressales; family Cupressaceae; genus Sequoiadendron; species Sequoiadendron giganteum. The sequence continues at coordinate 184,555,614 of CM021103.1, forward strand.
AAACATGATGGTGTGGAGATACAATCATATTTCTACAAAATATTATTAGGTATGGACATAAATCAATAATGATGAGCTTTCTAAGGTGGTAAATCATTTTTTAACTATTTTTAACTATTTTTCTAAAAATCTTAACTTTTGAAATTCGTTCGATTTTTAACAAAACTAGCTTAGATTTTATTTTTAGTGTATCACGTGGTGAATTTTTGTGATGTGAGTAAATGAATAAAAAAACCACACAATCAATGAAACATATTATATTAGGGAAATCAAAATAACAAGTAAACTGACAAAACTATTCCTTAAAACCGCTCCATTGTTTCCTATCTCTAAGGATTCCTTGAATCATAATGGCTCTTAGATTTTACTTGCACTATGAATTTCAGAATGACAACCTCGAGAATGGATGCTGTAAAATGCAAAAATCCTAGTTCCTACATGATTTGAAAAACTATGTAATATGTTGTAAATGATAATGGTGATATGATAATGGATATGATACTAAAGACTATGATGCAAATACTGTGTAAAAATACTATGATAATGAAAATGTAGCTAATAAACTAAGCCATGATTCTAAATTAATATGCTTCTATTATGCTAAATGCTCTAAATGCTCCAATGCTCAAATACTCTAAATGCTCCAAGATAATTTCTGCAGAGTAAATTTGCTCAAAGATGGGGATATGAAATGCTGGAGAATGATGTTGTATTTATAGGATTTCCAAGGCATATTATTATGTGGCAGGATTCGACAGTCAAGATTTCAGCTGGAAAGATGAATGGTGGAGGATGAAGAAGTTAGAGGGAATCATGGAGATCGTTCCCTTTGATAGAACACTTTGCCAAGTGTTGAAGAGAATAAATGAGATGGAGAAGCCAAGTGTCCAAAGTTTGTTTCAAATTTGTTGAAGACAATTCTATTTAAAAATTAGAGTTATTTAAATTCATGAGACACTTGATGAGGTGGATGATGAGGTGGAAGGAGGTTAGAGAGTTATGTAGAAATGTGACAAAATTGAATTTAGAAATTCAAATTTAATGAGAGGGAATTAATCAAATAAAACAAATTTGTTAGATTTGTTTATTTAATTAAATCATGAAGAAAATGATTTTAGAAAGAATTAAAGAAAGTGAAATATATAAATAAAATTTTCAATTTATTTATAAGTAGACGAATTTAGAGGGTTTATTAATTAAATACATTGTATTTAATTAATTGATTATCCTGATTGATTTTAGGTGTATACATTTTGCCCCTCTTTGAAGTGATGTGTTTACACGTTGCTTCAAAGAAAAATTTATTGATGTGCTGACAATTTTTTTGGATGACCAAGACACTGATTTTCGGGTGATGATGGATATATGCCCCCTCGGTAGATAAATCAGTGAATTTTTGAATTTAAAAAAAAATGAATTTTTTTTATGATTTTCTGATGATTTGATGTTGATTTCAAATTTTTATGATGCCAAAACTATTTATCTCCCGAAAAATGATGTTGAACCTGCCAGGTGATGAATTGATTAATTAAGACCCTTTGAAAAATAAAATAAATCGATCCCATAAAAATACCACTTAATCACCCTTTAAAAGGAAAAAGAGGTGAAATGAAGTTCATTTGTGCATTTTGATTTTGAATATTTGAGTGAGTAGAGAAACCTAGTGCAAATTGAGCAAGATGATGATTCTAATCTAGACTCATTGATTTGAGCATGTGCGATGTCACAACCACCCGATAGCGTATGGACCTCCAGTACGTACCCCAAAAAGCTTTCTCGTAAATTGTGCATTGCATTTTTCCCATATTTTTCACGTTTTAGTGCATTAGATCACCTATGTAGCGCATCCATAAATTTTTCTAGCGCATAGAGTAATATGGCACATTAGTGAATTTTGATGGCGCATATGGTAATTTAGCGCATTGAGACCATGTTCTGGTGCATCAATGCAACCTTCTAGTGCATCCATGTTTTTGGCACATAGATAGACTGTTTTCGCACATCCATGCTAGATTGATGAATTTTTTATTAAGCTCCTTTCTTTTGATGATTTTTTATCGTTTCAACCTTCGATTTGATGTTGTTTGATGATGTTTATAGATTAGATGATGATTGATCTCATGATAGGTGAGATTCAATGAAAGGATGATGATGATTTACCTCATGATAGGTGAGGATCAATGATAGATTTATATTGATTGACCTCATGATAGATGAGTATCAATGATAGACGCTCGCAATATTTGATTAAAATCTCACCAGAGCTGATTAGAATGATAGGTTGACTGATTGATAAGATAGCTAATTTTTGATATGTTATGATGATAGGAGCCTTCGTCACTCCTGATGTCATGGGAGTGTTTCCCGAGGATTTGGGATTTGATTCCACATTTAGATCAGGTTGATCTAAATGTGATTGGATGATGTGGGTTGACTTCGTTGCTAGATATGCCCTAGGTTAGGATTAACCAAGGACTCTTGAAAAATTTGGCAGAGAGGTGGCACAGTGACCACAACACCTTTCACTTACCCACTGGTGAGATGACCATGACACCAGAGGATGTTTAACGGATTATGAGGATTCTTGCTGTTGGTGATTTAGTTGTGTATGATTCCATTGAGCAGGGAGGGACTGATGCCTTGAGGAGAGTCTTTGAGGATGATCATATTTGTGGTTATGAGATTCCATGGCAAGAGATGGTTGATGCATATGCCACATTTCCACATGTTTTGGATGGATTTATTGGAGGATTCTGATGTTCTGAATGTAGGTCGAAGGGACTCTCAGTTGGTTGGGTTTGGACATTAGAGAGCATGATTACAAAACATACTCGATATGCATGGGGATCCTGCATGCTCACTAATTTGTACCATGATCTACATTAGGTGGTCTACCTCATAGCATCCAGTTTATCATTCAGTGTTACATTATTACAAATTTGGGCGTGGAAGCACATAGCTATCACTTGACCCATTGTAGAGAGACAAAAATCGGCTAGGAGGGCCTACGTGCATGGATATAATGGTCTAGTTGTCCAACATAAGATGGGAAAACTAGAGTACTAGCGGAGGGTTCTTGATGATTTGTATACTATGACATGGAGGCCCTACCTTGATTGTGAGCAGTGACCGAAGGATGATACTAAGATGCCTTATGTGTGCATAGCCAGATATTTGATTGGGAGGACACCGTTTATCATTGAGAGATTCCTTCTAGGGAGAGTACATCGACAATATGGCAGGGTACATGGCATTCCCTAGGGAGTGGCTCAATATGCATGAAGACAATAGGATATAATAGAGTGGGGACCTATGGATTATAGCCAGTGATTTGGGAGTATCATCTTGAGATCATAGAGGTTGCCCTATCAAAGGACTATGCTTAGTATTTATTTACCCATCTTTTTCCATGGATATCAAGCCTAGATGAGCCCGTGTTGTTATTAGATGATGATGAGAGGGAACCACCACGTGCACGTAGGTGGAGGAGAGATAGAGGAGATTATGATGAGGAGGAGGGAGAGAGAAGTGATGGGGATGGATATGATGATGGTGGAGATGGTGATGGAGGCAGAGATGGTTGTGGCAGAGATAGTAGCAGAGGTAGTGATAGACTAGCATTCAATGTGAAAGATTTCATGGTACCTCAGAGGAGGAGATCTCTAATGGCCGCAGCACACCAACGTGTGCAGATTGGGTTGCCTTCACAGTAGCATCATACACAAATAGCTTCTTTACAAGTTTAGGTGCAAAATTTTTAGGGTCGGCTGGTATAGGTTAAGGCATTGCTGGCGAAAGCACAAGGACATATAGCCACCTTGATGGCCAAGTGAGATGCAGTGAGACAACGGGGCGAGTAGGCAGAGGCCTTGGCTGATAGAATGTAGAGAGTGGATGAGGGTACCAACATAAGTGATATGCTCAGAGAGGTCACAGGGGTTACTAGAGAGGCCAAGTACTACAAAGGCCGATATCATGTGGTTATGCTTGTAGAGCAGAGGGTTAGCTATGTACAGTCTCGATCAGGTAGGAGTTAGTATCATACTACCAACATGGGTGTGACACAACCACTGTGCAAAGATCCACCAGGCAGGGACCTAGGTACAGGTCCATCAGGTTCAGGTGCATTAGGTTGTTTAGTAGGAGGCTCAGAGAGGCTGACAATGTTTGCGGGGAGCACTTCATAGCTTTGATGTTCACCTTTTATATATTTGAGACATTTATATACACTGATTTAGAGATTTGATGATTCACTTCCATTTTTGATGACGTATTTCTCTACATATTTATACATCCTTGTATACTTGACATTATTATTTTGAGATTATATATGATATGTAGCGATGATTAGCGATCTATATGTTTTTATATGATTTTTGTGATGGATGCATTTAATTTCTATGTTATGGATTTCTTATCTAATGTTTATATGTTTCTTATATGATTATGACATGATTAGATTATGTATATGCAATGATGATATGATAATGCATAATTATGATTCTAAATATTTTATGGATGATGTTTTATATGAAATATGAAATGGGTGCAAATGAAATGTGATGCAATTTTATTTTTGTATTTCTGATGCAAACATTATGGTGTAATGTAATGGATGGATGAATGATATGTAAATTATTATGTAATGCAGTTTGTTATTTTTATATTTTCTTGATGCAAATATTATGATATTGCTACACTATATGAGATGAATTTAATTATGCAAATGTAATGCAATGCACTTTCTTTTTTTTCTAATGTAAATATTACGATGTAATGTATGGATGAGTGTATGGTATGAAAATGATTATGCAACTACATGAAAAGGATATATTTTTGTTAATGTAAAGTATACTCAATCCCAAATCCTTCATAGCAAATGAATTTGCTAACTATTTTTTTAACTCCTTTATGTGATCCATGTTATACCCCGCTACAAGCATATCATTAACATATAAACATAACATAATGTAGCTATCTTCACCTAACATCTTAAAATAAACACAATGGTCTGAATTACACCTATTGTAGCCTTGCTCATCCATAAAACTATCAAATTTAAGATACCATTGCCGAGGTGCTAGCTTCAAGCCATATAAACTTTTCTTCAATCTGCACACTAGTTTCTCCTTACCTTTGACCTCAAATCCTTGTGGCTGTTCCATATATATTTCCTCTTCCAAATCACCATGGGGAAAGGAAGTTTTAACATCAAGTTGTTCTAAATGCAAATCTTCAACAACCACAATACTTAAAACAGTACGAATAGAAGTCATTTTAACAACTAGAGAAAATATTTCATCAAAATCAATACCCTGTTTCTATGCAAATCCCTTTACAACTAATCTAGCTTTAAATATTTTCTTACCTCCATCCTCCTCTTTCACCCTGTAAACCCATTTGTTTGGTAAAGCCTTTTTTTTTCTGCAGGCAACTTGCATAATTCCCAAGTCTGATTTTCCAACAAGGATTCCATTTCTTCTTCCATTCCATGCTCCCACTGAACCTTGGTATCCACCTGCATAGCTTCATGATAACATTCTGGTTCATCAACATCAGTTAATAAAATAGAATACAAAGAGGGAGAAAATATTTTTGGAGGTCTACTTATCCTTGAAGATCACCTAACATTCACTGGAGTTTTTGGTATTTCTTGTTGTTGTTTTTGCGGAGTATGAGGAACCACTGAAAAATTGTTGTTTGTAATATCATCCAGCAATGCATAATCCTTTTTTTTCTTCTCATGCTGCTGCAATAGATCTTTGTACAACACTTTCTCATTGAATATGACATCCCTGATTCTCACAATTTTCTTATTTTCAAATTCCCAAAGCCTATAACCAAATTCATCAATGCCATATGCAACAAATATACATTTCTTTGATTTTGCATCAAGCTTGGTTCTATTTTCAAAATCTATATGTGCAAATGCTTCACAACCGAAGGTTTTGAGAAAAGAATAACTCACCTTCTTACCTATCCATGATTCCTCTAGAATAACACAACCCAAAGGATTAGAGGGACCTATATTAATTAAATAAATAGTAGTGTTTACAGCCTTTGCCCACATTTTTAAAGGTAGTCCAACATACAATCTCATAGTTCGTGCACACTCCATTATTGTTCTATTCATGCGCTCAACCAATCCATTTTCTTGTGGAGTCCTTGGAACCATTTTTTGCCTAAGAATACCATTAGAGGAACAATAATATTCAAACTCTTTGCTGCAATACTCACCACCATTATCAGATATGAGACATTTTAGATTTTTACCTATCTCATTCTCAACCAAGCTTCTCCATTTTTTAAAAGTTGCAAATACATCAGATTTATGCCTAAGGAAATAAATCCATACCTTCCTAGTTGCATCATCAATGAATGTAACATAATACTAAGAGCCACTGAGAGAAGATACCTGAGCTGGTCCCCATACATCTGTATGCATAAGCTCCAATTTCTCATCTTTCTTTTGTTTCCCATCCTTAAGAAAACTAACTCTCTTTTGTTTTCCATAAACACAACTTTCACAGAAATCCATATTAACACATTTTATACCTAGTAAAACATTCTTTGAATGAATTAATTTCATACCTTTTGCACTCATATTCCCAAGTCTATTATCCCGTAGTGCTGATTCAAAATCCACAACAACTATCCGATTTTCTACCTATTGAACTACAACAATTGTTTCTAAACATTGATTTTTATCTGCAATAGCTAAAGTAGTAGGAATAATATGCCATGTACAAAGATATAAGGTGCCTACTTTCACACCTTTTGCTACCACTAAGGCACCTTTTGTAACCTTCAAATATTTATCACTAAATGTAACAACACAACCTTCATCATCTAGTTGCCCTGCAAAAATTAAATTTATTTTTAACTTTGGAACATGCCTTACCTCATGTAGTAGCCAATGATTCCCATTCTGCAACTTAATTTTGATTCTTCCCTTTCCAACAATATGATAGGGTTCATTATCTCCCAAATAAACCAGCCCAAAATCCCCTTAGACATAATCAAGAAAAAATAATTTCTATGGGGTGTAGCATGAAATGAAGCCCCTGAATCTAACACCCAAGAATCATCAATATTGTCAAGGGAAAGAATCAAAGCATCCTCATCAGATTTATTACTTACCACATTTGCCTCTTTATTTCCTTCCTTTTTCTCTCCTTTGTTTTTTCGAGACCAACAATATTTATTTAAATGACCTAGCTTTCCACAGTACCAACAATCCCTCTTGTCTCTAGATTGGGACCTCCTGTCCCTTTATTTTCCTCGTGACTTCCCACGACTGAAAAAATTGTTTCCTCTCTCCTTTGTTCTGCCCCTTATTTCTACATTCAAAACACCACCTAATGTGGATGTTCCACCTGAGCTTTTCCTAGGAATTTCCTCACACAAAATTACACCAACAATATCATCAAAGTTCAATGTATTTGAACCAGAAATAGAATTGCTAACAACCATTACCAAGCTATTTCAAATTTCAGGCAAAGAACATAGAATCAAAAGAGCCCTAACTTCTTCATCAAAGTTTACTTTTACAGAAGTTAATTGATTGGTAACCATATTAAACTCATTTAAATGATCAGTAACTGACCCACCTTCTACCATTTTCATATTAAATAAATGCTTCATAAGAAATATCTTATTCGAAGCAGAAGGATTTTCATATAACTTCACTAGGGTTTCCATCAACTCTTGAGTTGTCTTTGCTGTTGTAATATTGAATGCCACCGATTGTGCCAGACATAAATGAATACTACCAAGTGCCTTTTTGTCCAAAATATCCCAGTCCTCATCTGACATTATTGTGGGTTGCTTGGTTTTCCCTTCCAATGGCCGCCATAAATCCTTTTGATAGAGGTAGTCCTCCATTTGCATCTTCCATAACTGATAGTTCTACCCATTGAACTTCTCAACCTTCAAATTACCCTTGTCTGCCATTGCTCCCACTTAACCGTGAGACTCCCACTCAACTGTGAGAATTTCCTATAGATGATAACTAAAAACAACCGCTCTAATCTACCATGCAAATCTAAATATGCAAGTTTGTCATCGTAGCAGCCAATTTTTCATGCTTTTTATCATCATTGAGCCTCTAAAATGTTGAAAGTGACTACAAGCATTGATGGTATAATTGGATCATGATGACCTGAGTACTACTTCCATGATTTTTGATATTACAAGTTAACACAAACATCTAGGTAGAATTGAACCGAGATGACCTAAGCATTCCTCACGTAAATAGACAAGAGTTAATTATTTTTCAATGAAAATTCAGAATTTCATCAATGATACTTTGTAGAGCATGTCCCATGACAATTTGCACAGAAGTAATGGTCAACTCACAAACAACAGACAAAGAAAATATCATTTTCCTTCCTAGCTCCTCTAGTTCAGGACATCATCGAGGTACTCTAGAGAAATGATAACAAAATCAAAGTTCAACCGTTGATCATGCATCCTAAAGCCATGATTCAAAAGAACATCATTCATTTAGATTTACTTTGAATTGATTGATTTTAGTTGTTTGATGTGGATGGTGTTTGTGAAACATTTGATGATTTTTGTGTGTTCAATGCTGAGTGTTTCGCTTTGATCTTTGTGTTTGTGATGATGTCATACTATTGCTTGTCTGTTGGTTTAAGCTCAAATTTTATTTTCCCCCAATGAGTTCAGGATTTTTCCCCCAAGCTAGGGTGTGACATGACCACGATGTTAGGATATGTACATGAAGTTATTCGATGACAAGCATAATGATGGCGAAAGAAAATGATCGAAACATGCTCAAATATATGGAAAAGATAATCTATCACAAATAGCGCTTGTTTCCAGGTTTTCACTATTTGTTTTTATTGCATTTTTTTAGATTTTTTAGATTTTTTCCTTTTTTTGATTTTTTTGTATTTTTGATCTTTTTTATAAAAATTGTTGTCACCAAGATGCCTATTTTCCAAGTTTTCATCAGGGTAACTATTTTTTTCAGAACATTTTCTATTTTTTTTGTATTTTTTTAGGACTTTTAACGTGCACTGGATGAATCGGGTGTAGAACTTCTTGAGATGTAGAGTGTTGATAGGCTCATCAAACAAACCCCCTTTAGGCGTAGATAGTTGATATGCTCCAAATACAAAGACTAACACAATGACAAAGGGACCTAACCAACTTGGTTCAAATTTCCCCTTCTCTTTATCTTGTTGATTACGGGGATTTTCTTTCAGGACCAAGTCACCAACTTGAAATGTTATGGGTTTAACTCTGTGATTATAACTTCTGGACATCCTCTATTGATAGGCTTTTAGGTGATCCACAACTTGCTGATGACACTCATCCAATAGTTCTAACTCTTGTAGCCTAGACACCCAATAATATTCATCTGAAATGATCCCCTTCAATGACACACAAAGTGATGGTAACTCAACCTCAATAGGTAAAATGGTCTATGATCCATAGATGAGAGCATACAATGTTGCTCCTGTTAGGGTGCATATACTAGTATGATATACCCATAAATCAAGATTTAATTGAAGATGCCAATCAGGTCCAACATTGTTGATGGTTTTCTTTAAGATATTTAGGATGGTTTTTTTTTAGGCCTCTGCCTGGCCATTTCCTCAAGGATAGTATGGTGTAGAAAACTGATGTTGGATATGAAACCTTTCACACAGCTCTTGGATGTCCTAGTTCTTGAAAGGTCGACCATTGTCAGTGACAATTAACTAAGGAATGCCATACCGATAAATGATGTAATTTAGGATGAAGGATGCAATTTGTTTTTTAGTGATTGTGGTTAGGGGAACGACTTCAATCCACTTTGTAAAATACTCTGTGGTTGTGATGATGAATTTATAGAAATTTGAGGAAGGTGGATGAATTTTACCTACAAGATCCAGTCGCCACTGATAAAAATTCCATGCTAATGCAAATGGTTGTAATTATTGGGCTAGTGCATGCATTAGGTTTCCATGGATTTGACATTTTTTATACTTCTTGACAAATTGAAAAGACTCTTTCTCCATATTCGACCAGTAATACCCCAAATGTAGGAGTTTCTTAGTGAGTGTTAGTCCACTTGAATGAGTTCCACATATACTGTCATGAACTTCATGTAGGGCTATTTTAGATTTGTTATGTTCTAAACAAAAAATGAGAGTTCCATCAAGACCTCATCGGTAGAGTACATCCACTATTAGGGTGTGTCGGGTAGCTTGGTGGATAAAGTTACATTTTTGGTTTCAGGATAGATCGGGTGGAAGGGTGTTATCTCTTAAATAGGAATAGATCTTCCCATAAATTGAGGACTCAATGTTAATTAGATGGAAAATTACTTGGTATTTGATGTTTTCATAGGAAAGGTTAAGCACTTGTTCCACCATTAACTCATAACGACTTTGTTGTTTAGGTATCTGCAAGAGAGAAGCAATTGTTGCCATTGCATCAACAATTTTGTTATCTGCTCAAATTTGATCTCAACAAAATAATTTTTGAAATCATCCACCATTCTCTTATACGACATTAACTGGTCATCCTTTGTCTGATAATCATCATTCACCTAGTCTATGACTAGTTGAGAATCTCCATAGACTTGCAACTTTGTGATCTTCCATTCGACTTCCACCTTGATCCCAATGATGAGTGCTTCATACTTAGCCATGTTATTTGTGCAAGGAAACATGAGCCTATAATATTTTGGGATGGTATGTCCTTGAAGTGTGACAAACAGGATTCAAGCACCTGATCCGTGTTCCATGTAAGACCCATCAAAATATAACATCCATTGTTGAGATGACATGGTAAGGAAATATACATCTGGAAACTCAATGCTGATTGGATGATCATCTTGTGGTGGTGCTTCAACTAACTGACCGAGTATCACTTGACCCTTGATGGCTCTTTAGTCTATATATTGGATGTCAAACTCGCTCAAAATCATTACCCACTTGGCTAGTCTTCCTGTTAGGGAAAATTTACTGAGTAAATACTTTAATGAATCAATCTTAGCTATGCGTTTGACTATATGAGTTAACTTGTAATTCCACAACTGTTGAATAGAAAATACTACCGCTAGATAGAATTTTTCAATGAAGGTGTAGTTGATTTCATAGTCGTTCAATGTTCTGCTAATATAATAAATAGCCCTTTCTTTTCTCATAGAATCTTCTTGTTCTAATAGAGCACCCAAAGATACTTCATTTGTTGCTATGTAGAGTAATAATGGTTTTTCTTCCATAGGTGGCACCGTATGGAGGATATATTAGATACTATTTTAGTTGTTTGAAAAATACTTCATATTTTTTGTCCCACTTGAAGGAAACATTTTTATGCAACAAGTGATTAAATGGATGAGTTTTATCTACTAGTTGTGCGATGAACCTCCTGATAGATTGGAAATGTCCATGTAAAGATCTCAACTGGCTAATATTATTTGGTGGTAGAATTTCAATGATGGCTTTGATTTTGGAAGGATCTGCTTCGATGCCCTTTTTTGAGACTATGTACCCCAATAGTTTTGTTGATGTCACACCAAACACACATTTTTTTGGGTTTAATCTTACATTGGATTTTTCCAATCGAGTGAAGATTTTGTCTAAGATTTCTAGGTGTCCCTCTCTGGTGAATGATTTATCCAAAATTTCATCTACGTAATCCTCCATAAAGGTATGCATCATGCCATGGAATATGGTGGTCATTGCTCACTAATATGTTGCTCCCGTGTTTTTTAAACCAAAAGGCATGATGTTCCAGCAGAAGGTACCCCATGGACATGTGAACGTTGTTTTTTCTTGATCTTCTGGTGCTATTTTTATCTGATTGTATCCTAAGAAACCATCCATGAGTGATAACATGGCATGTCCTGTTGTCAAGTCCAAAATGATGTCAATGTTGGGAAAAGGAAAATCATCCTTTGGACATGCTTTGTTGAGGTCTATGAAATTAGTACATATCTTGATGCTGCCATCTAGTTTAGAAACTAGTACAATGTTAGAAATCCAGTCAACATAATCAATTGATCAAATGAATCTGACATTGATCAATTTCTTCAATTCTACTTTTACCAACAAGGCGATATGTGAATACATTTTCTTGAGTTTTTGTTTGACAACTTTTACCGCGGGTGGTAGAGATAAGTAATGCATTATCAAGTTTGGATCTATACCTGGCATATCAATGTAGGACCAAGAAAATTTGACTTGTCTCTCTTCAAAGAATTTGATGAAACTTGGTTTTTCCTGATCTGTCATGGGAGTTGCTAAATGTAGGGTCTTTACTACTTCTGTCATACCAACATTGATGGAATATGTAGGTTCAACCAGTACTGATGATCTTTCATAATAGTGTTCAGGAAGGTTGTCAAATATCCCATATTTTGATGCCTCTGAGAGGTTCTCACTATTAGATACGCTCTTTATTTTTACTTTTTCTTGATCTAATACTGCCATTAAATGGTTTTCACCATTAGATCAATTTTTGATATTTTTGATTTTGTAGCTGGGAGATTTGGTACCCTCTTGGCATGAAGCTCCATTATGAGATTCGATGGTGGAACATGTTTCAGGATTATCAGAGTAGAGGAAGTTAACAATAGCATCATCATTTGCAAAGATAGGGACGTCGAGAGGCTCTATTTTCTCCCAGTCAATGAGTTCAGGATGTACTAATGGTAAAGAGTCATCGAACTGGTTTTAGTCAAAGTTGGTAAGTGTTAGGATAGCAACATTATCAAGGTTTTTGATAGAAATGTCAAGGTCTATGATGTTACTCTCCTCCAGATCATCTATCTTACTCGATGTCCATTCATCCTCACACTACAAATCCCTGTGATTTGCTTCATTTTTTTCTCTATTTTTTGCTTCCACCCAATGTTTTAATGTATTTTTTGCCAATTTTTTGAAAACGTCGGTGCTATTTATTGGGATGACACTATTTTTGGCATTTATTTGTGTCGATCAGGACTATTCGACACTAATTTAGGCACTAATTTATGTCATAATTACGCCTTTAGCATCGATATTGGCTTCAAGTGTGGCACCACCATTAGCACAAACTTTGGCTCCAAGTTTAGCTTTGAGTTTAGCGCCACTTTTATCTCCCGACTTTAGCTTCGAGTTTAGATTTGGTTTTAGCACCGGTTTAGACACCCCTATGTTGAAGAGACTTATTTATATGTGTCATCAATGATGTAAAACATAGAAATTCCAATAAGATACAGGCATATCGAGGAGAGAATCACTTACGTCACATTGACAAGGTATATCTACAAGTGCTTAGTGAAACACAACTCTTGGATATAACAAAGTAATGTTGATGAGACATTGAGATATCGGTAAGAAAAAATAAGATTCTCTCATCGACACTCTTCAAGTAATGATCAACAGCATACACCGCTAGGCCGCCAGGAGGGTGAGCAACATATGTGGTAGAGCAGTATACACTGCAACCCTGCAACAAGACTCCTTGAGCAAGGCAATAGTGTGGTAAACCGCTGAAGAGGAGGGGAAAACACTGCCATACCACAGTGATAATCACAAGTCTCCCCGACATGGAAAAGTTACACTGATATATAAAGAAATACCGCCGAAGGAAAATATTGATGAGCCAATGCCATATCAACAAGAGATATTAACTTGTCTCATTCACACCGGCAACCAACATCAGAGAAACATAAGATCTAATGTCGATGAGACATTGAGATATCGGTAAGACAAAGAAGATTGTCTCATCGACACTCTTCAGGTAATGATCAAAATCATTCACCACTATACTGCTAGGAAGGTGAGCAACATATGCGGTAGACCAGTATACACTACAACCCCGTAGTAAGAAGCCTTGAGCAAGGTGGTAGTGTGGTAAACAGCATAAGGGAAGGGAAAAATATTGCCATAGCGCATAGGGTATAATAAGAGACAATGGTAGTACAGTAATTGTGGCAGAAAATCACATCAGTCACAATCCATTTGAATAAATCACTTAAGGAATCAAGAATATAGCCTGCCAAAATACTCTAAAACTCTAATAAACATACTCTAAAAAATTTGTCAAAATCTTATTTTCAAGCATAGCTCGCCAAAATGGAGTTTTTTATTTTAATAAACATACAATAAAACCTTCATTGAAACCTTATTTTCAGGTGTAACCCACCAAAATGGAGAAGTGTTTCAGTAGAGAATGACAAAGAATGGTAAGGATATGTGCATGATAGGAGGTATAGGATTCATTGTTGTTGATATTCCAACTCTAATCAACAAGGGTTACAATGTTTGCGCTACTGTTTGTAATCCAAGTATTTAATTGACATATGTTTGCATAATCTTAAATTCCTTCAGATGCTTTTGAAGTATCAATGTATCATATATAGGGTTTAAAATGACTTCTTTTAATTTAAAATAAATAAATCAGATGCTTTTGAAGTATCAATGTGTCCTATATAAGGTTTAGAATAATTTATTTTAATTTTAAAAAATAAATAAATGATGTATTTTCCCGTGATTAGATAATGTGGAGATCTCCTAAATCTTCCCTAGCACACTGTCCTCTTTCACACTATGTTCATTACTCCAATTGCTAGGGTTTTGCATTTGACATCTTTAATATCTTCATGATAGTGGCTTTTAAATAGATCTCATTCTTTTCTTTAATCTTTATCATGGTAACCCTTGAGTTCCATAATCCACCTTCAATCTCTTCTAAGAATGTTGTCTTAAGCTAGACTGCATAGTATGTATATAAATAAATTCCTTCATACCTACCATTGTTCCAAACCACCACTCACTGCTTTGCTTAAAATGTTGCCTCCATAAGCATAATAGCATGTTCTAAAATCATGGTTGCTAGTGATTGGCTATTAAGGTCACTACTTTCATCAAGGTACAATGAGATTTTTGTCTTCAAACTTAAGGCATTACGCAGGATAACATTGTGAATTATTTGTTGTGTACAATTTGATTTTCTTGCACATTTACTTCTTTGCTAACTGCCTTTAAGATTAGATATTGCACCATCAGCTGCAATCTCAAACAACTCACTCATTATCAATTGAAGATTCCTTTCATGAGAATCCTTGTATAAAATCAAACTATGCCCTATAGATTTCCTACTTACTTACTAATATAGGGGACTCATTGTTTCATGGTATTTTGCGTTTTATTTAGAAGGGGTTAATATGTGGCATTTTATGTGTAGGAAGAATAGATTGCGATGCAACGTTCGGGTATGGACGGTTCAAGCAAAATTGGATTGCTATCAATGTCATAACTAGGTTGGATTGTACCTTGATCTGGTGTGAAACACTTCTGGGTGTTTTCACTTTGAAGCAAAACTTGTGTGTAGGAATTTCCAAATATCCAACAGAGGAAGCTCCTAAATTCTAAAGATAAAATCATAAATTTGCTTATCCAATTTCTGATCCAACCTTACATATTTAATATCTGATAGAGAAAATTTGTACATTCTAAATATAAACACATAAATTTATTAGTTCAATTTGAGATCCAATTTCAGGCTGTGAAGCTACGACAGTGAAAGCTCCTACATTCTAAAGATAAAATCATAAATCTGTTTGGTCCAATTCGAGGTCCAATTGTAAGGATTTGACTTTTTACTTATACTTTCTGACATTTGTCTTGATACAAATTGCTACTTTAGAATTATGGTATTTATTTTCTTTTGATGTTTTCAACCCTCATTTCAGGGAAGAGCTCCAAAGATGGTTCCTTCAGATGGAGACTACACTTTTCCACTATAGGTTCCATCTAGAAACACTAGATGTTCAGGTATTGTCATACTCAGGTACAACAGAGTTTGAGGTTACCTTATTCTCCTTGATATAAAATTTTGTCCTTCAATACCTCTTAAGCAACATTCACTATTATAGACTTCATCATTGTACCTTTCATGCATTCGATTTAATTTTTTTATGTGGAAACATGTTATCTCTGTCTTTGCAAGTGATGACTATTATGTATGCTTTTAATCTACATGATTATCCCTCATGTTCAATTATTGTGACTGTTATGATGCTTGGGGCTGCTTATTTTTAACAGAACTGTTAATGAAATCTATCTTGGAATCCTTGATGATCAATTTTTTTAGAATCATGGCTATTTTGATAGTGGAATGTTCTTATTAATAAGGATAAATATTTATCAATAAGGAGATTACCCCTTACGAACATACTCCACTATCCTTGCAAAGATTTATCTTTAATGCTTCATGGATGATTTACTTATGATTATCCTTCTCAAATGAAACAATAGGGTAGTAGGTTGGGCTTAGCCCTTGTGGGAGCCACATTTCACCCCACATGTTGTAACCAGATAAACAAAACAACAACCTAATTATATCTATACCTACACAATGAGAAAACATGTTAGATAAAACCATATGATAGATATATTTGATAACTTTCTTGTTTTCTTGGATATCTATGTTATGTGTGAACATTTATTCACAAACCATTGTGCCTTCATAGTTTTCTTTTCTTTTGTGGATTTGCCTTGTTCATTATCGCTAGCAGCTCTCAACATCTTCCACGTGGCCTCCTATTGAAGCTTCTTGCTAAAGCATATCACTTTTCCTTTGTCGAGTTCCATGTGTTCAACATGTGGCCTTCTCTCGTCCCTTTCCGAGTTAGGCCAACTCTTCGGTTCCTTTTGCTCAACATCTTCCACGTGGCTTCCCTTCAGATATTTTTGTTGGGGCATCCCTTTTTCTTTTTTTCGGGCTCCATGTGTTCGACGCATGGCATGTTTCTGTGCACCTATTATCTGGCATTTTCCGCATGTTCACGTGTTCTTCACTATTGCCACGTGTTCTATGTTGTTGTGTGGCCATATTTTCTTAAATGAAATGATCATTGGTGTGCTAAGGAATGATCTTTCTATTCGGTGCCGACTCGAGGGAATCTAGAACGTCGATGTTTTGTGGAGGCATCTTTCTCACGGGGGTTTTTAGGTGGTGTGATGGCTTATTTAAGCAACCTCTTTCTCTTTGTAGTGGTTGTTGTTAGATAGATTAAAATTTCCTGAGCACTGGGAATTAGCCTCTTGTAATATTTTCTATTAAACTTGAGTTTGTAGACTGTGCCAATCAATTCGGCCTCTTTGGTTTTCATGCATTTGATAGGATATTAAGACTGTGCTATCATTTCCTAAAGTATATGAATGTCTATTTTTAGCTTTTGTAATCTCATATAGCTTAATAAAATGCAAATCATGTTGTTACTCTTCTATGTTGGCCTATGTTGTATTGGTTATGCTATGCAATGAATTGATGTTCTTATGTTTGAATTGTTTCTGAAGTATCTATTTGATAAATAGTAGTTACTAGTCAATCCTTTGCTTTAGCACTGTGCTCAGTTATCTATCTTATAATTTGGTGCATTGCCTTAGTTTAGGTTTGATTATTACATGTTATCCTTCTAACCCTTTACCTCCCATCATAAAAATGAAGAGTCGGCTTTGATAAAATCCGAAGGTCACTTAGCTAAGCACACAATTCCCCTAGTAGCTAAGTTTCCCATAAGCTTGCTACCCCCACAAAATTTTGCGTCAATAGTTCTTTTTCTGGCATGCCTGGTGGGATGCAAACTAGCACGTTCGCTTGATAAATAAGAGTGTATGAGCCATAGGCCCATCACTAGGTCTCAAACTTTGAGATTCCCTGGCTTGCTTGTACCATCGTTAGTTTTAGTCCAGGCAAAAGGTCAGCAAGTTAATACTTCACCTCCGTCTTCTCCTCCGTCTCTTGTGCCACTGGCTACTAGAAATTATGTTGTATGGGATGTTGGTAGTCTATTGGTAGCCCATGTGTCTCCTGAAATATGGGATCCAATCCCGACATCCTCTTTAAAGGCTATCCCTAAGTTCTCCAGGGATGATTCAAAGACTCGGATGGAGCATTTGTAGGATGTAGCAGACGTATGTTTGGTGCATGGTGTTACTAACGAAAATGTGGCTCTAAGATTGTTCACTGCCTCTTTCCGAGGCAAGGCGTTGAAATGGTATCGTACTCTTCCAGCAAAAATAGTTTCCAATTGGGATGATCTCAAATATCCTTTCTATGAATGCTTTTCAAATTTTGGTGACAAGTCATCACTATATCACCAGCTAGCTCATATAAAGCGAGCTCCTCACGAAACTCTGGCTGATTTCAATGCTCGATTTCATTCTACTTGGCAGAGAATCCCTGTTGGTAGTTGACCACCTCGATATTTGGCATTCATGTTCTATTTGAAGTCCATAAATGTTGATATTTCCATGATGCTACAAGCTCTTGGCGGAAATACTCTACTCGATGCCTACAACCTTGCCATCACTATGGAGATTAATCTTATTACTACTGAAAAACTAGTGCTGAGACCTATCATACCAATATTCTCAGAGTTCAGCACTACAAAATCAAAGGTAGCTTCAACCAGTGCTCCTGCAACTCCTCCCTAGTCTATGTATGTGTACCCAGGAATGACATTGAGTGTAGCTCCAGTGCCTAACCCCCTAATGGCTGAAATGAATGAGAAGAGGGAGCAGATGCAAACCATGATGAATGAGTTAACCAGTATGAAGCAGCAATAGTATAGCTACCAGAAGCCAGCTTACAAAAACTACCAAGGCGGGAAGGCTCCTTTCCAATAGAACGAGTGGCAAGATAGATCATGCAACAATACACAAGCTCTGTAGAACAACCAGGTAGTCCTGGTGACTATGCCAATGCAGACCATACATCCTAGTTCAAGTAAGGAGCTAGTAGCGGGAAAAAAAAATCTTGCTAAGGAAACTAATTCATGGTGCTTCCCTTGTAATGATGCACATATGCCTCAAAATTGTTCGAGAGGAAATTTGCAACAAAAGATAGTTGAGCAACGTAGTCAAGGGAGCATGCCTAATTTTGGAGGCCATACATATGGCTCGTAGCAAATGGATAATGCAGTTCTCACTACACAAATGCAAGGAATGTATATAGAATAGGAGTTAGAAATAGCTTTGGATCAAGCAATTTTTTCTTGGTTGGAAGGAGAGGAGTCTGAATTTCCTAATGACATTCCAGTAGCCCAAGTACCACAAGTGCAATCAAATTATAATACATGTTCAAAGCGGAGACTCACTGGAGAATTCACATCTCCACCGACTGAGGGTTCATCTAATTCAATGCCTAGTCTGTTGGAAAATATGTCATCAGTTCCATAGTAGTCCAAGGCAACTGCTCCCAGTTCCCTGAATCCAACCCCTTCAAAAGCAAAAACCCCCATGATCACCCCGGTTGTTGCCAAACAACCGGATGTACTAGCTGCAAAGCAGAAGGAGCAAGCTACCATGACTAATCAGTTGAGAACACCATTCAACGTGGTGGTGCAACTAAAGAAATCCTCTACCAATGTTTCCTTATGGGATATCCTACCCATCCTGGAGCAAAAGCTACTATTTTAGAAGTTATTATCTAGAGAAGAAGACATGAAGATGTTGGAGCAGCCCTCAGAGAACAAGACATCCAAGCCGGACTTGGATAGAGTTTTAGCCAATCAAGAAGAAGAAAAAAAAGTCAGGAAAGAGGATAAGCCTAAACCCAATCTTTCTTTCTAACACTCATAATTGGTGATAAATCATTGCATAATAGTATGATCGACTCTGGTGCTAGCACCACCATCATTCCAAAGCAAGTAGTTGATGCTTTGGGGCTCAAGTACGAGCCTCTTAACAAAGGAGTCATGCAACTTGATGGGAAAAAAGTTGACACCGTCAGAGTAATTAAAGGTTTTCCCATGACATTGTTTTCCTGTCCGAGTATTATCATGAATCAGGATACTGTGCTTATTGACATCCCTCCTCTATTCGGGATATGTTTGTCTCGTGAGTCTACCGCAAATGTTGGAGGCTACATGGAATTGGACTAGTCACACTTTATTCTGAGAACAAAGCGTGGAGCCAAGATGAAGTTACTGTCAGAATCCTTGCATTTTGAACATGTGGTTGATGAAGCCATGTTGAATTTGGAGCCAACGCATACCTCAATCACTTCCAGAGAGAGGCTTAATTTCAAACTCCTTGAGGAAGAAGGATCAAGCAACTCCTAGACAAAGGCAGAGGAGGCTATTTTGAATGAGTTTATTGATATAAACCCCTTCGGAAACTATCATGCAACTAGTCTCAGAACATATGTCATACATGAAGAAGACCAGATTATGCCCAGAGTGACTCGAGAGTCCGGAGGTGAGGCATCCTCTGAGTTATGGACCTTGCATTTTGATGGAGCAAGATGCAAAGTTGGAGCTGGTGCAGGAATATGTTTGGTGTCTCCATCCAAAGATAAGACCTTGGGGTCTTACCACTTCTAGTTTGCATGCTCAAACAATGAAGCAGAATATGAAGGCCCCGCCCATGGTTTGAGCTTGGCAGAACAAATGGGTGCAAAGAAAATAAGGGTGTTATAGAGATTCTGAATTGGTGGTGAGCCAAATCCGAGGGCTCTCTACTGCAAAGAATGTTCGGATGTGATCATACCGACATAGAATTTGGGACCTGATTGATGGCTTTGAGACATTCAATATCCAAGTTGTTCCTAGAGACAAAAACTCTAAAGCTGACATAATGGAAATTATCGGATCTCAATTTGAGCAAACTTCTGAGTTGATTAGCAAAAGGAACTTAGTGCGAGTGATCGTGCGTCCTGCAGTTCTGAGCAATGATCAAGACTGGCATGTGTTTTATAGTGATGCTCACATTGCGTCATTTCTCTAGTTATCTGGAGAATTTTTTGACCAATTACAACCTAAGGTTGTCGAAGCCTACAAAGATCAAGTAATCTAGCTAAAATCTAATAAGCTCCCTAGGGGCCTAGTTACTCTGGAGAGTCTTTTTGATTTTGATGATGCAAGGAAGGATAAAAGGAAGCTTGTAGCTGACAAAGGCGAATATAGCTTTTTGCATATCAGAGAAGATAAAAAGTTCAAAGTGGGAAAAGGTGTCTCCCAGAGGAATAAAGACAGGTTGAAACACTTTTGTGAGGAGTATCCAAGTGTGGTAGCCTAGTCATATGATGATCTTAAGGGATATGATCTCGAGATTATCCAGCACACCATTGAGCTATTGGAAGGAGCGAAGTCAGTTCATCAGATGCAAAGGCCAGTAAATTCGAAGATTCATTCACTCATGTCCCAGGAGTTAAATAAATTGATTAGATCCCGGATAGTGTTCCCAATCAAGCATAACACTTGGGTGTCTAACCTGGTGCCAGTCTGGAAGAAGAATGGTGATATACAGTTGTGTGTGGACTTTCAAGATTTGAATAGGGCATCCCTAAAGGACCATTACCCCTTGCCTTCCATGGAGGTAATTCTACAAACGGTTGCTGGTTTTGAAATATTTTTAATGCTTGATGGTTTCTTTGGCTACAATCAAATTTGTGTAAAAGAGGAAGACCAACACAAAACAACGTTCACTACAAAGTGGGGAACATATGCATATGCTAAAATTCCCTTCAGACTTTCAAATGCCAGAGCCACTTTTCAATGAGCTATAGATATTGCCTTCAAAGATTTCATACATAAGATTATCCTTATCTATCTGGATGACTTGATGGTTTTTTCTGAATCTTCTGATGATCATTTTGATCATCTTGAGCTCTTCTTCCAGAAATTCCAGGAGTTCGGGATTTCTCTAAACTAGAAAAAAATGTGTGTTTGGAGTTCCTCAAGGGAAGCTATTGGGATATGTTGTCTCAAAAGAAGGTATTTCTATTGATCCAGAAAGATTAAATGCAATCAAGGAGCTCCCTCTACTTGTGAACAAAAAGGGAGTGCAATCTTTCTTAGGTAAGGTCAATTTCATTAGTTGGTTCATTGCAGAATTTGCAGGGATCGTTTGACCTATTACCCTGATGCTGAAAAAGGATTAGATTTTTAAGTGGACGACAGAAGCTAGAAAATCTTTCGAGCTGATAAAAGAGGTTATCTCTTCCACTCCTATATTGATTAATCCAGATTTGTGAAAATATTTTATTATGTATGTCTTTGGTGGTGGCAACAGTATTGCCGTTGTGCTAATGTAGAAGGATAATGAAGATGATGGAGAATAACCTATTGCCTTCTATTCGTCCACCCTAAAAGCATATGAGGTGAAATATAAATTTGTAGAGAAGCAGGCTTTTGATATCGTAAAGGGGCTGAAGAAATTATGACACCTTATATCATGCAACAAGGTGATTGTTTGTGTGTCACACCCTAGTGTGCGAGAATACATCATGGAAGGAGAAATCATCGAGAAAAGGGCTAATTGGATAACTAAGATCCTAGAGTATGACATTGAAACTAAGCAAGTTAAAATTGTCAAAGGAAAGGGACTCTGTGAGTACTTAGTGAAACACAATGAACCAATTGCTAAGTTCAAAGTTTTGAAAAATGTGTTGCTGAATGAAGAAAGCTCCGAGAGCGATTGGCTGGAAGACAGGATAAATTTTATGTAGACCAGAAGGTATTTCACCAATCTCCCTTCATTTAAGAGACGTTATTATCAATTGAAAAATAATGGTTATGTTCTCTTGGAGGGAGTTCTTTTCAAAATAAATTTCAATGGTGTCTTGTTAAGATGTGTAAATAAGGAGCAAGAAAAAAGGATACTAGAATAGTATCACAGTGGCTCGACCGAAGGGGATTTTTCAGCAAGAACCACTGCAATCAAAATCATATGTGCTGGTTATTTCTAGCCCACATTATTCAATGACTCATTTTCATTGGTAAAGTCATGCAGTGAGTGTCCGTTTTTTGTTGGAAAAAGGAAAAATGTTGCTATGCCACTGAAACCCATAGTAGTGGAAGAGCCTTTTGCTCAATAGGATCTTGACTTCATCAGCATGATTAATCCTTTTTCATCGACCAGACACAGGTGGATCTTAACAGTGATCGACTACTTCACCAGATGGGCAGAGGCGGTACCATTAAAAAATATAACGGAAGTAGAAATTGTTAACTTTCTAGAAGAACTGGTAGTGAGATGCGGGTAGCCAAAGACGATTATTTTGGAGAATGCTAATTCTTTTCTCGACTCTAAAATGAGCCAATTTGCATTAAAATATGGGATCTTCTTAAAAACCTCTTCCAATTATTACCCACAGGGGAATGGCCTCACTAAATCCATGAACGAAAACCTCATCAAGTTGATCAAAAGAATAGGCTCAGAACACCAGAGGGAGTGGCATAAAAACCTCTGAACAAAACTATGGGCAAATCGTATCATGCCCAAGTAGTTATTAAATACATCTCCTTATGAGATGGTGTATGGGAAGGAGGCGTTATTGCCCATTTCTATGGAAATCCTTGCTATCCAACTACTCAAATCTCTTGAAATTGAGCAGAATGGAGCTATGGAGGTATGGTTTTCTGAGTTACTTGAGGTTTAAGAGAAAAGATATCATGCTCTCGAGGAAATGAACAACCACCAATAGGTGGTAAAGAGGTGGTTTGATAAAAAAACATTTGACCAGGGGCTACAATGTAGAGACTTGGTGCTCAAGTTCAACGAGCGTGAAGCAAAACCCGACCAGCATGACAAGTTTGACAGTCTCTGGGAAGGGTTGTTCAGGATCATCCAGTGCAAACAACATAACTCTTTTGAGTTAGAGACCATGGAAGGTGAAGTTTTGGGTATTCCCGTTAATGGAATACACCTTAAAAATTCTAGTTAATTCAACTTATGCTGAAAAATTTGTAAATATGTAAATATTTTTCCTGCTTTATTAGTTTGGGTTTTTCTCAATGCTTTTTGAATAATAACCACAGTATTGCAAAATTGATAAAATGAAGAGAGAGACAAAATATGAAAAATTAGCATATTATATTAATTTTCAGGGCATTTACATTCTATAGACATATTGTTCAGAGACGCCCATGGCCATGTTTCAAAATATATATGTATGTATCCGCTGACAGTTCGACGGAGGTTGGCAAACACAAAAAATCAAAATGGAGAAGCATTATTTTTCACATCTTTTTCAGGCATTAGAGGGACCAACAACAACAAGTGGCATATGGTAGGGAAACACCATCCTCTAGAAATCCTCATACCATTGCATGTTCTGGAAGGGCTCAACATTATCCATTTTCATGAGGAAGTGGAAGCCAGTGCGAGCCTTGAAACAGTGTTCCTCGTGTGTTTTGAGCTCAAATCCGTGCAGAAAGGGCCTGGTTGGCATAGATCCTCCAAAGGTGAGCAACTAACATAGGTTACGGATGTATGGGATCCCACGATCAAATTTAGCAGCCCACATCATGTTCTTCAGTTGTGTGAGGTAACGTTGGGGAAAAATCTGCTTGGTCATCTTCAGAATTTTGCACTCGAAACGCCAATGTCCAATAGAGAAGCGACGAAGTGAGAACTGATGCTAGTGTTGACTCTGTACTGGTCCTCATACTCAATGCAATCCTTTCCTATGACCCATTTGATGGCCTTCACATATAACAAGTTTTTCACACCTGTTATGCGCTTTAAGCACCTGCACTTAAATTTTCCTAAAAAGGCAACCTGAGTCTTCTCAAAGACCAACCTAATTGGCGTTTCCATAACCTATTGCCATTTTAGACAAATGATAAATCACTAAGCTATGCTAGGGCCTAATCACTATGTTGAATTTAATTGTGGATTAACAAGGTTTCCAAGGGTCTTATTTATAGAGGGTCAGGGTTCTCCTTAATGAGGCAAGGTATGATTACGTAAGAAGCAAGTGTTGCTGAGGAGCCTTGATAATCAATGTTGCGGCATGTGAAGTAATGCAAGTAATTAGGTATAGTAGCAATTTGATCAGTTTGAGCGTTTAAAGGAGAGCTTAAGGAAGCCAACTGTCGACACTTATGGATATTGTTGACCTATTTAAATCAAAGAAAATATTTTAGATGAGGCCATTGGTTGATGCGCTCGATTACAACCAAGTAATCAATAAATGCAAAGGCTCGCAAAAGATATGGTAATGCTGATTCAGTGCTTTTTCCAAGAAAATCAAGCACCACCTTAGGTGAAGTGATGTATCTTAAATGTGAGGAGTCTTTTGGCAGGTTGGTGACCTCTTCGCATGCATGAAAAAGGTTGGTAGTGCATGGAGCAACTAATGAGAAAGGTTGGCACGCACACTTGCTAAGCCATTTTTCATGAAAACCAAAAAGTAGGTCAAGTGCGCAGAGGGTATTTATTGTGTAAAATTGACAAAGTGTGTAACCGTCCAAAGCATTTGCAAAGAAGAGAAACATTTTCAAAAGCTAAATTGCAGAGTTTGTGAAGTCTCTCAATACAAGGAAATGGCTAAAATTATAGAGAGTTCAACACCGGTCATGGGCACAAAGAGTATTGATGAGAAATGAATGCTTGCACCTTGCATAAATAGTTACACACACACATCTTACGCTACCTCGGGTATTCCAACAAATCCATCCTGGCCCTTTACCATGCCAACGGACCAGAAAATAGTGGGCATGATTTCTCCTAGAAACCAAGCCTTGATATCAGAGGATTGGGACAATGTTCAGGATCCTGAGTTATCTTAGAACCCCAAGAGCCTAAGGGAAGTTGCATGCGAAAAGATGAATAAAATTATAGACCCTTTTCACCAAAAATTGAGGAACTGTGGGCTTCCCCAATACATGGTTCCTCTGGTGCATCATTGTTCAAAGATTGTGGCAGCATGTGCAAGATGTTTCGACCCTCAAGTCAGAATCATAACTGGCCCCAATTTGAGAGTGGTAATTTGCCCCCAGGCCCTGCAGGATATGCTATGCATTCCTTTCCTCTCTCTTCAAAATGTTGAAAATTTTGATATTGCACAAATGCAAGGCTACTAGAAGATGCTCTGGATGGCACAACAGTTTTATAGCACTGAGACGGGTCAGCCGTCAAATTTTTCTGCTCCTCCTAGCTTCCCAATTGGTCTGGGTGCCTTAAAGTCGGGTTCCTCCTCCATCTACTCTATGTTGGCATTGGTATGTGGTTTTGATACAGATGAGGAATTCTTTGACTTCCAAGTAAGTCTCAACTTTATGCTGAAGAAGAATGCCATGCCTCCGCTGATGGACTTTGTGAAGGTCATAATTGACAGGATGAGCTAGCAGTTGAGGGAGTTTGAGCTTGGTTCTAGGTTCAGGTATTCCTCTTTCTTAGTTTACATGATTTTGCACCAAAATCTTGATTATTTTCAGCAATTCATGGTCCTGGCTGCATTCGATGAACAAGGTGCGAGAAAGCCAATTTCGACATGGAATCCCATCCTGTCAAAAACTTTTGATTACTACGCATTTTCAGATGCATTCCTAGCTCCAAATTTGCGAGCTTTGGATCATAATGGAGACAATATGACTGCTCTCTTATCACAAAACCAAAAATCATAGATGAGGGGGCTTATGTCGCCTTACGATTGGTTCTTCGGGAAGGATTTCATAATGCTTCGCATGCAAGTTTTCTTTTGAGAGCCTTTTTGGCTCTCGTGTTTTGTTTTTGATAGGGTACTAACCCTCGAAGTGTTTAGTTAGTTATGTAATATTGAGAATAATTACTGAGGAGGGAAGCATCTAACTTCCTATTTGGCATTGTTGGCCATGTTTGGCTCTATATCGTTAGTAAAGAAAAAAAGCTTGAAGGTGAAAAAATCAGAGATTTTATACTCTAAGTTGGGTAATATTGGGTTGATAGTCATCTATGACATGTGGCGATACAATCCTAAGAATAATCTGTCAGAGATTGGGATTAAAATTCCACACCAGCCTCGGCCATTCTAGGACCCTCAAAGAAATACAGATGAGGGGAATGTAAAATTATATGTCAGCCTAGAGTATATACCTTCTAACTCAGGTCGACTGCCTTGGCTAAAATTTTACCACATTATGGTGAAGCCTAACCCCAATCATAAGATAAATCAATTTTTATGCAGCCAGTTGCACAAGCTCAGGTGGAGGCCTGACAAAATTAATGATTTCTAGAGATATAGGCAAGAGATAAAAATACAAAGTGGAATTTTCTAGGACGTGGACTCAGATGACACATTTGATGATATCTAGTTTCGAGAGCATCTGGATATTGAGGACTCTCCTAACCCTTTGACTTCCAAAAAATTCTATGAAGCGGAAAGTGCAGCTTTGTAGCACGGAGAAGAGGTAGTTCAAAGGGCTCTTATAACTGAAAAAGATCTTGCACAAGGGGCGGCAACCAGTGGACACCAGTCACAATAGGAAGAATCTTCAAATATGGAGATGTCAAAGCCTACCAGCTCCTCTAGATCAGGTGCGAAGAGTCCAAGCTCTTCCAAGTGCCCACAAAAGGTTATTGTGGATCTTGATAGTTCTCTGGAGGAGAAGCATCTACGAATGGTAGAATCCGCAAAAGAGAAGGAGTCACAACGAGCAGAAGCGATGGTATCGGTTGCAAGTCTTCAGGAATCTTTGATATTTTTTCCTCCTTCTTCCCTCTCTTCTATGTCTTTGGTCTCTTCCGCATCTGCCCCTCCTACTTCATTTGCACCAGCTATTCCTATCACTAGATACCTAGGGTAGGCTAATATTATTTTTCTTGGGGGTCATTTTCCATCTCCTATTTTTCTCCCGCCTTTGAAACACAAAAGGTGGCACGTCCTAACCCTTTCAGTCAATAGTTTGCATCCCCGAGACCCAACATGTCAGTTAGTGCTTCCCTGGATTTTCCTCCTACCATGATTCCATCATCTCCAGGTAGTAAATTTATCCCACCTTTCTCCCCGAAAATTATTACCACACCTGCCAAATTTGCTGATACATTGAGCACGCTATCCTTCCCATTAGAATTCCCTTGGGAGTTTCCTTTTTCTGGTGGACCGGATATTTTTCCACATAAATATTTTTCATAGGTTGATACAAACAAGGGTGCCCGAGTGAACTGAATACAAAAAAGAAGGGAAAAATATGCGGGTAGGCAAGCAAAGGCCCTCTTGCAAATTGTGTTCAACGAGAGCCAGAATTCGTTGATGTTTGCAAAACTCACCCCAAATTTGATCAAGTCGGTCGAGGATATGCTTCCAAGTGACTATTTTGTCAATGTCGTAGGGCTGGACTTGCAACACGCTCATCTGTAAGATAAAGTTGAGTTGATGGAGGAAACCCAAAGGGTGATGACTACCGACTTCCTCAAGCTTAGTCACCAAATGAAGAAGAAGGATGAGTAGATGAAAGAGGAGGGTTAAGGTATATATTTGGGAAAATAAGCATAAAGCCCAGGAAGTCAAAATCAATCGGCTTCAGAATGAAAAGAATGTTGTTGAAAACAAGGTAAATGAGCTTCAGGATTTGAGCACAGAGGTTGTTCCGGCCCTACAAAAAGATATTGAGCAATGCCAAGCGAATGAAGCGGCCCTCCATGATGAATTGAAGTTGTCAAATGATGGCTTGAAACAACTCCGACAAAGCACTAATGAAGAGGTCAATGAGATGAATGCTTCTTTGGAGCAAGAAATTGAGAAGCTGAGGTGGGCCAAATTGGCCTTGGGAGAGAAGGAGAAAGAAATTTCTACTGTGAGAAGTCAACTGTCTGTCTTGGAAGGAACCATGGCAGAATTGAAGGCGAAGCTGAACAACAAAACTACAGAATCAGACCTTTTCAGAGCCTAACCTCTTGCACCCCAAATGAACTCACTGGAGATTTCCAAGGAACTACATGCGTCGTACTGGGATAAGGTCAAAAAAAATCGCCTTACACTACAAACCACTCTAAATTTTATGGTGCACGCAACCAGTCTGTGTGAGGTAGTTAGTGAAACAATGCAACGAGTGCAGGAGATGACTTTTGACAAAGTTTCAAGGGCTAGGCGACTATTGAGAAAATTATATATAGTCTTCGATGAAGCACTGAGTGGCATGGGGATTGAAGATCGAACAACGGTGGCTATGGGCATGAATATTCTCATCTCCATGCATGAATCTGTTCAACATGTGGGAGAATAGAAATCCAGAATGAATCAGATTACCAGTGATATGTGGGAAAAAATTTCCCGCTTAACTCAGCGAGGCCTCCCATCACCCTTCATTGCAGATCAAATGGTGGCAGGTATCAAGCATGATAATGAAAGGATCGAGGAGAAGAAGTAGGATCTTTCCATTTTCCATTCCTTTGATCAATCTCTGACTGCCAAGAATATTGAAGGTATAGTGCATTAGCT
Source organism: Sequoiadendron giganteum (assembly GCA_007115665.2). Taxonomy (NCBI): domain Eukaryota; kingdom Viridiplantae; phylum Streptophyta; class Pinopsida; order Cupressales; family Cupressaceae; genus Sequoiadendron; species Sequoiadendron giganteum. The sequence goes on from CM021103.1 coordinate 184,584,771, forward strand.
GGTGCAACTCTTTTTCTAGCTTGAGTTGGAGGCGAAGGTATCCAGCGGATTGCCTTTTGAGGCAATCATCGATCTTAAGTTGGCACACAAAAATCTGCACGCTCTCTTCACTCCATCAAGCGAGGTTTGGACAAGCCTTCAAGCTACCCTCTCTCAATTGTGAGCGATAATGGTGGTGTTGAACCAAGGTTTATGGGGTTCTTCATTCCATAGAAAAAAATGTCTCAGTGAGTCGCCAAACTGTGAACATTTATTCACAAACCACTGTACCTTCACGGTTTTCTTTTCTTTTATGTCTTCGCCTTGTCCATTATCACTAGCAGATCTCGGCGTCTTCCACGTGGCCTCCTATCAGACCTTCTTGCTGAGTCATATCACTTTTCCTCTGTCGGGTTTGGTGCGTTCAACGCGTGGCCTTCTCTCATCCCAATCTGAGTTAGGCCCACTCTTCGGTTGCTTTTTCTCAGCGTCTTCCAGGTGGCTTCCCTCAAATATTTTTGTTGGGGCATCCCTTCTTTTTTTTTTCGGGCTCCATGTGTTCGACGTGTGGCGTGTTTCTATGTGCCCATTATGTGGGATTTTCCGCTTGTCCACATGTTCTTCTTTGTTTCCGCATGTTCTCTATTGTTGTTGTGTGGCCCTGTTTTCTCAAATGACATGCTCACTGACGTGCTGAGGAACGATCTTTTTGTTCAGTGCTAGCTCGAGGGGATTTTTAACGTTGATGTTTTGTAGAGGCATCTTTCTCACGAAGGTTTTCAAGCGGCAAAAAAGCTTATTTAAGCAACCTCTTTCTCTTTGTAGTGGTTGTTGTTAGATAGATTAAAATTTCCCGAGCATTGGGAATTAACCTCTTCTAATATTTTCTATTAAACTTGAGTTTTTAGACTATGCCAATCGATTCAGCCTGTTTGTTTTTCATGCATTTGATAGGATATTAAGATTGTGCTATCATTTCTTGAAGTATATGAATGTTTATTTTAAGCTTTTGTAATCTCATACAACTTAATAAAATGCAGATCATGTTTTTACTCTTTTGTGTTGGCCTATGTTGTATTGGTTATGCTATGCAATGAATTGATGTTCTTATGTTTGAAGTGTTTCCGAAGTATCTATTTGATAAATAGCAATTACCATTCGAGCCTTTTCTTCAACACTATGCTCAGTTATCTATCGTATAATTTGGCACATCGCCTTAGTTTAGGTTTGATTATTACATGTCATCCTTCTAACCCTTTACCTCCGCTCATATAAATAAAGATTCAGCTTCGATAAAATTCAGAGGTCACTTAGCTAAGCGTACAATTCCCCCAGTAGCTAAGTTTCCCACAAGGTTGCTGCCCCCACAAAATTTTGCATCAATAGTATGCAAGTTATTTGAATGCACATGGTGATCAAATTATATGTTTATAGATGTATGCACATATTTTGACTTGCTATCCTTCATTTCTCTAACAACACTCTTCTCACTCAAATGCAGGGAACCTAGGAGCAATAAGGAAGACATCATTTTGGAGGCTTAGACAAGCGGGAAGACTGAAGATGATGCAAAACAAAGCAACCGAGATTCACCATTTCTCTTTATTGCATTTTTCTCTTTTGTATCTATAAATGTACAATTTTTTTATTATATGCATTCAAATAGTTAGTTCCACGGCTTGTGTGGAACAACATACATTTAGATTATCAATAAAGACTACATTTTTGAAAGGATTGTGCAATATTTCCTATATTATATGCATTTGCATAAGTGCAATCTAGTAATGTAATCTTCTGATTTTTTTTATGCACATGAATTGAATGTAGTATAAATAAAAATGTACCTTACTCTTCATTTGAAAATCACAAAATCTCTACCTGATTGAGTTATTAACTTTTGTGTCTTCACGAACATATGTTGATACAAAATGAATGGAAGAAGCATCCAAGTAATCCTATTTTTTTCTACCAACAATTCATACCAAAGATTGAACAATTTAAGGATATTGCAATAGGTAATTTGTAGCGACACAAATAATATTACTGAAGCATTTCAAATTTTAGGCCATAAGAATCATCCTTTTTTAAACATGGATTGTATTGTAGCCAAAATTCCATCCTAATTATTTTTGCATACTTCCATTTTCAATCATCTCCTACATCCACCATATGCATAGAATTCCTTTCATAATAACATAAATTTAATAAAATCCCTCACGTGAGCTTCCAAATAAAACCCTTGATCACAACATCAAATTGTATTCCTCCTTTGAAATACTCCTATGATTTCTCATAACATATCACCAAGACAACACCATATCGATGAGAGTCCCTCCAAAGTCTCCTTGACATTAGCACAAAGCACAGATTAGAAATGTAGATGAGACACCCCTATGTCGAAGAGACTTATTTATATGTCTCATCAACGATGTAAAATAGTGAAATGTCTACAAGTTACAGGCATATCAAGGAGATAATCACTTATGTCACATCGACAAGGTATATCTACAAGTGCTCGGTGAAACACAACTCTTGGATATAACGAAGTAATTGTCAATGAGATAGTGGCATATTGGGAAGAGACATTAACTTGTCTCATCGACATAGGCAACCAACATCGAAGGAACATAAGATCTAATGTCAAAGAGACATTGAGATATCGGTAAGACAAATAAGATTGTCTCATCGATACTCTTCAAGTAATGATCAAAATCATACACCGCTAAACCAATAGGAAGGTGAGCAACATATGCGGTAGACTGATATACACCGCAACCCCACAACAAGAAGCCTTGAGCAAGGCGGTAGTGTGGTAAAAAATAGAAGGGAAGGGCAAAAAACCACCATACCGGCATATCGAAGAAACAACAAGCATTTTAATTAAAATTCTCTTCGATGGTTATGAAATGATGATTAGTCTGATTGATGTGACTAACAAAAATATCGATGAGACTACCACTATTAATGAAGAACTTGATCATAAAGGTGGCACGATGAAGTGTCCTGAAATTTGATAAATACAGCCTCAAAGAAGTTCAAATCACTATGAATTGTAATTGAAGGATTTGGAGAACCAACTTAGAAGATGGTAGGCAACTGGAATTTGTAGAATTTATCCAAGTAAGTGGTCTAGATTCAGCTCAAAGTATTTTCTCAGTAATTAGATGAAAGAGTTGCATGAGTAGGGTTGAGATGGAAAAAACCCCAAAAAAATAAAAAGCAAAAAGACATAAAATTGAAGCTAGGCAATTGAATCAAGACTTAATCGATCAGTGTCCTATTTCTGGGCCAAAATCCCGAAGAATAGCATAGCTTAACCCATCGTGTGTGAAATTAGAAGATAAAAAGAAAAATATGGGAGATGTATGGACTCCATGTAGGGGTTACAACCTCTTTATTTATCATTATAGGAAGAAATTCTAGCATAGCCTAGTGTCAAACCCATGGAATTTGAATTTGGGTAAACTTGTATTACCCAATGTCTGTGAACGTAGAGTTAATTAAGGTGTTGGCAAAGAATTACAATCCGAAGATGAGAGCAATTCATTTTCCTAATGGGTCACAATTCATGGTCATAAAGCTAGATTATATTTCCCTGATTTTTTAGCTAGACACTTCCTTGAAAACAAAATTATGAATCAGAGAATTATTGGAGGAATACCGCACCATGGAAAAAAGTTACAAGAGGTGGGAATTTACTCTACATAGGGTTAAAGGTGTGGGTAAAAAAACTATGAGGTTCTCTAGTGAAGATAAGCTCCCATTCTCCATGGCTTTGTTTGAAGAATAATTTCAATACACTTATTACTCAGCTAGTCAAGTATTGGGAATTGATGTTCCTAAGAACATGACAATTTCTCCCATGGTTTTAGCCACAAACATCTAGAGCCATAATTCCTGACCCTATTAATATGTATAGTATTTATCGGAGGCCATCAATAATGCCCTCAATATCATCAAGAATGATAGTGAAGCCATTAATTTCAAGCACTATTCTCTTTTCATGCACATGATATTATATGAAGGGTAGGTGATGGGGATATGGGGTGAGGAATTAAGAATAAAAGACTTAGGTAATGATGGAAATTCAAGGCCTATACAAATTTGGATATCTATGTGGGACAACAAGTGTGGGAGGTCCCACTACCTATATTTTGAGGGATATTTTGTGAAAACACTATACAAGATGCTAGGCCACAAATATGACTACAACCTCTCCCCAGAGATCTTAAGATTTCTCCGACCAAAAGATATGGGTCATGAAGCAAGGATAAATCAAAATTGGGGGGACTGGTACATGTCTGGGGATTGTACTGTTATCAGGGTTTATGGATTTGAAGCTACATCTTATTTGTTGCCTAAGACTATGCCAGACAAAGTTGCTTATTTAGAGATCATAAGGTAATTGTCATTTTCAGCTTTCATGCATTTAAAGAGCTCTGGGAGGCAAAATTTCATGCCTTCCACTTTATACTTTGGTGATTTCACTATTATCTCTAATTCAACCTATGAATTGGTTATTTATAAATTGGATTATTATGGCTTGCCGGTTGGCAACAAAAGGGAAAATTTTGATCCTAAACACTTCATTTGTGATGCCAATTTTTTTCAAAAATTGAAAGGATATGGGCATAGTTTCCTTTTAGAAGATGTCATCAGAAATTGTGAAGAAAAAAAATATGATGAGAATGAATGCCTATAGTAGGGTTATGATGGTTGAGGCTTGGAAGGTGAGTAATAACCTAGGCTACGTAGGGGCTTTCCTTGAGGTACAAGATCCCATAGAAAAAATTGAATAGTTAATCCTCCATGAAGAAGAACTGATAAGAGATGTGCCACTTGTGGCATTTGAAAGAGGAAGGGGCATTGGTCCTAGGAGGCAAGTAGAAAAAATCACACCACTGGATCACTTATCACCTCAGCCTACTCCTGAAGTGAGCTTTTTAGTCAGTTCCCCATCCATGAAAGAAGATACCATTGAGGAGGAAAAAGAAGTCTCATAGTTTAAAGCTCCTTTTATACCCCAATATGATATGCCATTGGAAAGAAGTGTGATCACCTTTTAAGCCTTTGATGAGCTATTAGATGATGTGAGGCATCGTGCAAGTCATATTTTTATTGTAGATGATACTTCTTTGTAGACCCTTGAATTTAAGTCCTTTATATATGAGTATAAAGGAAGAATAATAAGAGAAAGGTTAAAGGAAATTGACCCCAAGAAAGAGGCTTATGCCTTGAAAGAGTTGCAAGATGAAGTTGATAGGAAAATTAGAAACATGACTGCTGAGAGAGGATGAGAATTATTGCAAGAAGTTGGAGTTATGCTCCTTCCTAGGTGGGATATTAGTTCAGCCATTGTGTTTGAAAGATTTTTGAAGAGAAATAATAAAAATTTGCAAATAATGGATGAAGCAGGTGAAAGGGTCTACACAGGGTTAGGGTACAATCCTAATAATACCACTTTGCAAATTTGGGCTCTTTACCCCCAGGCAAGAAGCCTTCTCTCATTGACCATGATCAGATTTTTGGACATCTCCTGGTGCAAAAAGTAGGGGAGACAGATCACTTGGATACTATTGACTTGAATGTTAATGTAGCCAAATTCACCAAAGCCCAGATCCAAAAGCTAGTAAGAGATAACTAGTGGCTGATAGAGGAAAATGACAGGTTGAAACAAGAATTTACCAACTACAAAGATAGGTTGCTTACTTCTCCAAGGCTTTACTCCCCTTTAATTGAACATGAAAGAAAAGTGTTAGAGGCCATATCTGAGCCCGCTCAATGGAAGCATAAATTTGAAAAGGCTCAAAAGGAACAAGAAGAACTAAAAAGAAAATTGAAGGCTACTAATTTTGAAGTAGCATTAGAGATAATTTGTATGAAATTCAAAGATATGTGCCAACATGTAGATGGTGTCTAGCATGCTCACAATGGAGCATACAAGGCCCTCATGGAGCATAGAAGACTAATTGATAGGATGAAGGAAATGGAATCCCATATCAAGGAAAAAGATGTAGATAATAATGCTTTTCTCCTAGAATTTCAAAGCCTCATGAATACACATGAAAAATTCTAGAATATCTTGACACATGAATTGAGTGACTTCAGCCAGCCACTATGCATGACCATGCGGGATTTCTTTGAAGAAACAGGTTTGGAGGATCAGGAAACATGGAAAAATGAGATATCAAAATATTTTCCAAGCATCCTTGATGACATCAATGATGAGGATGAGGTACTCAGGAAAACGCATAAGCAACTCAGGAGGATTACTGGATTGAAGAATGTAATGACAAACACTCTACAAAATGCAAACACTTATGCCCAGGAGAAATACATTGATCGCATGTCAAAGGTTAAATTGTTCCTTACACGATTTGTATGAGGAGGTAGTCAAATTTTGGTTGTGTGGATGCACTAACATGGTGCTTGAGCCTTGAACATATCTTATGTGGTCATGGGTGCTTGTTGATGATTAACGGATTGTGGTGCATCCAACAATAAACTCTTTATAAGTTTCTACGTTATGTTAATTATGCTTTAGTTTAGAAACGATGTAACTTTTGCGAATAGACCTAAAGCTTGTTGCTTCCCGTACAAATAGGGAAACCAAGGTCCAATTTTGATCATCATATCATCATCATTTCAATCCATTAGAATAGATACTAGACCATCTCATCCACTTATTCATATCAAATATGTATGTTTATATTTTGAGCAATATAATGGAGCAGATACATTAGAACTCATAATCCATTTTCAGTGTTCAATTGTTGTGTTGATTTCCATGCTTATTTATTTCTTTGTTGTCTCCAAAGTGGTATTTTCAAGTTATTTAAATCTGCAAGGTTTATCAGGGCACATTTGATGTTACTGTGTGGATGCTTTGATTGGTTTATGGTTAGGTGTGAATTAAATTCCTTTCAAATAATTTACTTTAATTGGTTCATATTAAGGATTAAAGACCTCTTAGAGATTGAAACCCTCGTATGGTCTAAAAACATCCGTTTTTGAAACCCAACAGATTGCAAATAACTCTGAAAATTTAGAAGTCTATGAAATAATGTATATATTCTATGAAACAATGTATATATTCTTGTACTTGTATATTCTATGAAACATTCCTTATTTTCTATGAAATAGTGTATATATTCTTGTACTTGTAAATATTCTTTTATTGTTATCTAGTAAAGAAAACAGAGTTTGAATAAAAAATGCTTCACCCTTTTTTGTAAGTGAGTAGGTGAATTATTTTTTAAGGAAAAATCTTATAGTGTTTACATTTTCAGTTCTAGTAGTTTCAAATCTTCATTTTCTATGTATATAAAATTGTATGTACTCTTTATCTCTAATGACATAAAATAATAATGCCATCAGAATCAGGGTTTTCAATTTTAGCACCATCATTGTCCACACTTTTCATATTCTGCTCAATTTTAAGTACAATCATCAAAATTTTATTATTATTTCTTGTCCCAGTTAATCTTGATTCCTTTCAGCACAACACAGTAGGTTACATGTTAAATTTCAAACATTTTCTTTGCATTTTTTTGTATATATTATTTTCCCAGTGCATCATTATGTAGCAACAATTTCACTTCTGAGATATACAGTAAAAATAAATGAAAGCACATGTTTTCTTTTTCAAGGGAAATGTATGGTGAATACCTTAAGTCTTTTAGAGAAGTGTGCACGTGAAATAAGACATAATTGATTGAATCTGATTTTTATGTGCTTTTTACTTTTTGCACGTGGAATACCCTTAGAAAGAGACTACTTATCTTTTCTTAAATGAAGCCTTTACATTTCTTGTCTACAAAATTTATTTACTGCTTGACAACAGGTTCATGAACTTCATACAAATTAAGATTGGTGTAAAAGGCCATCCCCGTAAATGTTGTTTGGTCTAGAATATTAATGGAAAATAAAAAAGCTTGCTAGGAGAATAAAACAAGTTTTAAATTGTCCAAGTACAACATAATATTACTGAAGCATTTCAAAGTTTAGGCCATAATAATCATCCTTTTTTAAACATGGATTGCAAATAATTTTGAAAATTTAGAATTATTGGTCATTAACATTATTGTCTGCTACAATGTCATACCGTGTATCATTGTCAATGTCCATATGTTCTTTCAAGTTTTTAATATTATCATCATCCTCATCTTGATCTGCATCATATTCATCATCATAGAAATTTGAATATAGACCATCTATATTGTTACTAGATGTATTTGGATCATCATTTTCTATACCATCCATATTATTGTCTTCCATAACATCATCTAACTCTGGATTGTTGTCTTTTGGTGCCTGAACATAACCATCTTCAACATCATCATGGATATCAATTTCTTCGATGTTCTCTAATCCCTCTCTCTCATTTTGTTGGCCAACATTGTTTTGCTCAGTATCCACTAATGCATCATCAAATACATGCCTTGATATTGGATCATAATGTATGAAAAATATTCATTTCAAGTCCAAAATATCTTCATAGAAAAATACTTGCACATGAACGACATACATATATTAGACGTATGTTATAATAATTTTATTGATTAATAAATACATGTATATATTCGCAATAAGTTATGAATTAATAGATTAATGATCACTACCACTTCTTGTTTGAGTTAAAGAAATACCCGATCACAATGAATTGGTAGAACATAAGGCTACTTATCCTTTGGTAGGAACGATGAGAAATCTATAGAAAAAAATCCACTATGGGTATCATGTCTTCGTGTCCTCACAAATGCTTCATACCATCTACACTTAAAAATACAACATTTAAAAGAGCGGTAATCCAACTCAATAATTTCTTGTATTTTCCCAACATATTGTAGATTCCCTTCAATTATACTCTTATCTTTTAAGCTTGATCGACTGGATTTCTTGAAGTCAACCATGATGCCACAATTGAAGGATTTTCTCTTTATGTCTACACTTTCTACACAATAATCTTGACCATATTCCCACATTGCTGGCTATTTCCTCACTTGTGAAAGACAATTTATTTTAGTGAAAACACATATAATGATGAATATTAAAATAGTTAATATTGTCAAACTATAAGGAAACAACATTTTGTAAAATTCCAACTGTACCTTTCTTTCACATCCTCTAGACATGTTGATTTCATCTTCTGTTATGTTTGAATTTGTACTTGTATGTTCTATTTGATTTTTAATTTGTTTAGTAATCCATTCTAGTGTGCAATCTTTGCCCCATTCCCCAAGAAGATGAGTGGGAAGTGGATTATTCCTTGGGTTTGATCTCTTAAATTGTCTCCTTGCTTCTAACACTTCTTCTCTCTTTTTATCATATAGATCAATCCATTTGTTCATAAATTCCATGTGGTACATAAATAACTTCTCAATTATAGAAATTTCGTCTACACCTATTACATGTAAACATGTTTATTTCAAACTCCAAATGTCATGCTGTTAATTTGACAAATAAATTATAGAGTAAATTAATTATTACAAGAAAAACAATGACACTGATTATGAATTTACTTACTAATTTATATTTGAACATGATTATACTATGGTTTTTCTCCATCAATAATATCCGATGCTCATTCTTCATTCGAGACACATGGGCCATCTCCAAAATCCTTACCAAGGAATTCACACATGAAGAAAAATGCTTCATTCAATACATACCCTTTAGCCATGCAACCCTCTGGATGTGCCTTTTGTCGGACATATCTTTCAAGAGTTTTCATATACCTCTCAAAGAAAAACATCCACCTTCTTGATACGACACCCGCCAATTCAATGTCATCGACTACATGTATAAGTAAATGGACTTGTAGGTCCATGAAACTTGTAGGGAGCTCCTTCTCAAATACACATACAATTTCTACAATTTCCTTCTTCCACTTTGGTACTTCAAATTCATGGATCTCCTTGGAGGTCACCCACCTAATATAAGAATATTAAATTAGTATGAAGCTTTAGTCATAAATTAAAATGTAATATAATATCTCTATATCTCTCACACATGAACATTTCATATAACCACATACCTGGTAAATGCTGGAAATTGACTTATGGCATTCCTTAAGTCAACTGTAAGACAAGAATCCCCCCTAATTTCCAATGGCTTGATATGCTATCAAACACATTTATGAAAAGGTCATTAGTAATTTTATATCACACAAAAAAATATCAAAATAAATTTAGTGCTTAATCAATGTTACCAGTAAATATTAGATGTTGATATATAATACCTTCATTAAATTATGAAAATCATGTGTTTTAAATCCTGTGATATGTCCATCAACTGTAAAAGATTTATCCAATGATGACCCATAGCCAATAGGTGTTCTTATTGAACGGATGAAATTTTTTAGTTGTTCTATCTCTCTTTTTTTCATAATCCATGGAGCTTCTGCATATGTTTCATTTTCCCTATTTGGCCATAAATTTTTTCTATCAAATTTGGTACGTGAAAGAGAAATATCTCTCCTCGAAGACAAGGTGTCCTTCTCTTTGCCTGATATATGTTGAAATATAGAATCTGGGATATTTTTGAAGATGTGCATAGGATCTAATAGGTGCGATATTAATAGATCCTTCCAGTAAGGGAGCTCATAAAATATGGATTTCCTTTTCATTCCTTCTGGCATATTAACTACAACTTGTTATGGTTCTTCAATTGAATCACCCTGATATAAAAAATCCTCCCAAGCTTTCAATTAAACATATTCATACTTCTTAAGCCAATCACTTGGACCCATAATCATGGGAGGGCCTCTATTTTTGAATTTTCCATCAAATTGATTCTTCAAGCGATTTCTAAACCTATGATCTAGTGGTAGAAAAACCCTATTTTTTGCGTAAATAAATTTATGTAGATATTTAGAATACCACCCTTGAAATTTTTTTGCACATCTTGGACATGAAAATATCCCCTTTGTTTGAAGTCCTGCAATTCAATAAGTAATGTTAATAACATAAAAAAATAGTATAAAACTAAGTATGAAAGTTGGGATGAAAATAAATTATTAGTGTAAGTACATAAATATTTTATCTTACCATAACAAACACCAAGTCTTGGGAAATCATGAATAGTCCAACATAGCACACCATACAACATAAAGGACCTATTTGATGGAGGACGTGATATGCCATACATTCTTATGCCTTTCCATAGTAGTTGTATCTCATCAATAAAAGGTGCAAGATAAACATCCATGTTTATAACTTGATGTTTTCCTAGAACAATGAGAGTCAACATAAGGTGCTCCTTTCTAACACTCATCCATGGGGGGATATTTTATACTATCAATCCGACTGGCCAAACACTATAATTTGAGCTTAGGAAAGAGAACAGGCACACTCCATCAATTGCAGGACCAAACCTGATACTATGAGGTTTATCTTTGAATTTTCTTGGCCATTTTTCCTCTATGTGTTTCATTGCTTTGGCGTCGATCGGAATTCACATGAATCCATCTTTACTCATGTTCTTTGCATGCCAATCCATCAATTGTGCTAGTGAATTGCAATGAAACATTCATTGAATTCTAGGTATTTGGAATGTGACGTAAAACCTTCTTTGGAACTATAGGACCTTGTACATCTGTACGATATCTCTTCTCTTTGCATGCAGGGAATTCTACCTTGTTTTGATATTATTCTCTATATAAAATGAAATCATTTTTGCATGAATGAATTTTATTATATTCAATCCCCAACTCAACCAACAATAGACACGCCTCTCTACAAGTTGATGGCAACACATTCTCTTTAGGGAATATTTTAGTTTTTAGTGCCCTGTAAGACTGACAGAGATTAAATCTATTGAATGTTTGACTTATGATGAACATGTCTAATATGTCAATCTATACTAGGACAGTCTATATACAATATATGGTTTTAAAATCCCCTTAAAGAAATATAAATGAAGTTGATGAATGTTTATGAATTATGTACACCAAATGACAATGCAAAGTAAGAAATTAATTTCAAATCACTTCAGTAGGGTAGTGAATCCTTTGTCTGACCAACCAAATAGTGACTTGATTTCTAATAATATTGATGTGCATGCCAGTTTTGAGGTTCTACTTGCACCCAATTTGAACATGGTTTTCTTCACTGCTTACTTGATGGAGTCTTTGATGTTGTTATCATCAATATTTCATTGGTGGTAATTGCCCCTGCTATCACCGTTACTGTTAACCATATCATCATTATTTTCATCATTGTTTCCATCCCCAAAGAAACATGTAAGCATTTCATTCAATCCTTCTTCATGGACTTCATTTTCACTATCATGATCATCATCATTAAGGCTAGGTGGCATATCATCAGTGTATGTGACTCTCTTCAACTCTTCAAATTTCTCAGGTGGTAGTGTTCTCTTCAATCTTTCTCTTCTCACCCTAGTGTGGTTTAAATGATGGTTTGGATCATCTCGTCCAAATCTTAATAACCCAATTCGATCTTGGGTATTAGTATGTGTTTCATCAAAATATTCTATCTATCAACAAACACAAGCATTATTTAGTGTTTGACAAAATTTGGATAGATCATAAATGTATCAATTTCAAAGAAATATAATCAAATATGGCTTAAAAAATATAAATATAAATTGTATGAACATATATAGATCAATTGAGTAATGGAACATTATTTTATAGAAAACCTTTTTTATACAATAATTTTAAAAAAACATAATTTTGACAACATAGTTTATAAAAAATCAGTCCACACTCATTTATTATTCTTTGGTTTTAATCGATTGTATGAGGCATACTACCGACTAGAAGCTCATCATAAATGTAATTTCTTTGTGCAATTGCTCGTTTGAATTTTTTCTTTCCACGACATACAAAACATCCACAAACAACAATTTTCTCAAAGTATTCATCCCATGTACTATAGTCCTGACCTACTCTTCTTCAGTACAATCATTTGTTGTGTCAGCAGTATCCATTGTCATATCCTCTTCCACCCACTGTCGTCTACGTGATTTAACAATTTTAGGTCCATGTCCACGTACATATCTTCTTCTTTTGCTAGTTGAACGCTCAAGCTCTACGTTTGCTCCAATTTCCATCTAAAATAATCAACAAAATGCATTAATTTATGTCAAGATTGGATAATACATTATAAATTTCAATAATACTTTGAAAAAAGATGGATGTATCACAAAATGCCATCATATCATTTTTTTCAAAGTTAAGTCAAAATTTGAGTACCTGACGTCTCACTTCATATGTTGTGTCCTCATTCGACATGACACGATTTTTTGCCATGGCCTCATCTTGCCCCTATAATACACAACATAGTAAATAATTTTTAGTACACCAATTATATCATTTCAATGAGTATGATTTCCAACAAAAAACCTCACTTTAGTCATATATTTGGCATATTCATATCTCCTCTATGTTGTAGAATTTGTGAATTCATAAACACCTTCCTCCTTTGGTTCAGGTTGCTTTCTCTTCTTACCTCTATTGTATCTACAAATTTCGTTGTCTCTTCTATTTCCACCCACTTTCCTCTCAGCGATTTAGTATTTCTACGTCCTCCACATCCTCTCTCCATCACCTCCTCTGTGAATAAAAATGTTTCCATAGAAGCTCTCACCGCACTACTGTCGAGAAGGAAGAAGCAACTTGTGAGACCGCGGTAAAAACTGCTCTATCGCACCAAGTTGATGAAGGAGTCATAGGACAACGGTGGTCACCGCACTACCACATGCCTTTTGGTAGAAGACTTGTGGGATTCACTGTGACACCATGAGGAATAGAAGGAAGACTCGTCTGCCACCATAGAAGCTTTGACTGCACTACCATCGAGAAGGATGAAGCACCTTGGGGGACAACGATAAAAACTGCTCTGTTGCACCAAGCTGATGAAGGAGCCATGTGACAGCAGTGGTCACAAAACAAGGCAAGAGTTGTAATTATTTCCAACACTCTGGATCTTGTGATATACAACAATAAAAATAGTCACTATACAATAATGATAGATGCTCAATTAGGTGCACTTGGCACCGCCTTTGGCGCCCCAAACAGATTACATTAACGGCCAAAATTCGGCACTAAAGTTGGCGTTAACTAATGCCAACTAGAGTACCGACTACTGAATCAAAATTTAAAATTTAAAAATTTCTCGCATGAAGGAAGAAATCAGACAACAGAAAAGTGAAAAATGTCACTCAAAGGAACAGAGCAGGGTGATACCAGCAATTGATGAAAAATTAGATTTAGTTTGCAACACCATAGGTAAGGTGACAATTTTTTTTCTTGGTTGAATTTTTTATTGTTTATTGCTCTTGGTTTTGCATTTGAATTCATGATTGTTTACTGGTTTGTGGCCTAATCTTTCTAGGCAACCTCTAAATTGTCCCATAATTATAAATTATAAAACCTTTGAGAAACCAACAAATTTGTTTACCCTACCCATTTGAGCTTTGGCCCAAAATATTATAGCACAAAGCCAGGATGCCTTCGTATTCTTTTCCTAACCTAGGTATCAAGGAAATAGCGAAATGCCTGGGAAATCTGGGAATTGGGTCAGTCACTGTTGAGAAACTACTGAAAATAAACGCAAAAACTGCTTGGTTCTGCCTAGTCACACAATAGTCACCAATGCCATGAAAAATTCGTGCAATATTGCATTATCAAAGAGTTTTCATGATAAGGTTATCAACACTAAGAAAACCCAGTGAACATGTTTTCCCTAGGTTATCAATACTAAGCGAACCCAACGAACATATTTGCCCACAAAAAAAAAAACTTTCATACCACAAACTGGACGAAAACTTTCATACCTGAGAGTGTGTACTTTGTTTGCTTCCACGGACTAGACGCAAATAATTTTTCCTAGGTCACCTCAAAATTTCAAGCAATAGAAGGAAGCGATCATTTTCAACAGACTTTGGCCACAATGAGGTAATTCATTGTCACTTTATAGATTTGTGAATATTTCCATTTTTTCTTCGAATTTTACTTTTTACTTTTTTATTTTTAAATTTAAAAGAATAAATATAATTTAAATATATATATAGGGACATGAGACTGACAAAGATAAAGAGGAATTGTAGTTTTTAGTTTTTTATTTCTAAATTTAAAAGAAGAAATATAATTTAAATATATATATAGGGACATGAGACTGACAAAGATAAAGAGGAATTGTAGTTTTTAGTTTTTTATTTCTAAATTTAAAAGAAGAAATATAATTTAAATATATATATAGGGACATGAGACTGAAAAAGATAAAGAGGAATTAGATTCCATATTGGGGGTAGAGGCAGTGAACACATTGGTTAATGTGGACTGGACAATGCTTTCCAGATAAATAGAAAAACACTCTGGTAATGCCCCTCAAAAATTGTAAGCAAATCAATTGTGTGAAAGGGAATCAATTGATTCCCCAACCAGTCTTAGATCAAGAAAAATATCCAAGACGAAATCAGTGACAGTAAACTCTAAGAATGTGGAATAGGGAAGAGAGAC
This sequence comes from Sequoiadendron giganteum, assembly GCA_007115665.2. Lineage (NCBI taxonomy): Eukaryota > Viridiplantae > Streptophyta > Pinopsida > Cupressales > Cupressaceae > Sequoiadendron > Sequoiadendron giganteum. Next base: position 184,600,234 of record CM021103.1, read on the forward strand.
TTTCAATGTCCCAACCACTCCTAGGACACAGACTTCTTCCACCACGCCATGTTATCAATTTTGCATTGGTAGCTACAATACAAAGATAGAATACGAGGTGGTTTAAGGGGAAGTCCAAATGACGGATGTTGGGAAAAAATTTGTGAATAGGTTGAAGGAATCGTGCCTTCAACGGTTCAAAGACCATCTACATTTTCCATTCTCACAAATACCCAATCAACTGAAAAAACCAGTTATCCATGACATGGAGACTGAATTTGGCACAAGTTGGTATGCAAAGAAGATAAATCTACAAATGCCTCAAAACTGCAAGAGATTTCGGTGCAACCAAACAAAAAATATAAAAAAATTCCCTCCTGAGCTAAGGCAGAAAAGAAGGCCAATTGATGTATGTGTGAAAGTATGGAAAGAGCTTGTAAAAACATATGATAATTTCGATGCACAGAGGAAGTCTAGTGAGGAGAGAACGCAGGTATTTGAATTTTCTCATAATATTATATCAAATTTATTAAACGATATTTAAATTTTATTTGTGCATAGTTAAATTGAACTAGTATATGTTTCAAGACAAGGCCTCCAAGGCTAGGCTTGAGAAACTTCGTGCCACGCATCACAGTGGCCAGAAAGGTTTACAGGCCTTGATCTGTACATTTGTAAGTGTATCTAATATGTTAAATGATATTTTTTTTTTATTTCCTTGGAAAAAGTAAATGATTTCATATTAATTAGTTTAACTAGTCCATGTGCCATGTTTTGACAGGAGGAGAAACATGGCTGCCATCCAAAGCAATTTGAAAAGAATATGTTACAAAAAAAAAAAAGTGGAACGATTTTGTATTCTGGATGGAGAATGAGGTATCAATAGTTGATTTTCAATAACTTAGTTGGATAGTGTTTTGTTAATATGTCAATTTGCATCTCTTGTGTTGAGTTGTTTATTGATGCGTAGGATGAGTAAATAGAGCTCAAATCTTATGATTACAAGATGACTGTTTATGTGCATGAATAAATAGTAGAAGGATGTATATGAACTCAATTCATCTAAATTTATGCCTCTTGGTAGGCATTCCTCTTGAATCTCTAATATTAGGTGCTTGAGACTTCCCTATAGCTTTTACCTTTCGTTGCCATCTTTCCTAATCTTCACTATCAGAATGTATCCCATTTTTTACCTTCCTCCTCTTCAGAATATTCTTCTTCTTCTTTTTCCTCCCCTGACTCCACAAGAGATTGATCTTTTGAACCTTCCTCATATGATTCTGATTCCTCTTCTACATTAGAGGGTTTGTATCCTTGATCTAACTCTTCTGAATTATCATAATCAAAATCACTAGCTTCCATATTCAAAAATTCCCAACCACCATCTTCAATAAATTTATTTGGATCATCAATAATAGTCTTCAAAATTGGCCACCAGTTCAAGTTCATTCTGCTTTCATAATAATTTATATCCATGGATTTCAACCATTCCTTGATGTCATCAAGCGAAGATTGAGGAATGACATTCATGTGGAGTACATCCTACTTGAAGTCTTTGAAAATAATAGCCATATCAAATTCCTTTTACCCAAGTCCTACTCTCTCAAGGTTAATAATTCTCAATCTCACTAATAGCGATTACTAAGAAAGGTAATTCCACCAAATCCACCAAACAGTTTACCGTAGGAACAATAAAAGAAGAGGCTTTGAAAGGAAATCCATGAAAACAAATCTCTCTAAATGGTATATCAAACTCTAGTTCAAAATATTTTAGATGAGGATACTCCCATAGCTCTCTTACTCGCTTGAAAAATCCTTGAAACTCTGACTTCTTAACACTCAAAAGATAATTGGAATGTCCTCAACACCCAGTAGAGCTATCCAAAAAAGCTAACTAAAAACACAAACATGCTCCTGCACACAATGGACTAATGGTTGGTTGTCATAGAAGTCAAACTACCAAAGTAATAACACTAATAGAGTTAACATATATGCATCATTTGCATAAACAACTGAAATGCATAACAAATGTTAATCAATACATTGAATTTTGAGATGCGTTGAAATAATAATAAAAAAACATGTTTTGGGGAAAATATAAACAACATGGGGGAAGAAAGCATTAACCCTAATAAAATCATTTTATGTTGTTCTTGATACACCATATGTAATTTTTCCTTGGATGACAGTACTGAATTTCTATATGTTGTACTCCTAAATGTCCTACATGTTACAAATATGGAATAACAATGCACAAATTTGTACTGAGTCCAAAGACCAAGGAATTTTGAATAAGGGTAGCCAAACTTGATAAGGATGTAGTCACTATTACACATATTGACAATCCAGAATAGTCATGTAAAGACAACTACCTATGAAAACCATAATCATTTAAATTATGCACATTCAAATCTAAGTTTGAAAGCTTGCATTTCAGTCCATGCATCTAAGTCCTTGTTGAAGATTGAGGGTGTCAACAACAAAGATAGAATATATCTCCTTAAACCATATCTAGTTTTAAAGTCCACTATTTCCAAATTCAAATCCACTTCTCAACTAAGGAAAGGAGGTAGGATTGTTAGGTGCTACCTCAAACAGAGAAGGCCATAGAAAACATTGAAATAAAAGTTCCAATATGTGAGACGACATAGTTGTAGACCATAGATAATCAAAATTCTTGCAATGCACATATGCTTGTGATACAAACAAAAGGCTCTTACACATTGGCTGAGTATATCCTCATCAAAATGACTAGAAAAAAAATTCAAATTTGTAAGTAAACTCTAACAGTCGTAAAAAATGGAAGTAAACTTTGGCAGACATGTAGGTGAACTTAATTCATTTGACTTTATGCCTCTTGGAAGACATCGGTATCTCCCCTCCTAAATTTTGGACCACATCCATTACCTCCACATAAAAATGACATACTTGGTCTTCTTGGTTCCCATGCCATGATATGGTTATGCAAATGAAAATGAAGCAAAGTAATCATCTCCTTCTCTACGAGCTAGAAGAATGCATGCTTAATGTTTTGATACATGATATAAACTCTCTCTTTTTCTCTCATGGTTGAATACCGAAATCCATTATGGTTAGCCTCCAGAGTTCTAGTCATCTTTTGTCCTCTTCCACCAAATGTTGGCCTAATCCACATGTCTACCAGCCTAATTGGATTTTTTTTTTAAAGCTGAAGTTTCTCCCAAGTCACCGATGTAGCTATCTCTACCTTTTTGAAATCTCTCATTGCTACAAGTGGTCTTTGGGATTTAATCATTTGTACCACATGGTTGATGTGCTTTGAATCCTTGCATCTAAAGGAAATTTTCTTAACATAAATACAGCTAGGGAATTTCAATGTTGCCATTATGGTTGGCATTAAAGCCGATACCTACAACATTGAAAATTATCCTTATATAAGAATTCCATCCATCTTGTTGGCTTGTAACACTCTTGATGGTGGCTACATGAAATCTGATTTTGATTCCTCTTCTACATTAGAGGGTTCATATCCTTGATCTGACTCTTTTGAATTATCATAATTACAATCAGTAGCTTCCATATTCAAAAATTCCCAACCACCATCTTCAACAAATTTATCTGGATCATCAATAATACTCTTCAAAATTGGTCGCCAGTTCAAGTTCATTCTACTTTCATAATACTTTATATCCATGGAGTTCGGCCATTCCTTGATGCCATTAAGTGAAGATTGAGGAATGGCATCAATGTGGAGTAAATCCCACATGAAGTCTTTGAAAACAATATCCATTATATCAAATGTCTTGCCCAGGTCCTACTCTCTCAAGGTTTACAATCTCAATCTCACTAATAGTGATTACTAAGAAAGGTAATTCCACCAACTCTACCAAATAGTTTACCATAGGAACAATAAAAGCAGAGGCTTTGAAAGGAACTCCATGAAAAACAAAGCTCTCTAAATGGTATATCAAACTAAAGTTCAAAATATTTTAGATGAGGCTACTCCCATTGCTCTCTTACTCGCTTGACAAATCCTTGAAACTCTGTATTGATTTTATTTTTCCTATCCCTCTCTTGCTATTCTTCCTCAATTTCATCGAGATCATACATTGACCTTCTTGATCCTCCTAAATTTTGGACCACATCCATTACCTCCACATAAAATTGGAAATCCTTGGTCTTCTTGGTTCCCACGCCGTCATATGGTTATACAAATGAAGATGAAGCAAAGTAATCATCTCCTTCTCCGCTATTGGAAGAATGTATGCTTAATGTTTTGATACATGATATCAGCTCTTCTTCTGCTCTCATGGTTGAATACTGAAATTCATTATGGTGGGCCTCCAGAGTTCCAGACATCTTTCTTCCTCTTCCACCAAATGCTAACATGATCCACAAGTCTGCCAGCCTAATTGGCTTTGTTTTTGAAAGCTGAAGTTTCTCTTGACTCACCAATATTAGCTATAACTTTTTTAAAAATTATTATGGTATGTGCACTTTGATATGATGTAATATGATTATGGTTTTGTCTCATATGTTGTAATATTAGATATATAATATAAAAATAAATTGTTGCATGAAATAAATAATAAATTTTCATTTTAAATTTCTTTTTTTGTAGAACACAGTTCTTCTAGAAGATAAATATGATCCTCAACATGATATAGATCCACAAAATATTGGTTCTTCCTGTACAGATCACATTGCAGAGGATGATGATGACGTAGATACGAAAGACATCGAGGCTAATGACAATGATGATGACGACGACGATGACGATGATGATGATGATGATGATGATGATGATGATGATGATGAGACAATTGGTGATAGTAATAAGTGGCATTCATGATCATATAGACTAAATCATGGATGATTGTTGATATATCATCATGATGACTCTTTTCATGGTTACTATCATATGTATCATTTTCATGGCCTACAATACTATAGTGTTGAGTTGTATCATATTGAAATGTATCATTTTCACTATATCATTTGGACATGTATCATCTTGACTTGTAACAATTTGAGTTACATAATTTATCAATTTTATTTATATCATTTTTACATGTATCATTTTCACTTATGTCGACTGTTGGACATGTATCATTTTGGCATGTTTCTGATTTACTGACATATTTGACTTTCACCTATTTTAGTTATATATGATGATGATCTTATCAGTATTGACTTGTCAATTTATATATATTAAAAGTGGTCCATGATTTTTGGATGGATATTTATTAAGTATGATGATTTTAATTTACTGCTCAGGATAGATGTTGTCAAATTCAATTAAATTATAGATATTTGACTCACTTGTTTTAATTAGAGATGATGATCATTTTACAATAATTATATTGTTATTTAATCATATGAGTTAAATAATTAAATTACTTACTCTATAATCATATGAATTATTTAAGATACACGATATATTTAACTAATTAAATTGAAATAAAACATATTAAATTAATAAATGGAAGAAAAACAAGAAGCATTTTTAGAAGCAAAAAAGGAAGAAACAATGGAAGCCAAACTAGAAGCAAACCAAAAGTAATCTTGGAAGAAAAATTGGAAGCAAACCCGAAAGAAAAAATGGAAGCAAACCCGAAAGAAAAACTGGAAGCAAATTTGGAAGCAAAGATGAAAGAAAACCTGAAAGCAAAACTGGAAGCAAAATCAGAAGAAAACCTAGAAGAAAAATCGAAAACAAACTTGAAAGAAAAATTGAAAGAAAAACCAAAAGCAAAATTGGAAGCAAAACTGGAAGCAAACTTGGAAAAAAAACTAGAAGAAAAATCAAAAGCAAAATTGGAAGAAAAACAAGAAGCAAACTTGGAAGCAAAACCAAAAGAAAAACCGAAAGAAAAATTGGAAGGAAAACCGAAAGCAAATCTAGAAGCAAAATTCGAAGCAAACCTAGAAGCAAAATTGGAAGCAAACTTGGAAGAAAACTTGGAAGCAAACTTGGAAGCAAAATTGCAAGCAAAACTAGAAGAAAAAATGGGAGTAGACATGGAAGCAAAATTGGAAGCCAAATTGGGTGCCTATTTCGGCGCAATTTCCGACGTTGCTTCTTGACACTATTTTAAGCGCTAACGGGGGCGCTATGATTTTCCAATGCTCAATTCAACGCTAAATCTGATGACAACGTTGGCACAAAAATTGTCGCAAAACTTACCATGCCTGTTTGCATTGGGTTGAGCACCAGCCAATTTGTTCAACTCCTAAACTCAAATACACTAAAATTTGACGCAAAATTTGGTGCTAATTTCCTATTGTGTTGTTGTGTCACTTGAGCCATCGATATATTGTGATCCCAATTCAAAAGGTCTAGAACTCAAGATTTGTCCCTCCATCCATATGGGGGTATACCTATGTATTCCATCAACTTCTTTATCTTGAAAATATTCCTCAGACAGTGAATCCCACTCATACTCATTTGAATTGGTCTCTGAACTAGCTTGCAATTGTAGGATTTTCTCAACAACCTTCTCTTTCATGTCTTCCTTTGTTTCTTCTTTATAGCCTAGCCCTTTCTTGTCTTTTGCATGGAGTGTGAGAGGTTGGATTGGTTCTACGATGCCTTATTTTATTTTTTTGATAGGTCCTTGTCCTTCATACCCCATCTTCTCTAAGATTGTTTTCCCTTTACCATATTTTTCTATTTGGATATTGGAAGTTGATGCTTTTGATTGTTCTTCATCTTTGTACAACCAACTTAAAATTTCCTTATCCTCAGATTCATCGGCTTGAGTGCTTGTTTTTATAAATCTACCATCAAAGAGTGTGATTGGTTGTGAAGAATTTTGTCTTGATGTTGATGGCTTCCCATAGGATCTTGGTTAAGGTAGTAATTGTGAAAGACACAATGATTGCTCAAATGAATATTCCCCCATGCCTTTGTCTTTAACTAGATCTTTTCAATCTGTTTTGATAATAAATTAAGTTGACTTTCATGATTAGATGGAGTAGAGCCACCAATGCCTTTATATTTTGACTAAACCTTTTCTTCAAGATGATTTGATGAATAATTTGATTAACTTCCATTACCCGACGGAGTAGAATGATTGATACTCTTATTATTTGATTGATCCTTTTTCTCAACCCACTTCGACAAAAAAATTAGTTGGCTTTCATTGTTTGATGAGCTAGGAGTGTGAGCTTCTTTGTTATGTGGAACAAAAGAATCTTGGGCTGTTTTGAGTGTAATGCAATATTGAGGATTGTTGGAATCAAATGAAATGGTGATTTCTTGTCCATTGAAAGGAAATTTCAAGCATTGGTGATACGTTGAAGGTATTGCTTGAATTTCATGAATCCAAGGACATCCTAAGAGTATGTTGTATGTCAACTCTTTGTCTAATACCTGACAGATTATATCCTTTACAATGGGCCCCATTTGAATGGGTAACACAATCAATCCATGAGAGGATCTCTCTTCATCATCATAGGCCTTTATAGTGATTTTTCTTCTAGCATCAATGGAATTCTCAGAATATCCAAGTGCACGAACAAGTTTTAAAGTACAGATATTTAGACCCACTCCACCATCTATTAGAACCTCAACGTGGAGGGAAACATTGTGTGGATGGGTAAGTGGTACATCATCATGTTCGTAAAATGATAGGCAATGAGGTGCGGTCAAGTGTCCCACCATAGCTTGGAACTGGAAAACTTCTAGATTATTTGGTACCGTGGTGGCTACTAGGGCTTGTTCTAGAATTTCTTTGTGAGCTGGAGAAATTTTCAGCAATTCCAATATTGATATTTAAGTTAGGATTTTTTGCAATTGATCGACTATGTTGTATTGAATTGAAGGGGCAATAATTGTCTTAGATGTAGCTCCTTTTACTATTACTTTGGCCTGCCCTCTTGTGGTTGCATTGACTGGTTGATGGTCTTGTTTTTCTATGATTTTAATAGCATTAATCTGATTATCATTTATAACAACATTTGTGATCAGATTTATTGGTATGGTGTCATTAATTTGATGTGATTTGATGTTAATGTCATGAAGATGAGTTTCATCTGTAATAGTGCTTTGTTCATGTTCAATTATGATTTCATTAACTTGATTCTCAGTTGTAATAATGTCTTTTTGGTCCTTGATTTCAATATCTTTGGTTTGATTTTCAACTACTTCAATATGGTGAATGGTGAAATCATAAAAATAGTTCACATTTTTTCCTTTGGTGTTTGATGAAGATGACTCCCCCTTTTTGTAATTTGGTAAAGGATTCTGAAAAACTCCATGATCAACATTTGTTTGGGGTCCTTCTACAAATATTTATTTTCTATCAATAAAATATTATACCAAATGCTTCAGTTGCATGTAATCATTTGTCTTGTGTCCTTTGTTTCCATCAAAGTCACAATAATTTGCATCATTCCACCACAAAGGTTTTACTCTTGGTTCCCAGTCTCTTGCTTCTAGTAATGTTATAACCTTGGCTGCAAGAAGCTCCTTTAATGTTGATTTGAGTGATTGTCCCAAAGGTGTGAACCTTCTTTGATTTGAGGTTGTTCGATATGGTGGTGGTTTAGATTCAACATTGTTTTGATTGTTGTTTTGATTGTTGTTTTGGTTATTGATTTGATTTCTGATTGGATTATTGTTTTGATTGGCCTTGGTGGAAGTTGTTGTCAAGTTAAACACTGGTTTTGCATTTTGTGTTTCAACTGAAACATCATTATGACCAATATTCTTGTTTCTTTGCCAAAATTTTGGTCTATCATTATTGTTGTAATTATTGGAAGAGTTTTCATTATTTGATCCTTCATTGTATATTTTTAAAACTCCTCTCTTGACCAAATTTTCTTCGATTTTGATTCTATTTTCAATCAATTTCTCAAAGGTAGGTGGACATTGCAATTCAAGTCTATAGCTCATCTCATCATTTAGGTTGTCAATGAAGATTTACATCTTTTCCATTTCAGGTATGGGACAAGAATATCTTGCAAACAATCTTCTCCATCTTTACAAAAATGTGAGAAATGATTCACCCTTTTTCTATTTTGTATTGCAAAGGTCTTTCATGGTTATCTCATGTTGGATGTTGTAGGAGTATTGGGTGATGAATTTGTGAACCAATTCTTCAAAGTATCTTATTCATGGTGCAAGTTTGGAGAGCCACTCCATGCATTGTCCACCTAGGTTGTGTGGAAACAATCTCATCAAATAAGTCTCTTCATGTCCAAATTCAAGGCTCATGATTCAAATTCCCTTACATGATCTATAGGATCTGTTTTACCATTGTATTTATCATACTTTGGGAATTCACAATGCTTAGAAAAGGGTATCATGTTCATAGCTTGATCAAAGTGATATGTAAAGATGTCTTATATCAAGTATCTTTTTGTGGTTCCTCTTTACATGTCAAGAAGTTGTTGCAAATTTTGTATTTGATTGGTTAAGGGAGCCATTGGATCTATGTTTGGTGGATTAGTTTCAGTCCTTTTGGGTGCTCATTTCAGTTGATTAACATCAAATTCATCAGGTAATTTGACACCTTGTTTAGCCAGCATTAAAAGGTATTTTTCTCCATGAACTTGTGGAAGTTAGGATCTTGTTGTGCAGTTTGGATGTCTTCCTTAGTTATTTCCTCACTTTCAAGTGTGTGGAGTCTATGAAATGGATTTTCTTTAGCTTTAGCCATGGTGTTTTGAGTTTCAAGTTATTTTTCTTAGAGTTTCTTCTTTATTGATCTTGTTTGAATGGGCATACAAATGATGAAGATTTACTAAGCTTTTGATCATTGTTTGGGAGTACCAAAAGAACTAAGTTAAATCTGATTATACAACGTTTGTTTCGAGATGAAGGATGATGAATCCTAATAAAGGATGATGAATCCTTATAAAGGATGATGAATCCTTATAAAGGATGATGAATCCTTATAAAGGATGATGAATCCTAATGGTGAAACTCAGCTACTAATCAAAGATAGGTATGATGATGAGGCACTTTTAGATGTTTGATCAAAGCTTAGGAAAAGAATTTTCACTTGTAAATGCTAGTTTTTCCAAGTTAACAACAATGATGGGATAAGGAATAAATGTTGGTCAAGAAGAAATCTCTAAATCTGGTTTCAATTGTCAGACAAAAACTCAATTTTAGCTCTCTGGTTAAAAAAATTCTTGATGCACTAGAACAGTGCACAAATACGCTAAAAGATAGATGCACTAGAGAATGGCCTAGATGTGATAAAGGATGGTCGGTATGCACTAGAGCATTCAATGCATGTGCTATAAAATGGAAGGGATGTGCTATAATAGTCAATGAATTTCCTATAATATGGAAGGGATGCACCAGAACAATCAATGAATGTGCTGGAATATGGAAGGGATGCACCGAAATAGTTAGTGGATGCACTAGAACATGGAAGGGATGTGCCAGAACAGTCAATGAGGGATGCGCTAGACTGGGGAATGCCGCTGCTTTCTGACAGTTTGATTGATTTTTCTTATTTTTCTAGTAGGGAATTGATTGTTTGAATGGATGTTCTTTTGAATCAGTGGTTGTACATTTTTGTGTGTGATGTTTGTTTGAATGTTGTTTCAAAACACACATGTAAGACTCATCAAACAAGTACAATTCCAAAGGCTATTTAGGACAATATTCATTGGATTCCCACTTGGATTTTACTCTAGTTGTTCTTACTTTTAGCGAATGATTAGAAGATTGACCACATTGGCTCCACCTTTCTTAGCACTCATTTCTTAGGTCAGCCAAGCTTCAGTTCTCATGAATCTCCCATGATGAACTTTTCATCTCTAATAAAAACCACAAGAATATGGAACGGCTTCAGATGTTAGACCTCTTGCACCAACAAATATAATGGGATTTTGTCTTACTATAACAAGAAGGTTCTAGTATAGGAATTTTGCTTGTGGGGGATCATCCATACAACAAGAGACCATTGCTGCCCCTTCTTGTTGGTACAATCCTTGTGATACTTGAACTTTCCTTAAGTACCCTCACTTATATATTGGGTGGCAATTGCTTGGCTTTAGCCTGTTCCCAGTTTGGGTTGTTCCCTGGGGTGATTACTTTTTCCCACCGGGTAGGCCCTCTAATGATAAAACAAAATGAAAATAATGGGTCTGGCTTTTTTATCACCCAATTAAGGGGAGAGCATATGCCTACCACTCTTCAAGCACAACAGACATGGTGTTCATTTACCTCTTAATTAAACTAGGTTCCTAATTTAATCTAAAGAAATGACAATAACTCTATCCCTTGCAAAATAACCCTTAGTAGTTTCAGATTATTTATCTTTGACAACATGCTTATAGTTTCAGCAAAGTCTCTGACAACGTTTAGAATACCGTAAAATAGAGATTTATATTTCAGCTTCCCGAATTTGAGAAATTTGAAAAGAAAACTAGATGTGCTAGAACAACAACCAAATGCGCTAAAAGATTACTCCTATGCACAAAAAGAACTACCAAATGTACTAGAGAAACTACTAAATGTGCTAAAATATAGACTAAAAGCCTAGAAAACCCCCTGTATGTGCCAAAACATAAGCCAGATGCGTTGAAAATAAGACTTGATGCACCGTAATAGGGGTCGTATGCGCTAGAAGATGTTTCAAATGCACTGAAAGAACTCATAGTCGGACTAAATTTTTTTACGTCAAAACCTGTAAACACACTTTTTCAGAAAACATCAATAGAAACGGGGGCTCGGGCCCCATAGTGGGTGCCAAAATGTATTGTGTGGTGAATTTTTGTGATGTGAGTAAATGAATAAAAAAACCACACAATCAATGAAACGTATTATATTGGGGAAATCAATATAACAAGTAAACTAATAAAAGTATTCCTAAAAACCGCTCCATTATTTTCTCTCTCTAAGGATTCCTTGAGTCATAATGGCTCTCAAATTTTACTTGCACTATGACTTTTAGAATGACAACCTAGAGAATGGATGTTGTAAAATGCAAAAATCCTAGTTCCTACATGATTTGATAAACTATGTGATATGTTGTAAATGATAATGGTGATATGATAATAGATATGATACTAAATACTATGATGCAAATACTATGTAAAACTACTATGATAATGGAAATGTAGCTAATAAACTAAGCCATGACTCTAAATTAATTTTGCTTCTATTATGCTAAATGCTCTAAATGCTCCAATACTCAAATGCTCTAAATGCTCCAAGATAATTTCTTCAGAGTAAATTTTCTCAAAGATGGGGATATGAAATGCTCAAGAATGATATCGTATTAATACCTAATTTCCAAGGCATTTGTGATGTGTTAGGATTCAACGGTCAATATCTCAGCTAGAAAGATGAACAATGGAGGATGAAGAAGTTAGAGTGAATCATGGAGTGTTCCCTTTAATAGAACACTTTGCCAAGTGTTGAAGAGAATAAATGAGATGGAGAAGCCAAGTGTCCAAAGTTTGTTTCAAATTTATTGAAGACAATTCTATTAAAAAATTATAGTTATTTAAATTCATGAGACACTTGATGAGGTGGATGATGTAATGCCCCGTCAAGTAACCCTAAAGGAAGTTGTAATTAACGACTTAAGCGAACCAATTTTTCTTTTTTTTAAAGTGCAATTAACATACACATTCACTTACTAATTAACAACAACCTCTAAGGCTACAAGGTTGGGATTACTAAAACCCACACAAACATATTACATATAACCATAGCATTTAATACTTTGAGAAATAAGCATCATACAACATAAGGATACCACATAACATAATAAGATAAACATCCAAGATACCATTTCATATTCATTTACATAACCCAATAGTTACATCACTCATTCCCAGAATGAGACAATAGTACAAAAGATTACAATTATAGAATTCCACCTCGTAAACATAAGAGGGATAAATAACTTATACAATCTGAAATATTACAATGCAAGAATAACACAAGAACCACGAGCTGTCCGTCTGGATGTCTTGCCACCAAGTACGGAAGATAAATGGGGACCCAACGGTTTTGGTGCATGTTCCACCCAACCAAGTGGTACCTGAAGGCCCACCCCCCATGCTAGAAGATAGTAACAATGTAACATGGACAAAGATCTACAACCTCTAATCAGAGGTAGACTCATACTAACTCAACCAAACAAAATTACAACATAAGTACAACACAAGAACAACTCTCACTTCACTGACATAGGTCACATTGCTTCCAGACATAAAATAGATCAAGTATGTTCAGAGAACCATACACATAACATAAATACTAACAACTGTTGTCCTAGACAGAGTGTCATCGCACAGCTCATAATAAGTTACCCTCGGTAGATCTTCATAGGCTTTGGTGATCTTGGTGGCCTCTACCAACCCTCGGCCCTCATAATTACTAGTGCGGAATCAAAATACTTCTCGTACAGACAAGATAGATGACTATGCCATTCCAGGCCTTTCCACTCATTCCAAGCCTTAACTAGCACTTGACTATGAATGAAGCTAGAACTTATCTTTTTAGTGTGTAGTACTCCCCAAATATTCCTTTCAATTTTAGTTATCACTTGATTAAACTCACTTCCATAGGTTACCCAAATCCTACCTCTTTCGAGCTCTAGCCCCTAATGGAAGCCACTCTTCTAATCAACAACACACAAACAAACTATCCACCAAGGGAATCACAAGTGCATACAACCTAGGTATCAAAACCACTCTATCACAAGGAGGAACAAATAATAGAACACACTCCAAATATCTTGGAGGCAACAAACACATAGTCCACTCCTTTCACAAGAGGTACAAAACAACCCCGTTCATGGAAATTGGGTAAATACTGAAAAGACACCATGCACTACCCAAGGGACAAGCAATTGGTTGACATAAGGAAAATGACAACCCTCTTAGATCCTCTAAGATTCTCTGGAAAACTTACAAATTGGACTAACACATAATCGCATATCCCAATATACCATATGACGACATAGCTACAAAAGTAATCAAATCTAATATTTGGATTCCCTAAATCCATACTCAAGCAATAGGTAACGTTTACAAAGACAAGGGCATGATAACAAGGTTTACTCAAATAACCATATACCCATTTTCCATTTTCATAATAGGGAATTTAAACTATTTTAAACTCACAGCCCTTTGCGAAATACGAGAAAAATAAATCTAAAAGGAAATCACAAGGGAATCACTACTTTTGGATATTCTAAATCCATATCTCATAAATATTCCAATCACACTAATATAACTGCCCAAAATAGAAAATAAATAAATTAAGGTAATTAATTGTCTCTTCATTATAAACAACTCCTTAATTAACTTTTAATACAACATAAAATTATTGCCAATGATCTTTTCAATTTTCAATCCAAAATCTATGTCGCTTCAACTATCCATTTAAAACATGCAATATAAAATATCTTAAAATATCCCTTTTCATTAACAATCTAATCATGCATTCAACCTTATCTTTTAAAATCTCCATGCAAACTTAAATACATGCACTTAAATAAAACAAATAAAATACTGATTATACTCCTGATTGAAAACAAACATGTATATATATACATCATATGTATATATTAATATATTTTATTAAATAATACATTATTTAATAAAATATATTAAAATTCAACAAATAGTTTCCAAAAGCCTATACATTTAAACATTTAAATAAAAACAAAATGTTTTTTATAATATTATTTCATAAAATACAAATTTACACAATATATTTATTACACATTTTATTATCTATATATATTAAATATTATTAAACTCACATTGCAATTTAATATCAAATATATACATATTTTCTATTTTATAACCATTAACTATTCTCAAAACCCTAACATCCAAATGTTATGGCAGACGGATTTCACCCAGGGTCGAAATTCACATGAGAACCAGTACGTTGCCAAAACAAATAAAATTCAAAGGCGAAATTATGGATTCGCCGGTTCTTTGAACACACAGACCTAATGTTTGGGGGCGGGTGTGCTATGCACAGTCGAACCCCAAACCTTGGGTGGCCGCATGCTGTAAGGGGTGGCACTAGCAATGGCAGCAGCGCCTCCCCATTCGTGCCCTTAAAACCCCCGTACCCGCATGCAAAGTAAACTGTGAATTTGAATTCACAGGAACAACAACTAAAATTCGCAATAACAGTGAATAAGAAACTCGCCTCCCAAAGAAAAATGATGGGTATCGTCATACGGCGATTTCTCATCTACACAGATTTATTAAAAAAAAACTCCAATAAAAAAAATATATATACATATTATATATATCTCTGTACATATGTATGTATATATAAATAACAAAATATATATATACATATGTATGAATATATAATATGTATAAATAAAAACAAATTTTCATTTCAGAAGGCAGATTGAAGGAATTATTTTGAAACATTCTTCTACAGGTAAACTGTAAATTTTTTCCAAAGAACTCCTCAAAACATACAAAGGTTCAAAACTAATTCTTTTAAAATCATTCCTATACATTACAACCAATACAAAAATAGGAAGACTTCAGGGGATCTAAACTTCTTCATTACAAATTTTCTACAGAGGATTTAGAAATAAATTCATTTCTACAACTAAAACAAAGGTTTTCACAATAGATTTAACAACCAATTCATTAATCACTACAATTTCAAAAGCAACCAAAGAACAAAACATAAACACAGAAGAAAACCTGATTCCTGAAGCTACAGGTAATGAAAATTTGATGTTGAGCTTCCTCCAAAGCTTCTACCCAACAATTTAATGATTCCAACCAAGATAGCAATCCACAAACACCACAAAGATTTCCAGAATAACTCCAAATCAATCTACAGCCAAATAATTTCCTCAAACCCTCCTCTGTGCAATTTTTCAAAAATTATCCTCTCACACCAGAAGAAGTTTTTCCCTCTTCAAAATTCTCTCTATGCATGAATTTTGCAATCAACCCTTCATTTCTAAATTCAACTCACACATGCATGCCTAATTGAAAATATCTTGCACAACCAAATCTGATTTTTGCATGCAAATCTGAAACTTAAAATATCTAAATATCAATTATCTCCAAAAATTGAAAACCAACTTTGCTTTTAAAATCCAATTTCAATTTCTAATTTAATTCCAACTTAATTGAAATGAAATTCCAAAATAATTAAATTTCCACAAATTGAAATTAAATTCCAAGTTAATTTTAATTCTTTTATTTCTTTTAATTTTCTTGCATCACATTTATTTAATTAATTTAATTATTTAATAACTAAATTCAACCCCCTTGGATTAAATATAATTAATTAATTTAAATATAAACTTTTATCCACATTGCATAATATAAATTAAATAACTATCAACATGATTTAATGCAATTATTCTAAACATCTATTTCCAAATCAAGAATCTTTCAGAATTAAATAACATTAAAGTAAGGCAAACAACGACTCGACACAGACGACTGACGACACACTATGGCTAGGGTGTAGACTTGATACATGTTACCTAGCTACTATCTCCCTTCAACTTAACCATTGGATCGACACGCTCAGACTTGTGAAACCAGGTGGAGTTAGTGTCATGTACCTGCAAACTTGAAACATAGTATCCAACATCATAAAATATAAACAATATAAAATACACACTGTGAAGAAGAAATCACAAAATCATAGGCGCTCGCAAGCGAGTGATGCGAATTCGTCCCCTTCACCAATACACTCATCAAAACTGACACTTCCACAATACATCGAATATTCTCATAAGCACTAACATGTTATATCACTAACATCATTATACCATTAAAACATGTAACACAAATCATCAAATAACTCAAATCACATCACATAGAATAGTCTATCGCTCAATAACTGGTGATCAATTACACACACAAGATAAAGTATCTGAATATCCAGAAGTATAAATCAACGCAAAACAAGGACACACTGTCTACTCCAAACAACAAAACAAAGGGGTGTTACAGATGATGAGGTGGAAGGAGGTTAGAGAGTTATGTAGAAATGTGATAAAATTGAAGTTAGAAATTCAAATTTAATAAGAGGGAATTAATCAAATAAAACAAAGGAGTTTGATTTGTTTATTTAATTAAATCACGAAGAAAATGATTTTAGAAAGAATTTAAGAAAGTGAACAATATAAATAAAATTTTCAATTTATTTATAAGTAGATGAATTAAGAGGGTTTATTAATTAAATACCTTGTATTTAATTAATCAATTATCCTGACCGAGTTTAGGTGTATACATTTAGTATGAATGATATTGATCCATGAGTTTGATCTTGAAATTTGGGTTTTCCATGTGAGATAGAGATAGCTGGTGTGAGGCATCTTGTATATCTTCCACCATTGTATTATGATGCATGATCACAATATAGGTTGAGAAGGTGGGACTCAAACATAAAAAAAATCACCTACCCACAAGATAGATCTGTAATACCCCTCCGTTTTGTATTTTGTACGAACATTATTGGTTCCTATTTATGCTTTAGTATTGTGGTGTATTGTGACATTGTACTTGGTTATAGTTTATCTCTATGTTATCATGATGTATCTTGACTTGATGATCCTACTTTTTGATGTGAATTATTATGACATGTATGGAATTAGCATAAGTGGTTATTTAGTTCATGATGTTTTATGCTTTGATTTTGTTGATATGTTAGATGCGTCAGTTAGAATGACTGTATTGGTGAAGAGGACGGTATCGCATCACTCGCTTGCGAGCGCCCTGCGATTCTGTGATCTCCTCTTCACGGTGTATTTTAATTATGACATGTTTATATATATGGATATGCTCTTTGTTGTAGATTGACAGGTACAGGACGACGACTCCACCTGGTTTCACAGGTTTGAGTGTGTCCATTGCCCAACAGCAATCAATTGGGAGATAGTAGCTAGGATTCCGTGTCAGGTCATCACCCTAGTCCTAGTGAGTCGTCTGGTGTTAGTCGGGTTGAGTTGTCTTATTTGGGTCTTTTGGCTTTAAATTTAAAGTTTTATGTGCAAGTTAGGAAAATCATAAAATATATGCTCTATTAGTTAAATTGGCAATTACCTTGTTTGATTATGTTGCAATGTAATTTATTGTATTGTTAATTTAATCTAATTAATAAATAATTTAATAGTGGATTAAATTTATGTTATTAATTGATTAAATTTTTAATGTTGTAATAGTTAAATTTCTCATTCTGGGGATTTTATGCATATTTGGGAAAAATTGAAAATTAAAGGGAAATGAATTGCAAAGTCAAAGTTGAAAAAATTCAAAAAATTCTAAATTCAAAAATTCAAAAATTCAAAAAATAGATATTTCCCATTTTGAATTTATGAGGGTTGTTGAGTTTTTTAGGGTAAAATCCTTATGGTTTGAATTGGCTTCTCAATTTTTGGATCTTGAGTGTTTGCATAAAAATTGGAAATTTGTGAGAGGTAAATTGGGCAAATTTGTGGGTTTTTGGATTGGAGTGGCAAAATTGTGAAGAATTGGATTTGGTAGCAAGAGGAAAGGTTGAGCATCATCTGGTCTTCTTCAAACTCAAGTTTCATCAGGTTCTTGTCTTTTGTTTTATTGATTTTGGCAATTTAAATTATAAATTTGTGGATGTTTGAAAACCTGGTTGCTTATTGTTTTCAGTTATCTGATTGTGAATTGGAAGGAGAAAACCCATATAGGAAATTGAATTATAGTGAGAAATATCATCAAAAAATATATATATATTTTTCTCCATGAGAACAATGGAGTTTTGTTTGGGTTTCAACATGCTATCTTGAATGAAATTTAATTTCTCTCCTCCATTTACCTTCATTGGAAAATTGTTTTTTTAAAATTGTTAGATGTAACTATATAGGTATTTAATTTATAGTTTCATATTGGGGTTGGGGTCACGCCCATTTCTGCCATTTTCAAAATGAAAAAAAAATGAAAATTGCTTGAAGAATCAGGTCTGGTTTTTTTTATGTTTTTTTTCTCTCTCAAAAAAAATACAC
Source organism: Sequoiadendron giganteum (assembly GCA_007115665.2). Taxonomy (NCBI): domain Eukaryota; kingdom Viridiplantae; phylum Streptophyta; class Pinopsida; order Cupressales; family Cupressaceae; genus Sequoiadendron; species Sequoiadendron giganteum. The sequence goes on from CM021103.1 coordinate 184,619,157, forward strand.
AAAAAAAAAATGAATAAATAAAAAGACAAATGAAATTTTCTTTAAAAAATTAAGTCTGGGCTTTATTGAAAAATTACGAAATTTTTACACAGAAGAAATTTTATAAAAAAATATATCATAAAATGAAAAAGGGCAAAGGGAGACGCAGGGGGCTCGACCCCCACCACACCCCCATGGGAGGCGGGTGAGGGGAGCCACGCCCTACGCGCACCACTCCCCACCCTTTCCATTGCTATTGTCGGTCGTCTCTATGGATGACTGTGTTTACACACAGTCGCCCCATTAATGGGGTCGGCTGTGTGTAAACACAGCCGCCCAGGGAGGCGCGGTCAGGAGAGGCATCCCTATAAACTTAAGTTAGTTTATTTTTTTTATTTTTTTTTTAAATTTATTGTTTTTAAATTACATTTTTTTATTATTATTAATATTTGTTATATTAATATTAATAATATGTATGTATTATTATATATTTAATATTATAATATATATGTATACATATATGTTATTAAAATATTGATATAATATAATATTTTATTATTAGTTATAATATTATAATTGTAATACCCCTCCGTTTTGCCTTTTGTTCAAGTTGCTTTATGTTATGTTTGGTTGCAGTTACTTTGATACTGGATACATTTTGTTATGATGATTTGATCGTTACCATTGAGCGACAACTATTATTGTGGGATGTAGTTATCTGATTATTCTTTCACATGCATTATAGATTAATGATATTGTAGAGTTAGCATGAGATATTATTATGAGATTATTGGAATTATGATGGAAGTGTCAGTTTTGATGAGTGTATTGGTGAAGAGGACGGTTTCGCATCACTCGCTTGCGAGCGCCCTACGAATCCGTAATTCCTTCTTCACGGTGTGTATTATATGCTGGATATATTGTATGATGTTGTTTACTTGGTTGCAGGATTGCAGGTACATGACATCAACTCCACCTGGTTTCACAGGTTTGAGCGTGTCGATCCAACGGTTAAGTTGAATGGGATATAGTAAATAGGTAACATGTGTCAAGTTTACACCCTAGCCTTAGTGTGTCGTTAGTTGTGTGTGTCGAGTTTTTGTTTGTCTTGCTTTGATGTTATTTAATTCTGAAGAATTCTTGATTTAGAAATAGATATTTAGAATAATTGCATTTAAATTATGTTGATGGTTATTTAATTTAAATAATGCAATGTGGATAAAAGTTTATATTTAAATTAATTAATTATATTTAAATTATTTAATTAATTAAATTTAATCCAAGGGGGTTGAGTTTAGTTACTAAATAATTTAATTAATTAATTAAACATGATGCAAGAGAACGAAAGGAAATAAAAGAATTAGAATTAATTTTGGAATTTAATTCCAACGTGTGAGAATTAAATTAGAAATTGTAATTAAATATTTATTTGGGAAATTGGTTGCAACTTTGGAAATTAATTTATTATTTGAAATTGCATTTTAAATTGAAAGTGGGTTTTTGAAAAGTGAAATTGAAATTTGAAATTGAAAGTGAAATTGAAATTGAAAATTGAAATTGAAATTGAAATATCTAATTTGCATGTAATGTGAATTAGGGTTGTATTAGGTATTTTTTGATTTATAAAGAATACATATTTTAATTTTAGGGCAGAAAAATATTTTAGAAGGAAAAAAATACATTTTTACAGCGAAAAAATTTTGGAAAATTTGCACAAGGGTTTGAAGAAAGTTTGATTGTAGAAGTGATTGAAGGAAAGATTGTTTGCATTTGTTGGATTTTGGATTGGATTCTTTGGAGGATTGAAGAAAATTCAGGAAATCTTTGGAGGAGGCTTGCATCAAAAATTCATCTCTTCCTATAGCTTCTTGTACCAGGTTTTCCTCTTTGTGTTTTATTGTTCGTGATTGTTTTTTTTTAAATAGTAGTGATTAAAGATTTGTTGTTAAATCTGTTTTAGAAAACAAACTTGATATTAGAAGAAAAGAATTAAATAAATTTACAGCCTTTGCTTGTGAAAATTCTTGAGTGAAAATTGTGAAAACCTTAGTTGAATTTAAATTATTTGGAGAAATTGATTTTATTGTTATTGAAATCAAACATAGAGATTGAACAATGCATTTAGAATGTTTTTAGAAAATGAAACTTTCTGTTTATTATGAAAAAACGGATTTTAAAATCTGCAATATAGTTATATTTTCATGGTAAAATAGTCTGATTGTGTCGCCTATAACTTCACTTTTACAAACTGGGTTTTCAGGAAATTTAAAGGGTTTTTGCATTTTGAAATTTTATTACCCCTATCCAAAAATTGTAAATACCCAGATCGTAGATTTTGAGTTATGCTTAAAACATGAGACTACTATTAAGTTATTTTTCCCATGGCTGTTCTGAAAATAAAATAATAATAAATTGATATTTATAAATATTAATATTTTATGTATTGTTATTATAATATTAAAATATTATTTAATAATATTTTATATTATAATTTATAATACTAAAGTATTATATTTATTTATATTATTTTAAATAAAATTTGTATATTAGATTAGTGGAATTAAAATTATAAACATATGAGAAATTATTGTTATTTTAAAATGGCTTGTTAAAGTTTAATTGAAAGAGTTAAATATTTGATTTAAAGAATGCAATATATTATTGAATAGAGATTTAAAATTGGATTGATTAGTGTATATGGAAAATGGATAGAGAAACAATATGTTATTATATTAAAGTGATTGAATGTGTTAAATAAAAAATTGAATGAGATGTAAGATTTGGTTAGGAAATGGAAAAAGTTTACTTGCATGGATTTGTGTCGATTTAAAAGTAAATTAAGAAGTTGTTTTATTGATGAGGCAATCCATTATGTTATTTAATTAATTTCTATTTAGATTAATTGAATCATTGTGATTGAATTATGAAAGAGATATGGATTTAGTATATCCAAAAGTAGTATCTTCCTCATGATTATCTTAAAGGATTTAATTCTCTATATTCAGTAAAGGGAAGTAAGTTTAATTGTTTTAGATTTCCAATAATGAAAAGGGAAATAGGGGTTATGATTATTTTAGATGATCTACTTATCATGTCTTTGACTTTGTCAACAATACCTATTGAATGAGTATGGATTTAGGAAATCCAAATATTAGATTTGATTGATGACTTGAATACTTTTGTTGTTATGTCGTCAAGTTGCATTGTTGGTTTTGGGTTTTAGTGTTAGTCCTAAATTATAAGTCTTCCAGAAGAACTTAGAGGATAAGGGTTGTTGAATCTTTATGGCATCTAGTTGTTTTCCCTTGGGTAGTGCATGTTCAGTTTTACCCGGTTTTCATGAACGGGGATGTTTGCACCTCCTTGGTTTAGGAGCGGATTATGGGATCTGTGTCTCCTTGTATGGAGTGACCTTGTTATGTGGTTTCATCTTGTTGCCTCCTGTGAAAGGAGTAGACCATGTGTTATTGCCTCCAAGATGTTTGGAGTGGGATCTTTTGTACTTCCTCTGAAAGGAGTGGACTATGTGTTGTTGCCTCTAAGATGTTTGGAGTGAGATCTTTTGTACCTCCTGTGAAAAGAGTGGACTATGTGTTTGTTGCCTCCAAGATGTATGGAGTGAGTTCTATTATTTGTATCCTCCTTGTGTTGGAGTGGATTATGATGCCTAGTTGGTATGCACTTATGATTCCCTTGGTGGATTGTTTTGGATGTGTGTTGTCGAATAGAAGAGTGGCTTCTGTTAGGCTTCAGAGCCCAAAGAGGTAAATTGGATAACCTTCAGGAGTGATTTAAACAAGTGATAATTAAAATAATGTACTTAGAAGATTAGGATTAACTTCACATTAATCAAGATAATTTAATCCTCACTCATAGACACAAGGGCTTGTTTAGACTTGGGATGAGTGAGAAGGCCTGGAATGGCAAAATCAACTATCTAATTCTTACGAGAGGTAGTTGATTCCGCATGAGTGAGTATGAGTGTCGGGATTCGGTTGAGGCCACCAAGATTACTTGTGTCAGAGCCTATGAAGAATGCCCAGAGGAGATCTCATGACAAACCTTGCGATAACACTCTATCTATGACAACTGTTGTTAATTATTTTATGTGTATGGTTATTTGAACATACTTGATCTACTTTATGTCTGGAAGCAATGTGACCTATGTCAGTGATGTTGGAGTTGTACTTGTATTGTACTTGTATTGTATTTGATTTGTACTTGTATTGTACTTGAGTTGTACTTGATTCGTACTTGTATGGTGAATGAGTTGTACTTGTTAATTCATTTAGTTGGTTATAACAGTATGAGTCAGTATGAGTTTGCCTTTGGTTAGAGGTAGTAGAATCTTTGTCCATATTACTTTGTTACTATCTCCTAGCATGGGGGGTGGGCCTTTGGGTACCACATTGGTAGGGTGGAACATGCACCAAAACCGTTGGGTCTCCATCGATCTTCAGTACTTGGTGGCGAGACATCCAGATGGACAGCTCGCGGTTCTTGTTGTAATTTCTTGCATTATAATATTTCAGCTTGTATAAGTTATTTTATCCCTCTTATGTTTATGAGGTGGAAGTTTGTAATTGTAACCTTGAGTACTATTACCTCATCCTGGGAATGAGTGATGTAACTATTGGTTTAAGATAATGTTTATGAGATTGTATCATGGTTGATTATCTTATTATGTTATGTGGTATTCTTATGATGTATGATGTTTATATCATAAGGGTCATAATGCTATGGTTATATGTAATATGTATGTGTGGGTTTAAGTAATCCTAACCTTGTAACCTTAGAGGTTGTTGTTAACTAGTAAGTGAATGTGTATGTTAAATGCACTTTATAAAAAAAAATTGGTTCGCTTATGATATTAATTGCAACTTCCTTTTAAGGTTATTTGGCGGGGCATTACAATAATATTAATAATTATATTTTTATATAATTAATATTTATAATATTATAATAATAATATGTCTTAGGATATTATAATGTTAGTTATTTTGGGTTAAGGTGGGAATTGATTAATTAATTTATATAATTAATTAAATAGTTTTTTTTAATTGCTTTTGCAAAAGAGTATTACTTTCTTGGGGAAATTGATTGTGCAATTTTATTATTTTTCTATTATTACGTGTTTTTTAAAATATGAATATTAAATCAATGACATTTTGATATGTTAAGTATGATTTGCCAGAAAATGTAATGACGACATGATTAGTTAACAAATGATTTTTGTCATAGACCCTTTTAATCTTCTAACGTTTATTCTTGAAATGTAGATATTAAACAATTCCTGATATCATTGAACAATAGTTAAATTGAAACATTAAAGTTGAATTTTATTCCTTGCCTGAGTTATTAAATGCAGCAAATTACTGGATAGTAATGAGGAAATGGGTTTAGTAAACCCAAAGTAGGATTTCATTTTGTCTTGATTATTGACCTGTCCGTGTCGTCATTGGGATTTGTGGGCCTGGTACTTGTAAGTCTTCCAGATAGGGTCCATTCTTATGGTGGGTTGTCGTGTCAGGTTTTCAACCTATTTTGTACCCTTGGGAAGCGTGTAGTATGTGGTCAATCATCACCCGGTTCCCACGAACGGGGATGTATTGTGTTTCTGGTATTAGTACAGATTATGGGATCCGTGTCTCCTTGTTAGGAGTGGCCTTGTTCTATGTTGTACCTCCTAGAGTTGGAGTGGTTGGAACACCTTTGTTGTGTGTCACTTTGAGTATCCTTGGGATTGTGGAGTTGTTCCACGTGTCGTCATAGGGAAGTGGCTTGTAACGAGGGCCGGCACACGAAGTGGTGCCAGGATAACTCATTACAAGTTAGTTAATCCAGTGATAACTAAATTAATCTGTTGGGAGTATCAAACACTTAATAAGATAATTATGCCTCGCTCATGCATGCAAGGGCTTGTAAAGACTTGGGTTGAGACGAGAAGTCCTGGAATGGCAAGATCGTTACCTTGTCACTACGAAAGGTAATTGATTCCGCATTGGTTTACATGAGGGGTCGGGAGTCATTAGAGGTTACCCGGATAACCCAGTTTGGGGACCGGGGCCTAGGAAGACTTACCAGGATAACCTATGAAACAATGTGATGACACTTCTCCTAGGTCGACAGTATGTTCGCATCAGTGATGCAGTTGAGTGTTTTATTTTGGAAGGAATGTAACTTTTGTTAGTGACTTTGTTGTACTCATCCATGTTGATTATGTTAGCCTATGTCTTGAGATAGACGTGCTGGTCTAGGGATTCTGGTTACTATCTCCTAGCACGGGAGGTGGACCTTTGGGTTCCACTTGGTTGGGTGGCATGCACCTTAACCGTTGGGCTCTTTCTTATGTTCTCATGGATGAGACTTTCTGTTGGAGAGCTCGTGGTTTCAGTTGTCGTTCTCTTGTTATTTGTTCCGTTATTTATGTTATCATTACCCCTCTTGTTATTGAGGTGGAATTTGTAATTGTAATCCTATATTGTTGGACTTGCCTCATTTGGGGAATGAGAGATTCTAATCTTATGGTTTTGAATGGTTTAATTAAATCAAAAGTCTTATCTTATGATTGTTATTGTTTCACCTTCTTGGAATGTATGTGTAAATTTATCAATTAAATAATTGTCATAGTTTTATTCGTGTTTTATTGAGGTTCTATATAACCTCTGTCTCGTAACCTTAGAGGTTGTTGTCATTAAATTAATTAACTCACTTCTTATTTATCCTTTAAAAAAAAAAAAAAATTATTCCGTTTAAGTAGTTAATTGCAACTTCCTCTAGGGTTGCGTGGCGGGGCGTTACAAGATCACTATCACTTTAACAAATGTTTAGAGCAATATGTTGAAATGAAGTAGAGGTGTAAACATTATTCCTACACAAATATATGAGAGGACAAATATGTAGAATAAATATATTCATATAATTACAAGAAATAAATATAGAAAAAGAATAATACAACCATAAAAAATGATTTATGAAACAAATCCATTTTGGGAGAAAAAACCCACACTCCAAACTATGAATCAATTATAATATCAAGAGATTATCAAAAATAAGAGTTACAATGCAATAACTAGAGGCATGCCCTTATAGGATTATCACCATGCAATTATAAAGTAATTTTGGTAATCTATTGATACCTAAAAATACACTATGAATACGCCATCTCAAGAACCCAATAAAATAGGAGAAAATTAAACCACAAACCAAGTGTGGTTTACCAAAACCGTGTATTAAAATAAAGACCTAAAATTGGAACCATATTTTGTCCAAATTTCAATACCATTATCTTTGAGGTGGTCAATAGGATATATTTAGTAGGTGTCCAAGACCTTGTCATACACATCATAAATTATCATAACTTCCTGAAAATAGACTCTCGATTTGGTATATTCAAACCCATTCAAAAATTCTCTTATGACTAATAATTCTATTCAATATTTCAATGTACGTCTCCTATAATCTTTCTCTTGTTTGTCATAAAATCTATCATAAGTGAAATTACCATATTACAAAGTTATAGGACACTCTTACTTCTTACACACATTATAAAGCTGTAAAAAAAAAATGGACAAGAGTGTCATCTTAAAATACAAGGTCTTATTTCCCATAAGAGGCCAAAATTATTATTAAATATTAAATAATAAATAATACAATCATTAGGATGCAGTTTTATTCTACCTTTTCCAATATTCTTTCAGTTGTTGTATGCCTTGCAAAATAGAAAAGGGAAACTCCAAGATTGAAATCTAATTGCTAGGGGTCATGGGGCCCATATACTCACTACCTTGCTAAAATTTTGTATGTTTATTGGATTCATCAACTCATCTATAAGGGCTTATGCAAGAAGTTGGGTCCACAAAATGTTCAAAATGTGGAATTTTTTTCCTGATTTTCAAAATTTGTCATAATTGGACTTAAAATTTGAAGCACTTACACATTGAATCTTTAAAAATTTCACTACTATGAAATTTAGTATTTTGAATCTAGTTTCTAAATATGTAATTTATTTGAATACCCAAATGATACAACTTAATTTTTAATAGGCATGTATAAAAACCACTTTTTAAAAGACCATTTTAGGACCATACCATGCACATGTACAAACACCATAATATGACCTAAATAAAAGTTTTTTTCTAATTCCTTTTAGAGAAATATGTGTAACAAACTGAAGATTGATGAGCATATTTTTTTATAATTTTTTCTAAATATTTTTGAATTAATTTTTTATTGACCCTAATTATTGCTTTTGAAAAACCTTGTGTATAGACACCATAATTTGACCTAAAATATTTTATTTTTTTTAATTTTTCATTGTGTATAGAATTATTTATATATTGATGTCATGTAACTTTTTTACATAAAAATTAACAAATTTAAAGTTATTATAAAACTAAAAAAGCTTGAAATTTCAAGTTTATGGACCAGTTTCATTAGAAATTAATTAAAAAATAGTAAAAATAATCCAATCATAAAAAGATATATAGTTGAAAACTAGCCATTGTGATCTATAATGGTTTTTAATTTTATAAACCAATTTTGAAAAAAAGTGAGTTAGCCATATTGTCAAAGTCAATTATTTCTCTTGACATTGCCTTAGTCTTTTAGTTACAAGTCCAAGGCCAAGGGTTGGCTTACCAAACCTTTCTTGAGCCTAAAACTAAAGAAAAAGGTGCTTTGAAAATTCAAACATTATAGAATAGATACTTGTTCCTAATTTTCCCATTTGGAAAATGGAACGGGTACCCATTTCTATTATAACCTTTTTTTCAAATTTGGCAAAAAATGGCTTACCAACTTTTTTTCAAAACATTATCTTTTTCTGCAGTATGGGCTGATAGTGACATTTTCTATGAATTTTTATTCAATTTTGTATTGTGTAATCTTTTAACAGGTCATATTCTATTCAATTTTTTGAAGGAGTCAATTGCAAGTTGATTATTCTGAAGTGGAATCAAGTAAAAGGACTTTTTTAAAGATGAAAAGGGGTTTTGAATATATTCATATTTATTTGTACTTCCGAGTTTATAGAAAAAAGGATTTGCATATAGTTATATTTCAAAATTTCAAGGAGGTAGCAATTTGAAAATAAATTAAAAGTCATTTTTTTTATCGAGAGATTTTGGTAATCATGGGATCAAATCAAAGACAAAGAATTTTTTTAGGAAGCTCATGAAACTTAAATAAATTGAAGAAAATAGAAAGATGTAGGAAAAATGGCAAAGATATAGAAGAACAAGAATTCGTCAAATGAAAAATGTTAAAGCATCTAATTCCACGACTCTTGAAGAGGAGAGCATGAAGGATGGGATACATATAAATGATGCAAATGTGGAAATGGTGAATATAGAAGAAAATGTGATTATAGAGGCAAACCCAACTATGTTTCCAAATTCAGCTTTGAATGATATGAAAATAGTGACTATGCAAAAAACTTTATGTATGTCTTCAAATACACCTTTCAATGATATGAAAAATGGAACTATTCAAAAAAATCAAGTATGTCCTTAAACCCACATTTTGATGAAATTGATATTAATTATTTAGATGAAGATGTATATACCAATGATGATATCAACTATACTAATGAAATAATGGAAACACAAAATAATAATGAAATATCTTGTATGAATGAAAATGAGAATGAAATCTCTTGTATTGATAAAATGAGAATGAAATCCCTTGTATGGATGAAAATGAGAATGAAATCCCTTGTATGGATTAAATTGAAAATGTTTTTTTACAATTGAAAGAAATGTCTTAGATAACCTTCCTGGTAAAATTTCTTGGAGAAAAAATGAGAACCCATGGAAAGAGATTATATAAAACATTTTTTTATAGAAAAAACTAGGATTTCAATTTCAACTCATGATGTAATTGATGAAAATGTGGAAAATAAAAAAGTGAAAAAATTAGGCATTGTTTTAAAATCTAAAAAGAAAGATGATTCAATAAAACAAGTCATGTCTAATGTTACTAATATTATTGATTCTATAGGAAAAAAAATTGATCTAAATATAAGAATGCAACATGACGTGCTATAACAATTTCTTTAGTTAATAAATCAATTTTGAATAAAAGAATTGTAAGATTAGTGAATTTATAAAAGTAAATCCTAAAAATTTGATAAGAGTGGAAAAGAGAAGATAAAGTATTGAAAATGATCCAATTAACCAATGTTGGAGTTTTAGTGGTAGACTCCCAAGGTCTGACATGAAATTAAATATTGAAAAATAAACATTTAATTGAAAATATTGGCATAATAATACAAGGGTATCATTTGATACTAAAGATGTTTTAAAATTAAGAGTGGGATAAAAATTATGTGATCCTCATCCAAAATGCATCCTCTTAGCTATCCTAAATCCATCCTCTTGTGTCCCCTTATGTCATTCTCTTAACTCCCCTTAATCCATCCTCTTAGAACCCCTTAAGTCATCCTCTTAGCTATCCTAAATCCATCCTCTTGCATCCCCTTAAGTCATTCTCTTAACTCCCCTTAAGCCATCCTCTTATAACTCCTTAAGTGATCCTCTTAGCTACCCTAAATTCCATCCTCTTGCATCCTCTTAACTCATTATCTTAATTCTCTTAAGACATCCTATTAGGACCCCTTAATCCATCCTCTTAGCAACCCTAAATCCATCCTCTTACATCCCCTTAAGTTATTCACTTTAATCTCATTAAGCCATCCTCTTACCCCTTCTTTGACTATAACCCTTATTTGAGTAGATTTGTACAAATTTGAATCTATGGAAATGTAGGATAGATTTGATACATTACAAGGTATGAAACACATGTTTCAAGTATTTGTTTGCAAATTGGAGATTTTAGGTTGTTGAGATTTTTTTCAGTTTATTGCATATTTGAGATTTTGGGTTGTTGATATTTGTTCAATTTATTGCAAATTTGAGGCATGCAAAATTTGGGTCAAATGAGTTTCTTGGATTGAGCTTTCATATGAGGATTTTGTAGGGAAATTTCATGGATGACCTATTGAAACAAAACAAGCCTCGCCATTGGATCTAGGATGGCTGAGAAATGAAGATTGATATAAAATTTTCTCTAATTTGAAGAATTTAGAAAAAAGGCAAAAAAAATTGCCCCCATAGCTCGTCATACAGTTGTATGATTGTATGGGTCTGCAAAGGAATTGAGCAGAAAAATAAAATAAAAATTAATAATTTGCAATGAAATTTTTTAATTGACCCCTTTTAATTTAAAAATCCTGCAAAAATAAAACATCATTGAAAAAACTACAGAAAATTTATATATATTATTAATGGGGGCATATAGTCTGCATACTTGTACCCTCCTTGCATCATACCTTGTCAAATCATAGCTCAATCCATAATTTTTAACCGTCTATTATTAAATTCGTCGACCTTTTTCTTAAAGCTTTGAACTTGAATGACTTAAAAAATAAAAATAGTTGAAGTCCCTTTTAAGAAAATATTTAATATTCTAAAAAATTAAATGGTTTCTAAACCACCCACCCCCTCCTTATTAATGTTTTAATCCTACTATATTAAATAAAAATCGCCACATTTAAAAAAATTAATATTTTCTTTTTATTTTGGAGTGTGGTGCACCCGAAAGTTGCCTATATAGTGAAATTGGGCAGTTTTTTCAAACGTGCCCAGAGTGTCAGATTTTTGACTTCTTATACTCGTTGGAAAGGTGGCTTTGAGAAATATGTAATGATATAGGTTTGGTTCCATGATTTTTATTTTTTGATAATTTTTTGGAGCTTGGAAGCTAGATGTTCTTTTGTACACAGTTTTGAGAATAACTTTTGTATACCGAATCTGATTTTCAATTTCAAATAGGCATTGGAGAGCATCAACAATGTAATACATAGTGGATTAGTCATATTATTAGTTTGTACTGTAGTATGAGTTTGGTACTTGTTTGATCACATATAGGTTCTTGAGATTCGAGGTGTGATTGCATGAGCATCCAAACAAATCAAGAAGTGAAACCTTGAGGGAGTACATGTTTTTATATGATATTTATGATGGTATAGCTAATTATGAGTTTGGTTCTTCCTAATACATGTTTATAGGTGTTTTTCAGAGTTAGAATTTGATGGTGATAAGTACATATGTTGTCTTCAATTTTGAGGACATGGGTTGACATGAGTGGAGACTTGGAGTCTTATATGGGTTATAGTTGAGTGTAGATACAACATTGGCTATGATTATGGTGTCATGAATATGAAAGTACATTTATGAATTGGCACAAAATGATCATGTATGTGGTTGTTTCGCGGTGATTTGATTTGGTGTTAGGAGGTTTTTCTTATCTCCTTGATGCTTGATTAGTTCCTTGACTACGGTTACTCATTTTTAGACATGTTTGGAAAATCATATTTGTGGTTGATTTGGTGTTTGAGTCTTGATGTATACATGATTATCTTCTTTGATATCTCGATCTATAGGTTACTAATGTGATGATGTGTTTGCATGCTTCATTGTTTTGATCATGAGTTGTGAAAGTGTGTGGATTGGACACCTATTCATTTGCAGTGGGATGAATTAGATGTGGACTAACTATATCCACAAGATTGGTTCAATGTTGATGTATATTTTTTTATTTGGCCTTGTCTATGGTCATTTATGGGACTTGTAGTATCTAGTTCTATCACGATATCATGATAGCTTGGTTATTTCATTAGTTACACATTTTAGTGGGAGCTTTTGACAGTGATGATTTGGTGGTGTAGGATTGGTTCCTAATATTTTGATGGCAGTTGTATCTTATTGGCTTGGAGATATTGGTTCTACTTGGTGTGATTAGAATTTTAGTTGTGTGTGGACCTGGATGATCTTCATGGAGGAGATGGTTGTCACGATGCCATGTGTAACTCAGTATCACAGTTCAATGGGATTTTTTGGTGGTGACATGGATTCATAATTGGTGATGGATATCTTCATGTGATTGGAGATGGTTGTTTCTTGGTTTAGAGTGTGATTTATATTATTTCATTGTGTACTCTTGATTCTAGATTATAGTTTTGGCATGTTACTTATTCTCTTGAGACCGGGATGTATGCATTGTTGCATGTGATCTCCTAGGAGGAGATGGTTAGATCATGGATGTCATGATAGATTCATGATTCTATGATTGGAGCTTTGACTTTGAACTTGGTGGTTCTCTTGGTATTGTTTATATTGATCATTTTCTTGGGAGCTTCACGATAGTGGTGTTGCATTTGGAGTTTAGCATGGATTGATCGATTAGAGGTGCTCATGGATACTTGGAGATGTAGGTGAGGCTGGAGTTCTCTTGGGATTATAGACATTTTCTTGAGATGATTACTCTTTGGAGGTTTTAGCAAGAAGACCAAGGATCCTTCACCTAGATATGGATGTGAGTTGATGATAGGCCTATAGAGGAAATTTTTCTTCAAGTGATTCATGATGACTTGGTTATCCTAGAGGAGAATCTCATTCCCCACTCTTGTGTTAAATGAACAAGACAATTGAGAGGGGGTGAATCAGTTGTATCCAATTAAAACATCAAAAACCTCAACAGTAATCAGATCCACATGCATTCATTAAACCCTTGATCTATTATAATTTTTAAACATGAAATGCGGATAAAAAAATTGGATAACAAAAATTGAATCAACAACACCATAAACAAGAGAACACTATATTTATGTTGAAAACCCTAGGAGGGAAAAACCATGGTGAGGATTAGCTCACAATATAAGTACTTCACACCTAATTGTGAATTTATATTTCTTTAACATACTTTTATTATGAAATAAATATGCCTTTATCTATTTGATTTATTTGTAACAAAAGGAAGGAATTCATCTCCCCAAGCATAGACATTTTAAACTCTTTTTTGCATGTTTTCTAAAATTTCTTGCACATAGCTTCATTTCCTCCAAAAATTATGTCATCAACATACACAACCACTATCAAGATTTGATATTTCTCAACCTTGAAGTAAAGGTTACTATCTATAGTACCTTTATTAAATCCTTGTTGTATCAAATAATTGTCCAACCTTGCATACCAAGCTCTAGGAGCTTGCTTCAACCCATAAAATTCCTTCTTTAATCTGAAAACTATGTTAGGTTTGTCTAATAACTAAAATACTTTCAGTTGTTCCATGCAAACTTCTTCCAATTCTCCATTCAAGAAAGTAGACTTCACATCCATTTGATAAATTTTAAAGTTCTTATGTGTCGCAAATGCTAGAAACATCTTGATTGCTTCCATTCTAGCCACCAAAGGAAATGTCTCCTCAAAGTCTATTCCTTCAACTTGTGAGTAATGCTTACACACAAGCCTTTCTTTGTTTCTTACCACTTATCCATTCTCATTCAACTTGTTTCTAAATACCCACTTATTACCAATTATGTTTTTATTTTCAGGTCTAGGAACAAGTTCCCAAGTACGATTCTTCTCAATTTGCATAAGTTCTTATTCCATTTCCTTCATCCAATATTCACCTTTGCATGCCTCACTCACTATTTTAGGTTCAAATTTAGAAAGTAAATATAGATTTACCTCTACTTCAACAAGTCTTCTTCTTGTCAACACACCTTTTTTTATCTCAAATGATATGTTCTTCAAAATGATTTCTCTGCACATACTTAGGGGTCTTAGGGGTCTTTTTCGAAGCTTCTTCCTCTTCATTTTGTACTTCCTTTTCTTTATATTTTTCTTCTTCTTCTCCTCCACAAGTAGGTTCATATAATTCATTTCCATCTATCACCATTGAATTCCTCAACTCTTCATCAACCTTGACACTTGCACTTTCAACAATCCTTCTTAACCTTTTATTATAGCATCTATAAGCTTTTCTTTTAGTAGAATATCCAAGTAAGATACCTTCATCAAAACTTGCATCAAACTTTCCTAAGTTTTCATCATCTCTTCTAATATAGAATGTTATTCCAAACACTCTAAATTGCTTGACAGTAGGGATCCTTGCATACCACAACTCATAGGAATTTTTTGTGTTAGGTTTTTCTTGAACTTTGTTAAGTATGTAAATAGTAGTATGAATTTCTTCTCTCCAGTAGGTTAGATTTTTTCATCATAATCCTTGTAGTTTCTTAGGCAGTCATGTTTTTCCTTTCAACCACTCCATTTTGTTGAGGAGTCGTAGGGAGAGACAAGTACCTTTTTATGTCATGATTCTCATAAAACATGTTAGATACATTAGAGGTGAAATCTCTACCTCTGTCAGACCTCAAACATTTGATCTTCAAATCCATTTCACTCTCAACCATAAATTTAAATGCTTTGAATCTATCCACGGCTTCAGATTTATCTCTAAGCAAAGTAACCCATGTCATTCTATAATAATAATCAATCAAAATCATGAAATACATGTCACCTTGAAGACTTCTCACCCTTGCAGGACCACAAAGGTATGTATGTACCAATTCCAACAACCTGGTAGAAGATTATTCTTTTCCCTTGAAACTACTTGTTTGTTTTCCAAATTTACAATCTATGCAAACAACATTGATAGGCTTTGTAATCTTTGGCAGATCTCTCATTGCTTGAACTGAACTGATTCTAACCAAGTTATCAAAATTGATGTGACACATCCTCCTATGCCATAACCATCTATCTTTAATATGAGTCATAAAATAGTGACCATCAACACCCTTGAGGTGATAGATATTTACATTTGTCCTCTTTCTAGCAGTAATCACAGTTACAGACCCTTTTCTAATCTCACATCCATCATCCTAAAACATAAGATTGTACCCTTTGCTACATATTTGTCCAACACTCACGAGGTTATTCCTTAAAAATTTAACATAGTAAACATATTTAGTATTATGCTTTCCATCAAAACTGATTGAATCTATTCCACAAATGATTTGAACAACCACTATCAATAACCCAATAGTTCTTATCATGTCTAACATGAAAAGTAGATACCAAAGTACCTCCAATCTTATCCTTTTTCTCCAAAGCACTTTCCTTCACACAACTTTCGGAGTTAGCAGAAACAGATTCATCTTTTAAATCCAAGAATAAACATTCATTATCATCAAAATCTCCATAATAAAATTTATCATTAGAAATACCAACATCTTCTCTAATATAATAGCTTTTATTAATAATATTTCCTTTATTTTCCTTGTTCTTATTGTTCACAACTCTGTTTGGACATGTTGAAGCATAGTGACCTATTTTTCCACAATTGAAACATTTGAAAGGTAATTTACCTTTGTACTTGTTGGTTCCCTTTTTCATTCTTCTTACAAAGTTAGATTCTACATCATAAATATCATCTCCATTTGAATCTTCAACTTTTTTTGATTTTCCAGCCTTGAAAGCAATCTCCACTTTTGCACCTTTATTCAGATCAATTTTTCTCATTTCAAATGTAGTTAGTGTGCCATACAACTAATCTCTAGTGTAAGTATTAAAATTTGCAACTTTGTCAATAACAAAAACCTTTTCACCATAAGAATTAAGAAGAGTTATGAGAATTTTTTTTACCACTTTGGGTTCTTTATCTTTTGCACCAAGACCTCTCATTCCACTGATAAGTTCATCAACCCTCTACATGTAACTTGTAATTTTTTCATCTTTAGACATTCACAATTTCTCAAATTAAGTCTTTAGATTCTACATCTTAGCTTGTTTAACCTTATCATCTCCTCCATAAATACTTTATAGCTTATCTCAAACTTCTTTACCAGTTTTCAAATCCATCACTTTCACTAATTCAAAATTTGCAAGACTACTCAAAAGGACAAACCTTGCTTTACCATTTGTTTCATAGGCCTTGATTTTATCACTTGCTCTTGGTCCATTTTCAGGTATGGTATATGCAATCTTCACTTCCTGTGCAACATCAAATCCAAGGTAAATCGGATAGCCTTCTATTTTAACCTTCTAGAATACATAGTCTATACCATCAAACATAGGGATCTCCTTCTTGTTTTCCATCTCAGATCTACCTAAAGCGGTCAAGATTTTCTCCAAGGAACCTTGCTCTGATTCCAATTGTTGAATGAACAAGATAACTAAGAGGGGGGTGAATTAATTGTATCTAATTAAAACATCAAAACCCTCAACTGTAATCAAATCCACATGCATTCATTAAACCCTTAATCTATTATAATTTTTAAACATGAAATACAGATAACAAAAATTGAAACAACAACACCATACAAAAGATAACACTAGATTTACATGGAAAACCATAGGAGGTAGAAACCACGATGAGGATTAGCTCATAATATAAGTAATTGTAAAATTGGTACAAAAGGCTTGCTACTAGAATAGGAAACATTGTCCAGAAGGGCTCACAACCCAAGCTCACTACTGGAATAGAAATAAGAAAGAAGATAGAATTTTATACAAAGAACATGATCTCAATGCAACAGAGAATCCACCTCAATATCTCCAACAACACTCAAAGATCTCAAAAGATAAAAAGATAACTTCAACTCACTGCATTTAGCAATCTTGAATTATATCTCACACTACTTTTAGCATCTAATTTCACATCACAACACTCAACTCTATTCCCCACCCCATCTCACATCAACTCACCTTGAAATTATACCATCCATAACTTGAAAATAATTTTCAAGTTAGCTACACACACCTTACACTTTACAAATTCAAAAATAGGCTGGCACTAAGTATTCTTGTGGTGGATAGGAATGAAAGTGGACCAATAAAAAACTTAATTGGGATCCAAATAAACACTCACACACAATTCCACACCTTTATCAATACTTAAACATCTTTGAATGTAGTGGAAACACCAAGTTAGTCATTACTCGTGCAAACATCATTAAACTTTGAAGTACACACTTCCTCAAATCCAAGGATGACTTGAGAACTACACACCATGCTTCTAAACAATCTAGAATAATCCAAAAACCACCTGAAATCCAACAAATTCTTCATACTAGCTCACACCTTCAAAATGTGCAAGCCTAGTAAACTCAAACTACATTGTCAAACACTATAACTCTAAAAACCATCTTCTGGAGCGTAAAACCTCAAACTCACTTGAATGAGGTAAGCTATCAACACCATAGATTCACATTCATAATTGCAAGTCCTAAAGCACAATTGTAGAGAAATGTGGAGAAAAAACATTTCTCCTAGACACCTTTGTAAGCAACACTGCAAATCCAATTCACACATTGGTGAACATAACTTCTTCTGCACATTGATCCAGAAGCCTAAATTTTGGATATAGAAAATTTGAACACCTCCAACCAACATATCTAAACCACACAAGAAAATCTTCAACCCAAAATAAATGCAAATAAAAACTAGAACACCTTTGCAACACACAGTTTCCTATTTTTATCAATTTTCTCAATATCCTCAACATATTTATCACTACCACAACCATAACCAAAATCTTATCAAAGAAACAATAGAGGTTAATATCGATAACTTAACTGATGACAACATAATACAACTAATCGAAGAAAAAATCTCCCTCAACCACTACACAATTGACACTAATGAAAACACAAGCTTGTTGACATCAATGACAACACCTTCATACTTGCAATGTCTTGGTCTACTTGGTGGTTTATCATCTAATAGGTATTTCACATCCTATTTTTGATGTGTTTATGTTTTTTTCTTTGATTTCTCATGGGAATGAGTTGATTCATGGTGATTGATTTTGGGAGACTATTTGAGGATTGTTTAGAATAATTTTATGTTGCTTTATCTTCCATAGATATGGCTCTTGAGCTATGGATAGTTAATTTTGGAGGATTCATTTTGAGGGATGTTTAGCATGGTTATCTCCTTGTGCATTTGATTTTGTGTTATCATTCATTTATGAGGAGTTTAGGAGGTTATTGGGATGATTTTCAGATTTGGGAATGGTTACTCTGAGTTTGATCTTCTTGGTTAGAGAGGCTTACATCACTTTTGGAATTTACATGATTCATATGTTGTTTCATCTAAGAGATTTAATGTTGGTTTTGGTGTTTTTGAGGCTTCTCATTTGAGATTGTTAGCTCATACTTGAAACAACATTACACTTTTGAGGTATTAGTATAAGGACATGTTATGGTTTACAAGTTTTCTTTGTTCGTTCTTTGGTTCCTTCCTAGTGGCTCATGTTCATATGATTTGGGAGGATGGTGGTGACATGTGAGAGATTATGAAGCTATTAGTGTTGCACGTGTAGATCATTGTTATTATTCTTGGTACTTCATTGTTGATCATTTATCACACCTTGATATAGTGTTGATTGGTAGAATTGATATGCTACGACATTACCCATGAAGTGGGAGTTCCTAGATATGTATGTTATTCATTGAAAGGTTTGATATAGGGAGCTTTTGATTGTGGTTTATGGTTTGCATATATTGTTGTCATGATCTTATTGATGTTATTGATACCTAGGAGGTATGGATGGTTGGATGTATTAGCATGTGTTGTGGATTATATTTCCAATCATGTGAGTTTTCACTTGACAACAACTTGATTGGAACCATTATTATCTCTTGGATTTTATGATTGTGTCCTTGGATTGGTGCATCTTCACCTTGGCATGTTCCTTTTCTCCCATAGGTGGCATGTTGGAGGATGAGAGTTCTTTCTTGAGATGATGGTCAAATGTTTCTTATTGCATGTATTTTTATGGAGCACACAAGCATGCTAGAGATTCATGTGATTACATGTATGGATATTATAATGTTTTTCATTGATTGATCCATTATGCAATGTATACAAAAAGTGGGATAATGTTGGGATATAGTATTATACACCATTACATAAAATATTGTATTATAATGTTGTAATTAAAAAATTATTTAGTTGTGATGCACCTAGGGGTTAGTAGTTTTGTGTTCACATGGTTTTTTGACACATGGTTTTATCTTACCACTTTGTTTTATTTGTGTGAGCTTGTATCTATAAAAGAAATCACATGTTTAGTGGTTAAGGTTGGCCAGGAGAGTGGGCTATCATTATTGATTCTTTCTAAGGAGTGGATATGTGGATCATGGCATGGGATGTGTGGATTCATTCTTGGACACATGGAGGATGCATTGTAGAGGCTTGATTCTTCAAAGGTATTTATTGTAACTCTTGTATTATTTTATTGTTGTATAATAGATGGTTGAGGCTGAAGATTTTGCTGAGAACCTAAAGAATTTACATGAAGAGGTGAAGAAACATATCAATAAGATGAACTCACAATATAAGGCTAAGGTAGATCATAAAAGGAGGTATAAGTAGTTCTAGGTAGGAGATGAATTCATGGTTCATTTGTGAAAGGATAGGTTTCTAACTGGTACATACAACAAGTTAAAGATGAAGAAGTTTGGACCATACAAGATCTTGAAGAAGCATGATTCAGGAAATACATATGAGGTAGAGTTTCCTGATGAATTCATATTTCACCTGTGTTTAACATTTCAAATTTAATAGAATATCATGAAGGAGGAATTGATGAATAAATAATAGAAGCATAGTGGAATATTACAACACCTACTTCAAAAAAGGAGGACATAGAAGAAATTTTGGATAGTCGTGTGGGTAGAAGCACAAGAAATAGGAAATATGCAGAGTACTTGGTGACATGGAGAGGAAGGCATGTTGAAGATTCATCATGGTTGTTTGAGGCTGAGGTTAACTGTCTTGGTTTACCTCTAACTCTTGAGAAGTGACAGGGTCACTTTTCAAATTACCTAAGTCCCATGATCACACATAAGGGGTGTAAGACAGTCAGAAGTCAGAAAAGGTGAAAATGGTCACTTACAACTTTTAGTAATTTGGCCTAAACGGGCTCGTATGGACCTAAAAAATAATTTTGGTGGTAGAAGAATCATCTCAATATCCTATACCATTTGGAAGATATTAAAGTTTTCATCTCGAGAAATTTCTCCAATGTAGCTTCAAATTCAAATTTGAAAACCTTAGAAGCCCCAGAAAAGCTTGAAAAATGGATGAAATGATCTTTAGATGATTTCAATGTTGTAGATCTCTTTGAGAGATTTCCAACGATATAATATAATAACAAATTGGACACCCGAGTCAAAAATTATGGCTTCGGAAAGCTACCCCACTAAAAACTAAATTTCATTAAAATATCTTCCTAGGCGTAAAATCAAATGGCTCAACTTTTGGAGCCAAAACAAAAGGGAAAGTTACACTTTCTAGAACATTCTAGGGCAGTTATTGGTGTAAAATAAAAAGGGTTGAGTGGAGGTTTTAGGGTGGCTCCATTAGTGCAGATTGTGGATCTGAATAATAATTTTCTTTTAGGGTTGATTTTTTTGTAATGAATCAAGCCCATGAGGCCGTAGCATTGTAATTTTTGAATTTGTAATTTCATTTTCTAAAAATAATTGAAAGATTTATTTTTTGTCTTGCATATTCTTTTTTGGTATCTAATTTTGTGTTTTGTGTGGGTTTCAGGTGGTGTAGCCCTCATTAGTGATCTAAACACCCCCCTTAGGAGATCACATGCTCCAAGTAAACACAACATGGTCTCAAGAGAAATGTATCATGCCAAAACTCTAATCTAGAATCAAGAGTATATCTTGACATAATAGCACCATACTCTAAACCAACATCAAATGTGAAGCATCACCAACACCTCAAACCAAATACCACAAGAGTCCTCCATAGCTCCAAGATGTTACACATATTCAATATCATGAAGATGACCCATCTCCAAATAGTGTCCATGCAAATGTGAATGAACCCTTATGTAGCATTAGGATCTAAGAGCTCCTCCTAGTAAAATTTGCAACACCAAAGAATATCATGCATCACCAAGTGATGAATCCACAATCACGGATAAATCTCTCATTGAACAGTGATACCAAGCTCTCATAGCATCATGACTTAACCATCTCCTAATTTGAAAATCCTCTAATTCCACACACCCACATGTCCATTTGATAATAATATCTAGTGGTACTAATATCTCTAAGGCAAGGAGATACTCCATCACTATCAAAATCTCACACAAAGTTGTGTATCCAAGCTATCCATGGCATAGTGATAAAACATGCTACAGGTCCCCACAACCAACTACCCAGGTACTCAACACCCATCCTCTCATCCCAATGCAACACATAGCAATATACGAGTGACCATAGACAAGGGCAACTGATGAAGTCTACATCAACTTTGAATCAATCTCGTGGATATAGATAGTCCACATCTATGTCTGCCCACTGCAACTAAATGGGTGATCAACTCATACAACTACATGACACCTAGATATTAAACATTGAACATGCAATCCATTCATCATATCAATAACATCCAAGATTGAGCTATCAAAGAAGATATCATGTATCTTTCAAGACTCAAACACCAGATCCCTAGCAGGTCCGATTTTCCAAGCAAAGCCACAACATGAGCACCATAGTCTAGGAACTCTTCAAGCATTTACCATAGAAATTTTGAGTCACTAATCACATACCAACATCTCCATACAGAGAAGATTTGAAATCTCCTCAAACCATGCACAAATCATGCATGCAAAGTTGCAACTATCTTACATCCAGAATCATTCATGATCTAGGAAATAGTTTTATGTAGATCTACATAATTGCAAGTTTTCTTTGACCATGAAAAAAATAGCAAAAGCACTATATTTTTCAACACACATGTAAATCCACATCCACTTAACATCTAGAAGACCCAAAGGTCAAAAATAAAACATAGTAGTTAATATAGAACAATGGATTTTCATGAATATGTATCACCATATATTTTGATGGAAAATCTATAAAACCCTTAGATCTAAGGAACATGAATTTGAGCCATGTAGGTACAAAAATCCATAAGGAAAAATAAATTAACGGAATCCAAGCCCATTTTTAGGCCAACTCCACAACCACCATCATGCACATGCATCCTAGAGAGAGACGGGCTATTCTAGGAGCTTCCAGATCATCCAATGATCAACTCCATAGCCTATATGCAATCAAAGCAACAAAAGAAGTGTCTTATAATGTCAGGAAAAAACAAACAACCAATATAATAACATCACTTCATAGTTGAAGACAACCTAATTTTCTCCATATCATTAGGGAGCCTCTCATAGATACCCAATATAAAAAAATGGTTGCATGCAACTACACAATGTAAAAGCACACCACATGTCAGGATTATTTCATTGCAAAACATGAGCTCCAAATCAACATCATTTCAATCTTGATCAACTCCATCTTTTTTGTCTCCACCATCCTTCAAGTTTCCTTCTATCTCCTAAAAATAGAAGAATTTCAAAAACATTCACACACCAAAGGATCAATACTCAGTCAATTCCTTCAAATTCCCTCAAGCTTGTCGAGCTAAGAAATCTTCACAGAAGGAATACCCAAAACCCAAAACACTAGGAATTCTCACATGTAATAACATGAAAGAAACATGTGATTCCATGCAAGTACATGTAACTCACAAGTATGCACATGCAAGCAACATAAAAATCCTAAATAGAGCTCTGATACCAAATAAAGGGAAAATGGGCATCCTAGAAATGACATCTAAGATCAATAAGTGTCTTCAATAACATTATTTTGTATTTAGAAACCTCAAAAACAAAAACTATTATGCCATAAAGTGGAATCTAGAATATTTTATTTCCCACATTAATCCTTAGAGGAAAGTGATTGAAATTTTAGATCTTACCAGATCATAACAGTTTCAACAACATGCATTAGACAGATTCAACACAGAATCATAAAATATGAAAGAATAAGACAAAATAATAGAGCACATAGATTTACGTGGGGAAAAACATTTCGAGTAAAAACACCCACACTCCAATACATAGATTCATTATATTATTCAACAACAAGAGTACAAATTACAATACAATATCACACTCATGGCCTTTACAGGATATTTACATCTTGTTCCATATCTAGAGAAAATCTGGTAGCATAACTCCTATGTAGAACACTCTCATCTAACTCCTTAAGAAAAATAGCCTATATTTATAGAGTCTTTAGTGTATGTAATAGCATCATCTCAAATTCCATACCCATACTTGAACATGCAACATAAAAGACACATGTAACATCATGTAATGACATGAAATATGCACATGCAACATATACATGCAAAAATCACCTACCAAAAAATTGTACTTCAAAAGGAAACCACATTCCAAGTTAACTCAACTCGGAATAGACATATACCCATGCACAAATCATCTTTCAAAGTGGGTGCCAACCTCTTAGAAAATAGGGATAATTTCATAGTTAACTTGATTTCCTTGACACATGTCACCATCGTGCAACTCTAAGAAGTTCCTTTCAAACTTCTCACTCCAAATGAGCACCCAAGTGACAAGTCACACTATGGTGCACTCCCATGGAGTTTGTGCAAGCTACAAGTATCCCATGAAGCACCTAAGTGAAAACTAGCACTGCATCAAGCTATGCACCTCACATGTAGGATATAAAACTCCCTAACATGTCCCACAAAGTGCTATGACATCCCATTAAGTTAGAAACCTAGGATATATCAAATATTTGCACTATTAATCCAATTAATTGAATATTTTATCCCAAGAAAGAATGTTAGGACTCAAAGGTCAAGACACCTTAATCCCAACAAAATCAAATGGTGTACCTCAAACCCTTCTATGGAAGTGCAGAACTTTGATGAAACAACCATTTATACAAGGTTTCAATGACTTCTCTATTTGATTGTAATGATGACACTTGAGATCTTATTTTGATGTATATACATTAAATAAATAAATAAAATAGGCGATAGTACAAATATTTCAGAACCTTTACATATAAAAAAAAATTCTAAGCCTATGGTTTGTACATAAACTCCTTTTGTCAAAGTTGTCATGAAAAAAAAGAGAATACCTGAAAACTATTGAATGCAACCACATGAAATCTTCATTCTAGAGATATTTGGACACATGGAGATGACTTGTTACAAACTCTTAAAATCTCCCCTTCTCCATGGAATGTGTCAAGATTTATCCTCTTCTTCAATAACATGGGTATGAACTAGGGCAACCATCTATTGTTCTCACGCCAAACATGGATAAGGAAAATTCAACATGCCTAAAAACCCTAGAATTTGTCAAAAGAAAATGTTTTAATCTTCTCCTTCTAAAATGGCATGAGACTTGGGATGGTTTGAGAGTTTATTTTGAGATTTTTTGTGCCTAGTACCTTTTTTAATGACTTATACTTTGAGGAACATGACTTGAGACACTTTAAAAACCTCTAGGTCACAAATCCTAATTTAGACCAAGGAGGTGTAAAAATATTAACATATTTGGTTACCTCTATGGTATTTTTGCTTTCTAAAACTTAAAAGAATAGTAGCCTTAAACTATCCATTGGGAAAGAGAGTCAAGAAATCCTAAAACAAATTGAAAACCAAACTTGACAATTAATTATTAACACCTTAGGACAACAAGTAAAACAAAGACCAAACAAAAAACTACTCAAAAGAAAACTCAAAACAACACATAACTAATTGTGCATCCACTTGGAGAAAAAGATAGATTAAAACAATATGCAACAATAGTTATTAACTCAAAGAAAAATATCCTATTATGTACAAAAGTATATCATCACCTTAATAGAAATTCTTGAGGTGTATCCCATTGACTAGGATAGGAAACTCCTTTCCATCTAACTTAGACAACTAGAATGCATTATACTTTTGAATTCAAAAAACATGTAAGTTCCTCTCCACATTGAATCATACTTGGTGTGTTTTCCATCCCTACTGAATATGGGAAAGTCCACAAAAGGAGGCTTGACTTTGATATGATAAAAAATTGTGCTCCATTAGAGCCACATGGGACTTCAACAGGAAATTGCACCTTTTTCTTGATCAAGTTTACTTAGAAATGTTTTTTTTTGGCGAAAGTGGCAAGCCGCTATTATATTTTATTATATATTAATTAAAGAATTATAAAATCTGGTTTTGGGGAGCATACCGATAGGAAAGAACCGGTAAGAAAACCTTTGGTTATAGCTCTGAGCATGCAAAAAGTAAAGAGTTACAGAGACCACTTAGATCATTTGTACAAAGAATGTTGATGATTCAAAATTCAGCATTGTCCCAAGCTAACCTATAACAGCCCTACTGAAGGAATACCAACCCTGAACAAATTCTACTAAGCACAATCCTAACTGTGAATCGACTCAAAATATTCAATTACCCGACCCTTACAAATTATCTCGAAGTGTACCCCAACCCTTACAAACATCATTATTTAAAAAAATTAAACCCTTACAAAACATTGATCATTAACTCAACCCTTACACCCATCATTGTTTAATACTATTAGCCCCCCAAAAAACCCATTAAAAAATTCATAAGACCCCATATGTAAAATCCCATTATAAAATTATTACATTTGTCCATCTGTTGCTTTTTCGTTTGTCGAATTTTTATCCATCCCTTCTACTTGCAGATAATTTCTCTCAAAAACCCTTTGAGCCTTGTATTGAGAACCCTAAGGCTCCATGCGCAGCGGTAGACAAGATGAAGCTCTTGTAGTGAAAGGAATTTGAAGATTCTGAATAGTTTAGCCTTGATCTAGCATTTGGTTTGAAGAGTTTACCCACAATTGCAGGTCTAGTTGCAAACTTTGATTAGCAAGTCACAGAGTATATGCACAGAAAAAAGACAAAGCATAAAACTTGTCCTTAATTTCCAATTCCATTAGCGTGCACACACTCCTCCTATTTTTCCTTAGGGCTCACAACAAAAAAAAATCATTTTTGTGTTGAAGAGCAAGTTGAATAGCATCGAAAGTTTCCTCAATACCCTAGTATTTTTTAATCAATATTTTGGGGAAGATACCCCCAATAAACCCTTATCCATTATAAAATTTATACTGTTGAACAACTCTAAGAATGGCATTGTCTATTCAAAATTGAAACTTAATGTAATTCCTAGCCAGTTCTTCAATTTCATTCAAAGATTGAAATAAATCCAAAGCATTGGAGAGAAAAATAGAGATCACCTATGAGGGGAAGAGGAGACGGCGAGCACGAGGGTTGGTAACTTCAATACCCAGGACAATTCAAATGCATTCCTCCACCCTTGCACAATCAATTCTGAACATGGAATTCAATATCTCCTGCGTGATATACTCTTTAATGGGATTTTCCCATAACTTAACTTGCAAATAAACTCTATAATTCTAGGGATGAAGAACCATTGTATCTACTTCCAGATTAAAACCAAATCATGTGCAACCAAGATAATGCTATAAACTGCTACGAATACTATTGTGTTTGCAATAAAAACACTGATAACCAATTTATGCTTTATGAATTGAAATAAAATGGTATCATTATTAATACATAATCTAGGAGCCACATACTTAAAATATAATACTCCCTTAAATGCTCATATGTGTTGAATAAAAACCAAAATACTTAACAACAGAGTCTGCATAACAAAACATGATTACCCTATACCCATAAGTTGTCGCCAACTTGAAGAAGCATAAAAGAATGAGTTGATGTGACCCAAGCCGAATATTTAGGCTAATGCCAACATCACCAAGATTTATTTCGTTGTCCTTGAAGACTGGTGCAAGTAACCATGACGAGTGACAAGCGATCATTAATGCTTGTGCTTTGTTATATGCTTGAAGCCACTTAAACTCATTATGAGTTATATTCATTGGTCCTAATGATGTCAACACCAATTTAGATAAAGTATGCATATTACCTGATCTTAGAAGAAGATACTCATAATGAATAATAATCAGCTTGAATTATGCTTCTCAAATTAGCCAGCTCCTAGATACAAGTGAAATCATTTTTGTTAATGCTATCATGGATATTGAGAAACTCCCTTTTGTCACAACCTAGATTAGCAAGGTGGTCTGCTAAAATATTTCCCTCTCTATAAGTATGGGAAATCTAAACATCTTCAAACGCATCTAAAATTTTCTAGGCAATCTGCAAAACATATTTCATGGCCCAATTAAAACATGATCTCTCTTTACATGCATTTATTATCAATAGTGATTCACCCTCAATATGTAATTCCTTGATCTACAATTGCTTTGCCAAGAGCAACCCATAGAGAAGAGATATATTATTCATCCCAGGGGGTAAAGATAATGATTTGGCTTCCTTGAGAAAACCTTTGTTATCTCTGATACAGAAGCCTACTCCCGAAACTCCAAGGTTGCCTCTAGATACCCCATAAAAATTCAATTTTAAGAAAATTTTGAGATGGAGGTGACCACTTAATTGAATTCCTATCTATCTTTGTATTATGTGATTTTTTTAAGCTTCCCTTAAAGGGAAGAGCTATAAGATTCCAATTTTGTAAAATGAAATTATCCTAGCTTATAAAAAGTGATCCAACATTTTTATGATTTTGAACCCAAGAATTGACTATCTCTGATATAGATTTTTCAAAACATGAACAGAATGTGCAGATGAAACCAATTTTCTAAAAATTCTTTTGTTTCTTTCCCACCAAATAGCCCATAATACCATTGTTGGAATGACCTGCCAGATGCATGCAAAAAAGGAATTTTTGTAGAGCATTGGCCAAGTAGAGAAAAGATCCCAAATTGTATTTGGAAGGGTCATTGAATAATTCATCTTCCTCAAGACAAACAACCAACAAGATTGTGCAAAAGGGCATTGCAAGAACAGATGGTCATGGGTATCAAAACATTGATCACATAACACACACTTGAAGGGCTCAACAATGCCTAATTTACTTAGAAACGTTTACAATGATATTTCCTTAGAATTTGTCTTTGTCAAAACCCAAACCTACAATTGGACCATGTGGAAGAAACACCTCCATTTGCACCTTTTAAACAATGTATGGTTTAGTAGGAAACATTTACAAATCCACTTGGTCATTTGCTTCTTGTAAATATAGAAGACTATTCACTATCGAGCTTGATGAGGGTACTCCCCTTACAAAACCGCACACACAAAACTAAACAAGAGAGGTAAATAGAAAATGTAGAAAGAAGCACTTGCTTTCTATTATCTTGATGAAGTGAAATTATAATACTCAAAAAATAACATACTATAGCCACATGGGCCTTCTCATTACAGAAATCTGCAAGCCAAAAATCACGATCTGCACTACCGAAGCTCCCCTCTATAACCCCTAGTCTCCCTCTTTATCCAAGAAGTGTAACTGCCTTAGAATATTCTGGAAGGTGTATCCCCATTTTGGGGCTAGAAATCCCACCATTTGTTTCCTGCTCTAGAAGTTTTTATTTTTTTATTTTATATTTATATATTTCCAACTTCCTGAGGTCATAGCTTTTGTTCTGACCATCATATTTTCAATTGTAATATATCGTTGGAAAGCTCATGAAGAGATCTACAACCATCTTTTTTTTCCAAATCAAAAAGATCAGAGATTTTGCACCCTATTCTAGGGCTCCAAAGGGCCTCAATTTTTAGTTTTAAACTTCATTAGAGAAATTCCTCCAGATGAAAATTTAATATCTTCCAAACAGTACAAGATTTTGAGTTGATTCTTTCACCAAAATATTATTTTCTCATTTCTCTCCTTGGGGTCAATTTTCATTGTCCATAAGAACCAAATAGGCTAACTTACTAAAAATAACAAGTGACTATTTTTGGTTTTTTAAAACTTCTAACTATCCCAAAGACTACATGAGTCATCATGGGCCCCAAAACAATTAAGGAAACTACAAACAAAATTAAAATACAATATTTTTGGGTGACGAGATATTGCCCTTACACCATTGGATGCTCCTGCATCAAAGCTCCATCAAAAATCTACCAACAATTGAAAATGCAAGAAAATGACCTTCATCTACTCATAATATTTACATAGTCAAATTTGGGCTTCAATAGGTTCCAATGAGAACTGAGCTTCTAATTGCACTTACAAGAAATTTGTTTGCAACTACACCAATTAAAGATATTTGGTTCACGTAAAAACACTCACAAAACTGGATACACATGAAATCCCCTGCAAACCTTCAACCTGCAAGACCTTAACCTTGATCAAGTCCCCACAGAAAGATTCCTTAGAATCAACCCTACAAAAAAGGGTGTATGAACTAGTTTAAAGATTCTTTGAAAAGTTTTAATGAAGATGAGTGGGCATATTTCACAAGGAGGATATGGTATTAGTGGGGGGTTTGCGAGAAAAGGAAATTTAACCCAACATCACAAAGAGAGAAGTTCACTTGGACATTAAAATCCCACAAAAGCTTGACTTAGTGATTTTTATACTTTTCTTCTTCTTGTGGGGAAAACCAAGTGAAATGCACTTTGTGCGAAAATTTAACCATTTTGCACCTTGGCCAATTGGAAGGAGAAAACTTGTAAAATCATAACTTAGCCAATTCTAGATCAATTTTCTCCAAGTTCAAACAAGGGATACCTATCTAGGTGTTATACAAGATGGAAAGCTCAAAAAACCCAAACACTTAGCTAATTTTAGATATTTTACATTTGGGTACATGACTAAGCTATAAGAAAAATCACAACACAAAAGTGCAACAGACCCAAACACCCACAAAGATCTCTCAGATCAGTTATCAATAGTGGGAAAAAAAGGGTGGCACAAAGTGTCAATATTTCTTAACCAATTTAATATTTGCATTTGTAGGTTTTACCTAAGATAAAGAATGATAAAAGTAAAGGTTAGTTTCAAACCCTTGGAATGTGTGAAAAAGGTCAAGTTAATTTCTATTTTTACACAAAAATGCACCACTGGTACAGTAGTCATTATTAGAGATAAATAATCAAGACGAGTCCAAAAAAATGAAAAAAAAAAGTACTAAGAGTACATTGTTCACCCTTACAAAACTTAACATATGGTTGGCTAAATCTTTCTTGTTGCATGAGGTTGGTCACAAGGTCTAGTCTCCCCCACCCTCGTGGTACCGAAGGGCGTGTCGCGCCAGCGTTGTTGGTCATGTTAAAAATTTTACCAAGCGCACTGCAATTTATAGGGGGTCGTGCTACCCGATTCCTGCAGTCTAATAAAAATATATATATATATATCTTGGTAGTATAGGAGAGATGGTTTTTTTTGAAAGAAAATTGATACCTAAGTTTTAATGTCAAATCTAAGATGAGAAAATTAAGAGAACTAAACTCTAAAATCATAAAACTATCTATAAACCTAGCCTACATGAGTGTAGATATAAACTTGGTGAGTAAAAGTGAACTTTGGCTAGAATGAAAATGAACTTATCAACTGCAACTCTTTGGTACCTACAAACAAACATTCATCTACGTGTTTGACTTGCAATATAAGATTGTTGGTGTTAATACATACCTTTGGGAACTTACTAAGGATCTTCTCCTTATGGCACACCCTTAGATCGTATTTAATAATACTTGATAAATTTGAGGAAGACAACATGTTATGATGCATCAAGCACTAATCCTAAATAATTTATTTTGAAAATTGGAACAAAAATGCACATGGGTGGTGCAAAGACCTAGTACAATAACTAATGTATCTTAAACTTCTAGTAATGCATTTGAAATAGGTGAGGTAATATGATGCCATGATATGAACGAGAGTGGTTATGTACTAGTCAATGATTCTAGAGTAGTGATAATGTATCAATGGTGGATAATCAATAGAAAATATATGTAGGTCCTTATTAATTAGCTTAGCTTTGATGTCCTTTTATACTTGACACACTATATAAATCTGAAAGTTTTGGTGTGGGAGTTGGCACATAATGGGTAGCTAAAAAGGTCAATGAAGTCTAACGATTAAATTTAAATTTAAAAATTTTGGGATTAGATCTACAAGTCTAGAAGTGAATTGAGTCAAATCTACAAGTAAATAAACTAAAGAGATGAACAGGTAATCTAAGAGATGATAAATATCTAGAGATGAGTTTAGCTTTGTATCTAATGGTCAACTAGAAATTAGGGCAAATGAGAACACCAAATCAATCAAATTCACACACTAAAACTATGTTCTTAAAACACCCACACAAAATAATGTAAAATAATAAATAATAAATGAAATATTCACTTTTCACCATTACAACTATATAAAAAACTTCAATAAACCACCAAATTAATTCCTACAAATCTTAATTAAAAAAATCATTAAAAATATATACAATTTATTTTAACATAACCTAAACAATTCAGGCTGAAACCATTTTCAAATGTTAGAAATAGAAAAAAAAACCATCCGTGCAAAGCATCACATCAACTATCTTATTTTTCAATAATAAAGATTTTATTCAATTAAAAAGTATATTGTAGAAAAAAAATCTCAATGCTTGGAAGCATAATTCATAGAATGCTGAATTTTGATAGAATCCAAAGATGGAACGTTGCACTAATGTTTTCAAATCAAAATTATGGGCCCACTAATAAATTCAAAAGCAAGAACTGAAAAAACAAGTTGTCCATCAATGTGATTATACATTTGCCACATGCAATCAAATAGAGTACAAATGTAAACCCCCAAGACCAATAAAAACTCAAAGTGGCCCTAACATAAGATTCAAAAGATGAGGACACATTACCCAAGGTCATTCAAACACAAAATAAAAATAACAAAATAACCCTAATCTAAGTTTTTAAAGCCAAGGACACAAAAACCAAGGCCATGAAAACCAAAATTCAAAATTCAAAATAACACAAATGTAATATAAAAGGTAAGGACACATTAGCCAAGGCCATTTGCACCACATTAACTATATTTATATGCCTTGAAAACATGCATGACAACTAATTAACATGGTAGCCTACATATTTCTCGAATCACCCACTTATTGTCTCCACATGCACTAATGGATTCCCATTTGCTTCTTTTGATATATATTTATTGTGTATCCCACCCCACATGATTCTTAAAGATGTATATTTATTGTATATCCCACCCCACATGATTCTTAAAGCTCTTCAAAGTTTTGGCAATTTATTCAGACAACCCACACGATAGCATGGAAAACTTTTGTCCTAGGGAGGCAGGATTTGGCATGGTTATTTTGTCCCTCTCAACTTCTTGGGCCCCTTAACTATATAAATAAAGAAAAGATTTTGCATTGTGTGCCATTGTCCTTTGCTTCCTTCCCAAGTGAAGCATAGCCCACATATATAAATTTGTTTCCCCCATCTTGTATGGAATATGCTTTAGCTTTTGCCATGATATGAGTACAAAGTTAACTAGTTCATAGTAATTATTTCACACCATGGGGGTATGATAGAAAAGTTATGATTGAGTGGGGATGTAAGTGTCACCATAGCTTTAGTTGAACTAGAGGACAAAGGGAATGTTTAGTCTTGTCCCAATCTTCCCCCTCGTTTTTGTGAGTGCTTATCACATCACCTTAAAGAAACATTCTTAATGCTTCACAAGAAGCATCAACATAGGGCTTGTACATGGATCTAAATGAGTGCATTTTGTCTCTCTTTTTCTTTTCATGGGCTATGAATGTGGCTAGGATATATAATTGTTTTTTTCTAAACTATTATGTTTGGATAAAAAGTTAAAATAAAGCAAGAAATTCTTTTATTTCTAATAAGAAAGAAAGTTAAAATATTTTAGTTGGATATAATAAAATAAACTAAATTAGTAGATGATTTAAATAATAATATTATAAAAATAATGGTAAATTATCACTTAAATATTTTAAATTATAGAAAATCAAAACATCTATCTTACATGTAAAATTATATTCTTTTTTAATAAAATATCTTTTAAAAATAAATAAAAATTGTAATATATTCTTGTATATGTTATGTTTCATTCTTAAATCTAATCAAAGAACAATACTATCATTAGTAGTGCAAGCTTCTAGTTTAATCTATGTATGTTTTTTGATCGATGTTTTGAAACATATTCAATGATCCATCATCACAAGGAGGAAAAAATTCATACCAATTAATACGATTCATGTATCTTGTAATGCCCCGCCAAGTGACCTTAAAGGAAGTTGCAATTAACGTCGTAAGCGAACGAATTTTTTTTTTTTTAAAGTGCATTCAATATACACATTCACTTACTAATTAACAACAACCTCTAAGGCTACAAGGTTAGGATTACTTAAACCCACACAAACATATTACATAAAACCATAGCATTATAAACTTTATGAAATAAACATCATACAACATAAGGATACCACATGACACAATAAGATAGTCATCCAAGATACAGTCTCATACTCATAAACTTAATCCAATAGTTACATCACTCATAGACACAAGGGTTTGTTTAGACTTGGGATGAGTGGGAAGGCTTGGAATGGCAAGATCAACTATCTTGTCTGTACAAGAGGTAGTTGATTCCGCATGAGTGAGTATGAGGGCCAGGATTCGTTTGAGGTCACCAGGATTACCGTGGCCGGAGCCTATGAAGAATGCCCAGAGGAGATCTCATGACTACTATGCGATGACACTCTATCTAGGACAACTATTGGTATTTGTTTTATGTGTATGGTTCTTTGAACATACTTGATCTATTTTAAGTCTGGAAGCAATGTGATCTATGTCAGTGATGTGAATGTTTTACTTGTGTTGTACTAGTGTTGAGCATTTATTTGATTATATCAGTATGTGTCAGTATGAGTCAGCCTTTGGTTAGAGGTAGTAGATTTCTTGTCCATGTTGTATTTTTACTATCTCTTAGCATGGGGGGTGGGCCTTCGGGTACCACTAGGTTGGGTGGAACATGCACCAAAACCGTTGGGTCCCCCTTTGTTCTTTAGTTCGTGGAAGTGAGATATCCAGTTGGACAGCTTGCGGATATTGTTATTCTCTTCTTGTACTATTGTAATTCTTCTTGTTTCAGTTGTATTTACCCCTCTTGTTGTTATGAGGTGGATCTTATAATTATTATACTTATGTATTTTTACTCATTCTGGGAATGAGGATTGTAATTTTGTAATGGTTTATGTAATGGAATTATGTGATGGTTAATCTATTCTTATCTTGTATTTACTTATGTTAAATGAATGTCATTCTTGAGTTATTTAATGCAATGTAATTTAGATGATGTATGTTAATGGGAATTAAGTAATCTCGATTACGTAGCCTTAGAGGAGGTTGTCAATTATAGGTGAACATTTATGTATAATTCATTTCAATTATAAAAAAAATTTAGTACGCTTTTGTAGTGAATTGAAACTTCCTCTAGGGTTGTGTGGCAGGGCATTACATATCTATTGTAACATTTGTCCAAACACTAAACTGTCTTCCAATAATATTATGATATACATCAAATGTTAGCATCTACTCAAACTTTATACCATGTTACATGTTATTGCTTCAATTTTTGTTCATTTTAAAATTTTAAAGAACAATTATATTAATATTCAATTTTTTTCTTGATTTATAGTCATTTTAATTTCACTTTATTCTAATAATTTTTCTTATTTATTTAAACATCTTCTTTTTTTTAATATTTAATTAAATTTTAAATTAAAAGTGTTTTCCAATTTTAAATGGGTGTAAAACTTGTTTTTTTATTGGCATTTACTTTTTACCTAATTTATATATATTATTTTGATTACTATTCTTTTTTAATATATTTTTAAAAAAGGTTAAAAATATTTTCATTGTTGTACATATTGAAATGAAAGTATAATAGTATGTACTATTTTTTATTTTAAATTTTAAAATATAAAATGTATAATCATAGAAATTAAGTTTAAATGTTTAATAATCAATAAATTATAAATATTTAAAATATTTTTTAGATTAAACTATGCAATTTTTGTTTACATCAATAATAATAAATTATGAAGTATCATTTGAAACATTTATACAAACAAAACTCATTATTTATTTATTTTTTAAATCAATTCTTTTTATGAGCTATTGAAACCTTATACTTGTCAAAACATAATTATTTAAATTTATAAATAATTTACTTATATATTTTTTAACACTTTTAAATTTTATTAATACTTTTAAATATGAAAACATAATATACAATTATTTAAATTATAAAATAATGTACTTATGTATCTTTTAATACTTATAAATTTTATTAATATTTTTAAATATCAAAACATAATATAAACAATTGTGTTAAAAATACTTTGCATTACTAAATCATGATTTTTTGAAGGATTTTCTTTTTCCTTTTCTTTTTATTTGTCAGCGTTATATTTAATTTAAAGTCCACTTAATAGATAAAAAATCATTGAATCTCTGTTTTATGACTTTCTTTTCTCATTCTCATTAATTATCATTCTTCCCTTAAATCAAATTATTAAGTACGTTCTATGACACAAATAACACAAAAAATCAATCAACATTATTAATTTTATTAATTTTTTTAGATAATTTCATTATTCAATGAAATGCCAACATATTGACCAAAAGACAGATTGATTCTCTTAATTTTCAAAAATGTCCTTGAAAAGAATAATTCAATAAGTACTGGGTAATGCTAAAGACAGTTGCCTAACAAAATTTGACTTCTTATTGCTTTATAAAAGCAATTCTATTCTACACATCAATTATATATACTGCATTATTTCAAATGAAGCCATTGTCCAATCAAATGGCCAAACAAACAGACAGATTGATTCTCTCCATTTTCAAAAATATTCAAACTTGTGTTACTGACAAACCTTTTCCCTTACAAAATGCATTCAAACCCAATCTAACAAATGATTCATGTTACACTTTGCTGAATTGTATTGTACCAAAAGAATTTATTACATATTGAACTTTTACAACACACTGGTATCCACATATTCAGATATTCTTCTACACCATAATGTTCTTAAGCTTAAAAATGAGTGCAAGATTATCATGTATTCAACATTCTTATGCACAGAAATTTCTTCTAATCATTTATAACAGCCTTTCACCCAACCATTGAAGAGCATGGAATGTAGAAAGTATTCATATTATGTCATATTAATCTTTGATTGTTTTTGCTTCCATATATCTTTGGAAGAATCTGTCTTCTCATTAAAGTCTTTTTGTATTGTATTATCATAACATAAAGAGTCATAAGAACTGTGAAGAATTAAAGTTGTGAAAAAAACTATACAAGTAATGATGTTATATGTAAGTAAGTAAAATTGAAGGCACTATCAAGGGACCCCCTCAACGTTGAGAATACAGACAAGTATGTCAAAGAAGACATGATAACAATGAGGAAAACCACCCAAAAGTATCACAAGAAAACATATAGAAAGAAACAAATTAAGCTATGTACCATTTTACAGTGTCGGGAGAACACGGCCTTGTTGCCTCCACTCCACATGGCCTCCCAAGGACATCACCTTTAGGACATGTCAAGAAACACTCGAGTGCATTCAAGGGTATTTTCAGTTTATTGCTTTTTCTTAATTAATATTGCTTTCCATTTTTAAACCAGCAAATAGCATGCTTAAGTATTTATTTTTCCATTTCAAGAATAAATAAGTTTTATAAGGAAAATTCATATTAAGAGAGTAAATTTAAAAAGTTGAAAAGAAATAGAGAGTAAAAACAACAGGGATAAATCAGTGGGTCTTTGGTTCGATATTGAAGATGAATAGTTTTGAATGAGTTCACCAAAGATCAAATTTTGTTAAGAGCAAGGTCCCACACCATAAGTGATGAGGTTGGGATCATGCTCTAGGCAATTTTGGCGGAATGGATACCTCTCATTTGTCAACTCTCAATTGAAGAGGTTTCAGCCTAAGGCACATGCTCCTATATCTAGTAGCTAAATGATTATATGGGTTTGATATAAAACCCTCGGACAACAAAAAAAAAAATAGACGTAAGAGTAATTAGATAAAAATACAAGATTACAACAAAGTTTAGAAGTTATTAGATGTGTAATAGCAACAAGATAAAATTCCTAAGAAAATTAGAATATACTAATTTTAGATGAAACATTATACATAAGATATTGAATTAGTGTTTTAGAAGTATGTGTAGGAAATTTTGGCGTTATAGGAGTGGAATCGCTACCTTTTGTTGTTTTGCTCTCTAATATTGCAAGTATTGTAATCTTGGTGGATCTAGCCCCTTGTTGATGGAATTCTTGTGTTGGAGGGTAAAGAACCATGTGACAACTTAGTTAGTCTAGAATATGAAGAATCCCTATTACATTTGTAGCAACTAGCATATGATTTGTTGGCAATCTTGTTGCATTGCCTCTACTTATTGAATCCCTTGTTTCTCATTAGTGAGTTTTTCTTCAATGGACTCTATGTAGATTTGGAGACCAATAACGTTTTCCTCATCAGATCTAGTAACTCAATTATTTCACAAAGAACTTATGAATCAAGTGTTCTTTAACCTTTCGCTACTAAATATAAAAGACCAAGAGATGCTATTTATTGAAGTGAATGATTATCTTTATCTTTGACTCCCATTACCACTGGTATCCATTTTAGGAATTGATCAATGTTGGGAAACATTATATATAGAGATGAGTCTTTCCTTTTAGAGGTCTCTGCACTAGTGTTAGAATAGGCAATAATGTTAAAGGATGGTTCAGACTACTATTTATGTTCCCCTATGATGCAGCCAAAATTCGTATATAAATTAAAATTATTATTTAAAAAAGTGGCACAAAAAACTCAAAATACTTTTATGAATTCTCCTTTAGTCCTCGTTCCATTCTACCTCCCAAACTAAAACAAACTTCATTTTAAGTTCAAATCTGAAAATTACTGTTTTTGGCAATTCTTAGAAAAATTCAAAAAATAACCTTTTTGGCAATTTTTAGCAAAATCCAAAATTACTTTTTTTGGCAATTTTAGCAAAATTTGAAAATTACCTTTTTAACAATTTTAGCAAAATTTGAAAATTACTGTTTTTGGCAATTTTTAGCAAAATCCAAAAATTGCCTTTTTTGGTAATTTTTAACAAATTCCGAAAATCTTTTTTTGAAAAGTTTTTACAGCTTCTTATCTTGTCTTTTTTGGTAATTTTTCACGCTTATCTTCATGGCATATGAAAGTTGTCAATTATTTGAAACTAACTAAAGTGACACTAATTGTCAACTTACTAATCTAATTACATGCAAGAGTTTGAAATTAAATAGAAAAATAAATTGAAAAAATCTTGAAAATTCACTAAAAGCTCAATTGGACTCTTAGGTCAAAATTTATGACCTCTATAAGTTCCTGCATCATTCTCCTCTAGCTGAAAAAACTCACTTCCAATGAGTTGCTTTTTTTAAACTTGTGTCACTTGTCCCAATCCAACTTCTTCAATTTTCATTATGCAATCCATGTGTTATATTCTTGTGCTAGTCCTTCCCTCTGTACCAGATACTTTCTATTTTGACCTTGTCCTATGTATATTGCTTTTTTGTCCAAAATATGTGCAATCCTTTCACATTGTTCAGCCTTCACCACTACCTTTGCTTCCATCGCTTCTCCTATTTACATTTCATCTTTAAGAAAACCAAAAATAATAATTTTTACCTCTTTCTCCTTTGTTGTTGCAACGTCTTCATCTTCATTCTCAGTTACACTTGTATTTTCTAAAAATGTAACATCCTCCAAAGGACACTCAATTGCTCTTGTTGGTACATGTTTTTATTTACTTCCTTCTCTCTACTTCATTAGTGTATAGAAAAAACCTATCACCTTACTTTCTTTGACAAGTTCTCTTATGGACAACATATTTTCAACTTTCCCTTCATCCTTGGAGATAATAAAATCACTTTGGAACCATCCTTCCAAAACTTGTATGCATTTTTCTCTCCATAATGCATTAGCTTCCTATCATATTGGCATGGCCTTCCCAACAACACATGACATGTATCCATTGAAATGACATCACACCATACTTCATCCTTATAAATCTTTCCTAAAGAGAACTTGATTAAACATCTCTTATCAATAGTGACTGCATTTCCCTATTTAAACCATGCAATACGATAAGGGTGGGGATGTTTTTCCCAAGGTAATTTTAGTTTATCTGCCATTTCTTTAGAAACCATGTTTTCACAATTGCCACCATCAATAATTACTTGACATATCTTTTGTCCTAAAGTACATTTGGTTCGAAAGATATTTGTTCGGAGCCAAGAGTCATCACACCCTTTTTTTGGTACTTGCTCTTTCTTTGGTATCACCATTATCCTTCTTATCATGAGGCTTTCTCCCACATCTAGTATAACTTCTAATTTTATCCCTTCTTCCTCATCTTCAATTTGAACCAAGTCCAATATGGGTTGTTCTTCGTGACTCCTTTTCTTGCATGTGATAGTTTGGGCATTCAAATGCTCTATGACCCTCTTCACCATAAATAAAACAAATGAAAGGTCTATGTGGGTTTCCCCATCCTCTACTACTGCCATAATATATGTCTCTTTGAAACCCTCTTCATCTTTGATGATTTTGATTTAGTCTTTTTAATTATCATATAATTTCTCTACTCCTTGAGATGACTCTCCCCTACCATAATTTAAATCACCCTGCAATGGATATTTTGTACCTCTTCTTGCACCAGTATTCCTTTGTAAATATTATTTGCTATGTTTTTCTTTTTCCTTCAAAGCTAATTGGTATGCTTCTTCCATACTACTAATCCTATGCATGATTAGTTCATCTTGAATAAAAAAATTACACCATTTACATACCTTGCAGCCATTTGTTCATTGCTCTCTTGATGCTCCACACAAATGGACAATTTATAAAATTCATTTGTATATTCTTGCACAGTACACCAATTCTGTTTCAAATTCTGAAATTGATGAAAAAGAGTTTGTGCATAATCCATTGGCAAGAATTTCTCTCTCGGCTTCTCCATTTTGCTCCATGTTCTAATTTTATTCTTCCCCTTTCTAACTCTTTCCTTTTGTAGATGATCTCACCAAATCATTGCATGACCCTTCAATTTAGTGTATGAAACTTTACCTTTTCTTTTCCTCTGTCATAGTCTTCCATTCCAAAAAATTCTCCATATTGTTCAACCAATCTATTAGCTCCTTTGGTTTAAGACTAACTACATAATCAAAGATTTCAATTTTAATTCCTTCATTTTCATTTCTTCCTTCTAATAATCTAAGTATTATTTCTTCATAGGTCAGGTGCTCTAATTATTCTTCATCTTCATGTTTTGCATGTTGATCTTCACCTCCTTGTCTTAATTCTTCATCAAAATTGTTTCCCCTTATTCTTTGATTTATTATCATACCTGCAAGCTTTGATACTTGTCTTTGTAGATCTTGTATATCTCTATGTATTTGAACAAAACATCCTCTTCCTCTTCCTCTCACTGCCATCTTTCTGCTTTGATACCAGATGATGCAAGAAAAATTCACAACATATAAATTAAAATTATTATTAAAAAAAGTGACACAAAATACTTTTGTGAATTCTCCTCTATTCCTCATTCCATTCTACCTCCCAAACTGAAAACAAACTTCATTTTAAGGTATGTACTTCTATGAATTATTTTTTATTCCTCGTACACCTGAGTTGGCCTAATGGTGGAGAACTTGTACTCTTGAAACAGAGGTCGCAAGTTCAAATCCTGGAGGGGGTAAGGTATGTACACCTCGTATTGTGGAGCACGAGTTATGTGCCTCCTTCATATTGGGAGTACGAGGAGTCCCATATACGGTAAGCCATCTGTAGACCCAAAAACAGATCGCCCAGTATCGTGGACTATAAAAAGACCTTTCCTTTCCTTTCCTTTTCAGTACAAATATGAAAATCACCTTTTTGGCAATTTTTTAGAAAAATCCAAAAGTTGCCTTTTTTGGCAATTTTTAGTAAAATCCAAAAATTAACTTTTTGGCAATTTTTAGCAAAATCCAAAAATTACCTTTTTTGAAACTTGTTAGCAACTTCTTAACTTGCTTTTTTTTTGGTAATTTTTCATGCTTACCTTCATGGCATATGAAAGATGTTGGAATTATTTGAAACTAATTAAAGTGACTAATTGTCAACTTAGTAATCTAATTACATGCAAGAGTTTGAAATTAAATTGAAAAATAAATTGAAAAAATCTTGAAAAATGACTAAAAGCTT
The DNA here is from genome assembly GCA_007115665.2 of Sequoiadendron giganteum. NCBI lineage: Eukaryota > Viridiplantae > Streptophyta > Pinopsida > Cupressales > Cupressaceae > Sequoiadendron > Sequoiadendron giganteum. Next base: position 184,661,037 of record CM021103.1, read on the forward strand.
AATTGGACTCCCAAGTCAAAATTTATGACCTCTAGAAGTTCCTCCATCACCCTACCTTATAAACCAAATAGATGGTTCAATGGAATAAATGCATCAAAAGAAGGTAGGATAGATGTCAGGTCCTTTAAAAAGATATATAATACACATGATATAAGCTAGAAGGGAAAAATTCTTGTGGCCTCTAGAGTTTGGGATTAGTGGAATAACAATGATACTAAATAATAACAAACTATTACATGATTGTATAATTGTTTTGACTATGATAAAGACAAGAAGAGACTATACCCATTACAAATCACCCATAAAGGAAATAGAAAAAAAAATCTCACCAGTGGTGAGACTAGGAAAAACAATGAACAAGACAAGTATCCTAAATAGAAAAGAGACAAACAAGACCAACACATCTTTTAACCAGAGTGAGGTAGCGGATACAATTTTTGGAATGACCAAAAACCAATAATAGACAATCAAGGAGGTTTGAACCCAAACTTCAAAAAAGGGCTCAAAGTAGGGGTAAGGTGGGATTGGAGGCACCAATCAATATTCAAATCTAGAAAGCTTCCAATCACATCATCAAATTTTCTCTTAATCTTGTTAGAAACACCATCCAAACTAAAGAGCTCAACGAGATGCTTCTCTTTCCCCTTAATAATAGGCGGATAGTTAGGTAGAAATTATTCTTTGGATTGCACCAAATCATGAACTTCTTACACAACAAAGAGAAAAGACCACCATTGCGGAAGTGGTTCAGATGAAATGGTTCATAATGCAATTTTTTATCCTAAACACCAAGCTTGGACTACAATTTAACATTGTTGGGTAGCTCCACCCCATCCTCTATACAAACAAAAAATCTAGTAAACAAGAACCATGATATATTCTTATGACATCATCCAAGGTGATGAGCTGGACAAAAGCATTAGCAATACTTTGAATAATACATTCATCCCAAAATTCCAACAAGAATTTTGGGAGGAAAAACCAAATGGGAGAAAATTAATCTTTCTAGAATCAAACCCAATAGACCAATTTTGTAAGTAAAGAAATTCCTTACCCAGAAATCAAGGACATCCCAAGAGAACCTGAGAAAATCCCACAATAGCATTGAAGGAGAAGAGAAGAAAACCATTTATCATAGCCTTAATAGACAACGATCCAAAGGCAGACTAGCAATCAGAGCCCAACTACGAACAATGTCAATATTAGGCTTATGACCCAGAAATCTACCAATGAGAGCATGTTCCAAGCCTACCAAGGCTCTACCAAAATAAGCATCAGAAATAGGAAGAGCGGGGATCTGATCATCTGAAACATTACTACCATCACCAGGAGTCATTTTTGTTATAGGAGCAATAGAAGCACAAGCCAAAAGGGGCCCAACACCATTAGGGTGATGCTCCAACACAACAGGAGCCATAGGGTCACACTTAGCCAGAGTAGCGATGCAAGAATCAAGGGATCCCCAACCAAAGCTAGCTCCAAGAACCAAAGGAATTTTGTAATTGTTAATTATAATATATTAATATTATTAACATAGGCAATTTGGTAGTTGGTTGGATATTCTTGGCCTAGTTAGCTAATCTAATAATTATCTTGTATGTGTATGTATTGTAAAATATTTCATCAATAATATATTTCTCATTAATTGTCTCTCAATATTCTATTATGGTACTAGAGTATCAACCATTTTTATGTTTGTGAACCGACAAGGTTTCATGTACATAGAGGAATATTTTGTGAGGAATTCAAACATCAAATGTTGCCAAAAAAGAAGGTTTGAATGCTAACAAGAGTGAATTTGAATGTTGTTCCAATATAAAAAATCAATGTGAGAATCTCAATCATGGTGTCACCCTACAATCTCATTTGCTATAATTCTTTTGAAGGAGAAATTCATTGCCATAGAGTTTGAATGATCAAAGTGTTGTTAAAAGAATTCAATGCGCCAAAGGTGGGGAAAAGAAACTATTATCATTCATATGAGAATTGTTTCCTAGGAACAACCATTGTTTCAAATGTGTTCTCAAAAAGTATACAATGAGAATAGTTAGTTCAAAATAATAGTAATTATGAATGTGTTCTCAAAAATTATACAATGACAAAAATTATTGCCATTCATATGAGAATGCATTCATAGTAACCATTGTTTCAAATGTGTTTTCAAAATTAATAAAAGGAACTCAATATTTAATTTAATTTTGAAATTAAAAAGAATAACTTTAAGTATAAAATGTACAAATTTGACTTTTAAGATAAAATTTATAAAAAATAAATCATTTAATATCAAATAACTGTGTTTAAATTTTTTTGAATATTTGTATGGATCCACCTAATTCATATATTTGAGTGATTTAATTTATATTTTATTATTTCAATTATTAATTAGAAGACAACTTCCTTATTTCTTATTTCTAAGATTTCTTAAGAGGCATTTTTCTAACTCGATCTTTTCCTAATGAAAAATTGAAACAATATAAATCATTTATTTGCTACATTTTCAAACAAACAAATAATATTCAATATAATCAATACTTCCAATTCACATTTATGAGTAAAACTATCATATCAAATTACTACATTTAAAACTTTATAAAGCTACAACAATGACATATAAGACATTGACCCTATAAACCATCAAGGAGAAATAAGGGCACACAAATTTTTTTTGCAAAACTAATGTGAGAGCATATTTTTTAGAGGTCATAACTTTACACTCAAGTATCTAATGGAGCTTTTTTTAGCATTAAATTTAAAATTTTGAGATCGGGCCATAATCCACTTACTTCAATTAATGGTTTTTTCATGATTTTTGGGGGCCTAATTCAACCATCTAAGGCCTCTAAATTATATTTTAGTAGTATTTTTAATATAATTTTTAAATTTTCAGAATTTGTGAATTTGTTTATAAATGTGAATTTATGTTTTAAGACACTCTTTATATATAAGGTTATTCTAAACAATTTTTAGTTTGACTATTTTTAGGTACATATTAATTATGTTAATTAGTCGGTGAGTGGTAGATTTGGTGTTAAAAAAAGAGTCTTGTGTAATTTTATTAATTATTCAAGGTGAAGTGAATATGTGTGTGTTTATTGTTAAAATGTATTGTTAGATTTTTTAAGAATTTCTTGATACATCACTTGATATCAAAGTAAGTTCAACTCTAGGAAAATACTAAAGGTTTAAGAATGATTCCAAAAGGATGAGAAGGATATACACAAATGAGTAGAAATATGCACATATTACAAAGGTAAGTCCATAAGAGCTTACCCAAATAATTGATCTACAAAGACAAGGGCAAAGAAGTCTAGATGACACAAATGAAGAGAGATGTGATGTGAAGTCTAGAGCTATGGCGTAATTTGGGCCAACAAAGTAACAATTCCTTCTAAAACTACTTGGAACCAATATGGCATAAATATTTTTGGTCAAAACTCTTTTACTTAAAACTATTAATTTGATAAATTAAAATATTAAAATTTAAAATAGGTTCAATTTATATGGCAATATTTTGACCAAATTTTTTTCAAGTGATAGTTTCAACTAAAACTCTCTCCAAAAACTATTTATGGCAGCTCGCATGACAACCTAACCTCTTTTTTGGAATAAATTCAATAAAATTCTAACTTTAACTCTAGATTTCTCCAACCAAATATATTTTCATAAAAATCTTAAAATGCCCTTTCATAGAGCTTGAAGTCTAAAATATGATATTTTGATTAGTTTTATTGTATTTTATTTTATTTCAAGACGGTTATTATAATAAAAAATTAGTCTCATTAGAAAAAATTTAAAATATTTGATGCACTAGAAGAGAGAATCCTCTCCAAGGAGGTGTAATTTAATTATTATTATAACAAGTTTAGACAAATATAATTTTATTATTAAACTATGATATTTAGAGTACATTTTACTTCTTAAATATTTTTAAAAATATTCATCAAAATTTATATTTTATCCTCCATGCACTATATTTTCAAGTTATCTAAGTACTTGAAAAGAATAAAAAAAATATTTAAATTTTCTTTCTTTGCGACATCTTATCAACCTTAACTTTATTTTTATCAATTAAAGATATTCTATTGAATTTATCAAAAATTATATCCAACTAAATTTTATTTTTTAAATTATAAATATAACTACATTTCATTATTTTATATAATTTTAAATTCAAAACCTGTATGTCATTTTTAGGTGGTTAAAGTTAAAAAAATTATTTATGTTGATCATTTTTTATAAAATATTATGATTCGATATGTGTTGTTGTGGATATATTTTCAAAGAAAGAACATTTTATTGTATGCAAGAGGACCAATAATGTCACTAGATTAATTTACATAATTTTTCAAAGATGTGACGTTACATAGTGTTCCAAAATCCATTACTTCAAATCCAAATACAAAATCTGTCAGTTTTGGAGGACTCTGTGAAGGAAGTTTGGAACTAAATTATAATTTAGTAGTTCTTACCACCCTCAAATAGATGGGTAGAGTAAGGTATTAAATAGGAGTTTTGGGAACCTATTATGATGTATGTTGTTGAAGAGAATTTTAAGCAATGAGACTTGGATTTACCACAAGCTAAGATTGCATATAACACTTTTATAAATAGTATGTACGAAAATCACCATTCTAAATTATTCATGGTATGAACCCTATTGATATTTTAGACCCAATCCAATTACCAATTGTAGAATGATTCAGTGATTTTGTAAATGCATTTGTAGAGCACAAACAACAATTATAGAAAAAAGTAAGAAGAAAGCTATAGGACAACAATGAGAAGTACAAGATAACAAATGATGTAACTAGAGGGTCATGTGTATTTGGAGAAAGATATTTAGTGAAGGTATATTTGAGAAGATATATTTACCTAAGAAACATATAAGTTGAACTATAATAATATCGATTAGTATAAAATTCTAAGAAAATAAAGATTGGTCTTGAGGTAAATTTGCCACAATTTTTTTATATTTATCTAGTATTTAGTATTTCATATTTATGTGTTTCATGAGGAAGATGATGAATTTTAAGAGGGAAAATAATTTGATTGGATGCAAAAGGTGCCCAAAAAATATAGATAGCATAGGTGTTGAGACAAAAAGATAGTGAACATGGGCGGGGGCCCCAACTCAGTTGGCTAAACCTATCATGTTGCAGGAGGTTGGTCATGAGGTCTAGTCTCCCCCACCCCCGTGGTACCAGAGGGTGTGTCGCGCCAGCATCATCGGTCGCGTTAAAAAATTTACTAGGTGCACTGCAGTTTATAGGGGGTCGTGCTACCCGATTCCTACAGTCTAAAAAAAAAGATAGTGAACACAAGGCAAGATAACTACAATAGGCATATGGTATAGTGGAAAGGATTACCACAACAAGATAACACTTGGATATCAAAATGGGAATTAAAGAGACTAGATAGTTTGATGATTTGCATTAACATTATTAGTTTAATTATCAACTAGAAGACAAAGTTATTACTTATTTCTAGGGTTTCTTAGTAGGCCATTTTAAATTAAATTTTCCTTAATTAAAAATTAAAACAATATAATCCATTTTATTTTCTATATTACATAACAAACAAGCACTGTCTATTATGATCAATGCTTCTAATCCATATTTATGACTAAAACTATCACGTTAAATTAATACATCTAAACTTAATAAAACTACTACAACAACGTCTATGACATCAACCCTATAAATCATCAAAGAGAAATAAGGGTACATAAAAAAATTTACAAAAAACTCACTCAATTTTACATCCATCCATGTGTTTTATTAAGATATAAATTAAAAAATAGGATCTCACTAACCATATGATAGATGGCATTAACAATATAGATCGTTATTTTTATCATTGAGGTAACACATACCATCTTGATCTCACATGCCTTGAAGTCTTTTTCTAGTATCATTGAGTATATAGAAATGACTAATCTCTTGCATGTATCAATGAGTATATTAGAATGGAGATTATATTTAGAGGCTTGGTATATTAGTTAGGAAATTATATAAAAATAGAGACCTATTTGGAGAAATAATGAACTCTCGTATTCAAAAAGTGTCTTTGAATTCTCCAAAAATCATGTTCTTTGACTCTTATTTGCTAAGAGATGGTAACTACTCAACCTAAAGAATCAAGGTCCAAATTCATCTTGAACTTGAATATTTGAGGGACGTTGTTTCTAGAACATTCAATAGACTAGCAACAAGTCATATGAGTAGAGAAACTTTTATGGGGTCGTCAAGAAGGATAGATTGATCATCTTGTTTCATGTTTTAGATGAGTTTTAGCCTCAGATAATAGGAAAAAATTATAGTTAAAGATGATTTCCTCAAAATAATCTTTGGAGAGAAAAATTAGAATCAAATCCTTCATTTTTAGTAGTAGTTGCATTCCTAAAGATACAAAATGGTTACAAACTAGAGTTTCTTTAGAAGAGTTGTAAAATTGTGGACATTATTACAAATTTTAAGAAAAACCATGTTAAATGAATCTCTTGCGCTCATAATCTTTATAGCATTTCCCCAAAATTTTGAGTGGTTCTCACTTCTCTAAATGTGGCTGGCAAAAATTCATTATTTGAGGAGTCAATGAAGTTTCTCCAATAAAAGGAGGTAAATTTTTTGATAAATTGATGACTAGTTACAATGAATGTAAATGCATAATTTTTTTCAAATTTAGTTATCCAAAATATATAAATATGTGATTAAGTATTATATCTAAAATGAAATGTGGAAAAACACATATAATAGAAAAATAAGATTATCAAACACACATAGCATCAAATGTATATGGAGGAACCCTTTCAATAAAAATATTCACCACTATGGATACATAAAGGCTGTATTAATCATAATGAAAGTGTTACATCCATATAGTCCACTCCAAATCTCTAATTTAACAGAATTCTAACAATATAATAGTACCTACAAATGACTCATACAAAACCATTATCTCTTGCTTCCAATACATAGAGTAGATAGAAACAAGAAACCATAAATGGTTTACAAAATAATGGATCAAAAAAATGAGCCTAAACTAGGCATCCATATCCAAGTCAAAAACCCAATGCCCCATTCACATGAAGAGCATCTTTTGAGAATAAAATGTAACTCCCAATTACGTAATCCCTACAATTGTACATGAAAATTTCAACTTGTGACTCCAAGAACTTCATGAAGGATAAATTTACAATGCAAGGATCTTTGTATTCCAAAGTGACCATTCATCTTTCTTTACCTCATTTCATTTCTTCTTACAGTAACAATCCAAAAACTAGAGAATAATAATTAATATTGTTATCTCCACCACACATCAACATTTAAGTTCACCAATTCCACGTATTAAGGAAAAAATATATTATTTTATCCATACACATATATAATTAAATACATTAAACATATGGATATGCAAGGTATATATCACATAATCCAAAAATTATCTCACTTGATATTTACATTGCAAAGACACAAAAGAAACATAAGAATGAAATATGAAAGACCCATGGCTTTCTTGTATGAAGAGTTATTATATGTGTTCAATATTTTTGTAATTGAATCTTAAATCATGAACCTACCACTCTCCTCCATCTCACAAACAAAGTGATATTGCACATCAAAGTGTCCTATATTAGAATGGTACATGAGATTCTTGGCCAAACAAATAGAACTCTAACTATCAAATCCAATATTAATCACCCAACAATAACAAACAACTCCTAAACACAATCTATGTAACCATGCTACCTCCTTACAAGAATGTGTAGCAACCATATATTTTACTTCAATAGTAGACAATGCAACCAAAATTTGTATTTTACTCATCAAATTGAAAGTACTATCAAATAGATAAAACACATAGCCAATCATGGACCTCTAACTATCCAAGTCACCTACTCAATTAAAAACAACAAATTCATGTATGTTCAATGACTTTCCTAGATAATTAGAACCATGATAACATAAATGTGTATAGAAGTTCCTCGCAAATATCTAAATACCCTCTTAAAATAAATCCAATGCTCTAGATCAAGGTTAAACATAAACCTATTGAGAAATCTTACTACTTAAGAAATATCCAAGATAGTACATACCACTATATACATCTGGCTACCTACTACATCACATAAGGCACATTATATAGATTTTCTAAGTCATCTAACTTAAGGCATTGTTCAAATAAGAATCCAGTGCTTACAAGTGAAGAAATACTCACTAGTTTATAATTGTGCATAGAAAATTGCTACACAATGGTGTCAACATACTTATTCCAATTGAGACAAATATTTTTTCCGAACATGGTCCCTATTGATTTTCATTTTCAAAATATATTTTTCCCATAAATAATTCATGTCAAATACACTAGAAAGTTAAGTTTTAAGATCCATAATCATAACCTTGTTATTTCCAATAAACATATCATAAAAATAAAAAATAATTAGCAATTGATTATCAATAAATTTAATTTATATGCAATTATCTTCTTTGCTTTTAATAGAACCTAACTTCAATTCAAAAGAATCAATTTTTGATACCACATCTAAGCCAAATTTTTAAACCATGTAATGATTATTTCAACCTACAAACAATTTTTCCCTTTTACCATGAATCCATCGAGTTCTCATATGTAAATTTACTCTTTAAAATAACCATACAATAAGTTAGTTGTAATATCCATTTTCTCTACTTCAAAATCACAAGAAATAGAAATAGAAAATAAGAATTTAATAGAAGATAATTTAGTAACTAAAGATAAAATTAAACCAAAATCAACTCCCTCTCTCTAGTAGTAGCTCATTACCACTAGTCTAACCTTATATATTTATAACTTACCATCTATTTTAACATTATTTTTAAAAACCATTTATTTTCAATGGTCTTTCTTCACTCTAAAAAAATCAGCTCAAACAAGAACCCTTTCATTCTCAATAGTACTAATACATGAAGGATAATATCATGTCCAAATAAGATTCCATGTTGGAGGATAAATTTTCCAAAGAACCAAGGCCCACCATGTAAGGCACCCTTACTCAACTCAAAGAGCTAGAATGGGAAAGGAAAAAACCTTTAGGCATTGCAGCCACCTACAACAAACCAAAATCCCTCCAAATAAATAAAGGTCGGCTGCAAATAGATTCAATATTAAAACAATGGCTAGAGAACCTCCTAATAAGAGCATTTCTCACAATAGCAATAGATTTTTCCACCACATCATCAAGAATCCAAAGCAAGAGGCAGGAGCCCACAAGGGTCCCCTACACCTCAACCTGGACAAGAGTAGCAGCATCCAACGACCCATCATGGGGAATCCCCTCACATGTAGGGAGGGGTCCCTTCTTAATAGCATCCAAACCAACAAGGGAAGTTGTAACATCTAAATCTTCAAAGATGTGAAGATATTTGACAAGAGTCTAAATAATGTTCAACCCTTCAAATTTTGAAGTAGGAGATGCATCCAAGCTAAGCCAACCATAGTGGGGATCCTTGCCAAACACCTCATTCCCCAAAGGGGAAACCTTCACCACCATCAAGGTGGGAGGGGGAAGAAGAAATCCCTGCTTAAGGGAAATCCCAAGGTTAAGATAGCCAAGCCCAAATCCCCCAAATACCTGCACCTCGTGCAGAGTAGCATCAAGTCTCTCCTTCAAACCGCTCACACACCTCTTGGAACTTAGGTAGGATTCAAGCAGAATGTCAAGGAGAAACTCGTCCTCCTCCTCCTCGACTCACTTATTCCCCCAAAAATCCAACACATTTTCATCAAACTTGCCCCCTTTGTCATCATCATCATCAAATTCACCTTCATCGATGCCATCACAGCAGGAAACTCCATCCTCAATGCCAATGCAAGTCACATAGATCCTCGCCATCTCCGCTAGGGTTTTCCTTCTCTTCATCATCGCCAATTTTTCCTTCATCACCCACTCCATTATTGGAAGAGTTAATATTGTTAATTTTGCATCCAATTACTTTTTAAAATTGTTGCTTACTATAAAAACAAGTTATTAAAGTTACTTAAGAAATTCACAATTTATTTATTTTTTTCAACTAATTTAGGTTCTACACTCAAATCCTCACAAATCACTAGTTCACGTCATCTCTAAATTATTAATGGTTTAGTTTCTATAGGTTTCATAAGGTGAGAATTTGGTGAAAATGTTAATTTCAATGTCCTACTTTGGCCAAAAAGTGGGACACGGTATTGTGGGTTGACCCCTAAGTGCTCTAACTATGATAAGTAAGATCTCCTTCCCGAAACCCCAAATATAAAATCATCTTCAACATTCAAACATTCAACCCCAAAGTCAAAAATATCATATATCAATAAAGTGGAAAGGATGTAAGCCTCTCAAAAAAGGTAAGATCAAACCAACAAATATTCATTCCATCAATAAGGGAATATACCCAAAACCATTCCCTATGCTCCTCAAAACTATCTTCATAACAAAATCATATGCATAGGGAAACAAAAAAACCATGCTAATTACTCCTCAAATTATCCCATTAAAAATTATATCAATAGCTCAAGACTAATCCTCATGAAAATATAAATCATAAAATAAAATATATCTAAAAATAAGGTGAGCAATACCTATCAAATGATTCTCTATAGTGTGGACCAAGAGTGAGGAATGATATTGCTCCTCCTAAGATGCACCAAGCCACAGTAACCTTCTCCATGAGTAATATCCTCATCAAGTCCATGTTGAAATAACATCTAAATTTAGGTGTATACTCCTCACTCTTCCTGTTGAACCCCATCAAAGAGTAACCATATCAGCACATGATCCCCATATCAATACATCTCTAGCCTAACCTAAGTTTTATATAGGTTTACTAATAATCATCTCAAGCCAATTAAACTCCAACTTAAACAACATTAACCAAAACCTCACAAGGAAAAATTATCACAACACTCATCTCTAGCATATTACTATAAATCGCTACCAAAGATTCAACTATATAATTGGAACCTCACCATGATGACATGATTTTCATCTTCTCAAAATAAGATCAGTGTCTCTAATGAAAATATTTGATCCCAATATTACCTGTATTATGCATAAACTCTAATTAATAATCAAGATTCCACCACATGTGGCACAATAGCATCCATCCTCTAAACCAAAGATTCTAAGATCCCTCAACAATAAAAAGTGTTAATGTAGGATATTTACCTCATGGGTTTATTTTACCCACACGGGTTTTTAACCTTGCTTAAGTGGATTTATTGGTAAATAAAAATTGATTTTATTGTAAATTTGGAGTTAAGTAGAAACTAACTCCTAACTAACTCTATTTTTTTTAATTTTCAACAAACCTTTCCCTCCAAAACTTGGAATTTGGTTTGTTCATTTATCCTATATATTCACCTCATTTCCTTCATGCAAGTACATCATTTCAACCTGCAATTTCGTGTATTTAGTTGTTTTTCTAATACTGGGATTCTACTCAATTTCCCTTGCTCCTTTTTCATGGTATCAAAGCTAATTTGGTTATATTGATGGTTCAAATTTGCAAAATTCCATTTTTTAGTGTTGTTTGAGGGTGGAAAGAATATATCCATCATTTTCAACTTTGTGGAAGCGGTCGAGGGAGTTCTATGTCAGTATAAAGGTATTTGAATGGATTTTATGTGGTAGGTTGATCCACATTTAGAAAATTTGATTCAAATTTATTTCTATGAAGGTGTCATGAGCATAGCTTTTTTAAGGAATATGTGTAGGGCATGTGGTTCAAATGGCTTGAATTTTCATGCTCCTATGAAGGCGTCAATTGGACATTGTAGGCCAGACCAAGTGGAATTTAAGGTTTGAATCAAAAAATTCTTGGAATCTACTTGGAAGGCACTTTGAATTAAATTTTATTTTTATTTGAAGTAATATCTGTAAATTTTCCATTAAAATCTATGTGAAATCTTTGTCATAATCTCTTTAAATTTGTTGTTGAAATATTTCTTCAACAATTTGAGTTAAAGGGAATGAAATCTTCTTTTAGCACTTTGAGTTGTAGGGAATAAAATCTTATTTTCGCACTTTGAATTGCAAGGCAAGAAGGTGTCCAATTCTTTCCAATAGCAAGGTGCACAATTCATCAACAACAAGGTGAAATTGTTGACATAAAAAATTACCTTAGGGCTTAAGTCAACAAAAGGATGGGGATAGCCACCAAAAATCTTAGCCCCATGGTCATATGGTATGGTCACAACCAACTAAAAAGGGCCTTAAATTTTTTTTTTTCGAACTCCTCAATTTTTTTCTCTCAAATTTTCAAACAGAGAAAAAAAATAAGGCATTTTTCAAAAATTGTATAGTGTTAAATTAGGCAAAATAGGCAAAATCAAAATTGATGTAGCTTTTGATTTGCAACTCAAATTGGGTGTCATTTTTTTAAAGTGGCTAATTTTATATGCTCAATCCATTGGAAACAATTTTAACTCAAAATATAAAGAGTTGTTTTTTCATTCCAATTGGACTTGCCTATGTTCTAAAAATATAAAGTGCCAAAATTGTAGGGGGTTTCTACCATTGAATCAGAGGGGGTGTTCTTGTGTTTTGTGCACTTCTATTATTTTTATTTGTTGTACTTCCATTGATTGTAAAAAATTATATTAAGTATGGATTCAAATCTACCTATTACTCTCTTAATGATCTTTAATTAACATAAATAGAAAAATAAGGTTCAACTTATACTAAAGAACAAGGGGTTGTATAGAGATACAATGGGGACTAAAAAAAGAACCTTCTGATGAGAGTGCTAAATTTAATTGGTTCAACAAGTGTGATTAAGCCTTTGGATTCTTGTGTCTAACTTTGTCTCCAAAAATTTCCTTTCATCTTGAAGCTTTAAATACACCTAACAAAGCTTGGATAGCTTTATGAAAATATTTGGGAAAGAAGACAAAATGAGAAGCCATGAGTTGGAGAATGAGACCATTAGTTTGAACCCCAATTCCTTTGACATATTAGAATAATTATTCACCAAATTAAAATCATTGAGGCTACAACTTAAAGAATGTGGAATAGAGTAAAACTATGATCAATTAGTTATTTCTATTATCTCCAAGCTAGGTCTTAATTACTCCATTATTTATTTCAACCTTCAACTCCACCAAGAGTGTTAGGGGAGCCACTTGGAGATGCCCTCTTTAGATTGTTTTATTACCAACTTAGCCAAGAAGAAAGATACGTTGAATCAAATGGGCACATTGAAGTTAACAAAATCTCAAGCCCTTGTTACTAGGAATAGAAATTAATAGGCTTCAAACCAAGAGAAGAAGAAATCAAAACAAAAGGATAAGAAAACTAATAAAGAACAAAAATTTGAGCCCTCCAAACCTAATTTTGAAATCTCTTCAAATGTGCCTAATGTAAGAAGAATACATACATGATGAGAACAAATGTATGAAGAAATAAATTGACCACCTTTCTCATCTTCTTCATGAGATAAATATAAGGGTCCCTAATTACATCAAACCATCCTCATCAAACTAGGAATTAACTAAGGGAATGGATAAAGATAAATCTAAGGGCAAGGCTCTAGTTGCTACAACTTTTATGTCATCACCATCTTGGATTATTGACTCTAGTACCTCACACCATAGGGGTTCATCACAAGTTGAGTTCTCTTCCTTAGAGCATTCTAGCATGTCTACTATAACCTTAGGTGATGAAACTCAAGCTTCAATTACAAGGAGAGGATATGTTAAAGTTAAATAAGGAACATTCACAAATGTTATGAGTGTATTTTCACCTTTAGCTAAACTCGTATCAATGTATCAGATTACTCACATAGGGAAGGGAATGAGAATTAATTTTTCTCTAGAAACAATTGAGATCATAGAGATGGAAAAAAAATATTTAGTAGTTGTGGGAAGGGAAGATCATCATTTTAGGTTATTCTCATATTTTTCACATGATGTTTCTTCCACAGCTTTGCTTACTCATTCAAATGGATTTAGAAAATTATGGCATGAATAGTTTGGTGATATTAACTAGCATTACCCTGAGCAACTAAGTCAACAAGACATGGCCATAGGATTGTCAAGATTCATGTTCTCTAAGGTTATTTGTGAGGGTTGTATCCTTGGTAAGCATCTTGAAGAAAACTTTGACAAAGGAAAATCTTGGAGGGAAACATAGCTATTGGAGCTACTTCACAGTGATGTATCGGGGGAATTTCCCTATCCATCCTTTACTAATGCAATATGTGTTCTCACCTTCACAAATATTTTTTCCTAAATATAAATGGGTCTACTTTCTTAGATAGAAATCTAAAGTCTTCAAAAAGATTCAAGATTTCAAGGCACTAGCTAAAAAAATAAAGGAAAGTCATCAAGATTCTTTTAACTGATAATGGGGAGAATATGTCAACACTAAGCTTGAATAGTTTTGCATAGCAAAGGGGATAGGTATGCAACATACAATTTCTTATACTAAATGACAAAATGGTGTTAAAGAATGTAAGAACTAGTCCTTGAAAGATATGGCTAATTTTATGGTACACTTCAAGGGCCTTATACCACAATATTGGGTAAAATAATTTCAACTAGGCTTGTTACATGCAAAATAGAGTTCCTCACAAAACCTTGAAGTTTATCACTCTCTTTGAATCTTGGATAGGAAAGAAACCATTATTTTATCACTTTCTAGTCTTCAAATGTCCATCTATGGCATGAATACCTCAATAGCATTTCAAGGCCATGGATCCTTAATCCAAACCTTGCATCTTTGTAGGTTAATATCTATATGGTGTAAAAGGATATCGGCTACTCCACCCAACCACACATAAGTTGTTCAATGAGTGGAGTGTTAAGTTTCAAGAGATTCCTACCAACTCTACACTTGACATTTTTCCTTCTATCGTGGATTCACTTGGTTTTGATGATTGTTCTAATGAATTTGATCATTCATAGAAAGTTCTTGAGCTAGATTCTTCTTCTTCTTCTGAAATTAAGGATAGTGACGGGGATCATCTTCATCCAATTCAACACATGATTTGCAAGATGATATTTCAGCACTTGACTCACCCACTTCTCACCCTCTTTAGGTTAGAAAAATACTTGATAGTGCAAGTACTTGGGTAGGGAATCTAGCAAATGGTAGATGTATATGGTCAGATTATCAAAATGGGTCACATGCTTTCTATGCTTTCGCCTCTGATCCATGAACATTTTGAGAGGCATCAAGCATACCTAAGTGGGATAGGGCTATGTAGGAGGAAGTTGATTCCTTACTCATAAATCACACTTGGGATATGACTACACTTCCTAAGGGAATGAATATGATTTGATGTAATTGGTTCGGACCAAGTTTATAGCAAATGCATTGATTGATAATTAAAATTCATGATTGGTTGCCAAGGGTTTTTCATGAATTTTTGGCATTGACTACACAAATACCTTTGCACTTTTTGCCAAGATGACTTCTATTCAACTCAAACTTGTTATTGCCACAACATGTGTCACACCCAATTTTTGGACCAAATCATCTATGTTATATTTTGTAATGTAATTAAAATTATGATGCCAAAAACATTTTTTTAAGAAAATTTAAGCTATGATCGATCTTCTTTATAATCTAAAGGCAAGGAAGGTATCAGTTAGATATTGTTTTGGAAGGACATAAATGTGTATGTATTATCATAATGTTGATTAATGAATTCTTATGTTTGTTTTTGATATATCGATTATCTAACAAACTACCTTGTTGGTTGAATAAAGTATGCAAGAAAATGGTTTTCCCCCTTCCGAACTTGGTGGGAGAACATTATCAAAGAGAGAAAAGTAAATTCGGATGAGAAATTTCACACACAAGTTGAAGTTGATGTTTTGGTTACTTTAGGTAAAGTAATTTCTATGTTGTAAGTGTTGTGAGTGTTGTCTATTTCGCCTTTCCTTTCTTTTAGAAAGATACATACATTATTGTTATTAATGTAATGTTTCAAAAGAGTTCTTTGGAAGCTCGAATGAGTTTTTGAGAGCTTTGAGTGGAGAGTTGCATCCATTAATGATCATTAGTATTGAAGTACTTCACTTCGTAGAGGAGAAATTGAAAACAAACAAAAAGTTAATGCCAGATTCCATAGCTTGAATAGAGGTAAGTGGAAGTTAATGAGAGATCAAAGTGGAGCAGATGGTAATAAAAGGGAAAAAGAGAAGAAAACAGGGATACGTGGGTGGTAGAGAATCAGGAACAAAAATAAAAGAGCTTGGAATTTCTAGACCAGTCAATGCAGAAGAAAATGTATTTCTTTATTCATCTCAATGTCAAATTGGAATGAAATCGACTAAAGATAGTGTATCATGCAGTAATATATAGAAAGGTTATACTATTTGTTATTGCTAAGAATGTTTAAATTTTTGACTGGTTTTTTTTGGGAAACATAGGAGTAGATTGATTATATAAGGTATGTGATCGATTGGTGGTTGTGTTTAAAATTTAACTATCATTAGGTTTGTGATTGTTCAGCTGTGGATCTTTTGTATAAACTACCATTTAGGTCTATGTGCATGTTAAATAATTTGCATGATATTTAGTGATTGAATAGGTCATTGTTCTACATAAAACCTAAATAATAGAGACTGTATAGGTCACGATTCATGTATAAACTCTGTAATAATTGTTAATGGTTACATTTTGTGAAATAATATGTGACAAAATAGGTCATTGTTATTATTTTTATTTTGTGAGAATTTTTTTAGTTGAATAGATCATTATAAAAACATACACTAAGGAATATGGTGATCGAATAGGATATTGTTATTGTATGTATTTTGTGGAAAATTTATATGATTGAATAGGTCATTATTATAGCATAAACCTTGTTAAAATTTGTAAGACTATATAAACCAATGTAAATGCATATATCCAACACAATGCTTTGAGACCAAATAGGTCTAGGAGTTTCAAGTTTTATATTTTTATCTTAAGAAAGCGATGTATCTTATACATTCATTACTTGAGTGTTAAAAGGTGCTGTTTTGAGTTATGATTTTATTTTTAGTGACTGGATTGAACTTTTTTTTATTTGTCTTGGTAAATAAGACTGTATTAGGTCATTATTCCTTAAAGTATAAAATATGTTTACATTAATCACCCCAATCTTGAAGTTAAGAAGAATAAAGGTTGAACTCGTGTAAATATCTAACTTATGTTCTATCAATACAATTGACTAACTTGGAATGGATTTCAAATTATTATGCAGTGATGTTAAACCAATAACTAGGCATTATTCTTGTCTTGACAATAGATGGCTGCTATGTTAAACAAATAGGAAGTCTTTAATGGTAGAGTATTTGGCATAGTTTATGGTGAGAATATAGTCACAGCAAACAAGCATTATCCTTTAATCTCTACAAGGGATTAAACAATGAAAATAATCTTTCCCTATTCTTAAAGGCTCAATAGTGTTAAGTTCATGTTTAAGAAATTGTATATTTTTTTGTGTAGTCACAATTATTTCTCTATGATGAAAATTATGTCTTATCCTCGAGAGTTCAATAGTGAGGGGAATGTGTTTAAAAACTAACCATAAGTTTATGAATCCATTGTATCGTTGTATTGGTAAAAGTTATGTTTCAAGTGATATCATGATGAATTATTCGATGGATTGTATTGGAAATGTATGGGTATCGAATATAGTTTATTGAAATTGAGAAATTTAATCTCGGGGTTATATGTGCTTGCCTATGAAAGGATGTTATTGTATGAATGAATTGTTTTCCTTTCAGTTGATTATATTAGTGTTATTGAATTACGAAATAAAGTATGTAAATGCATGCCCCCACGAGTTAGAGGAGTTGGTCTGAGTCTTGGGTTTGCTCCCCAAGGTCTTGGGTTCTATTCTCTCTGGCTTGGAATTCACCCCGCCGCGGACACTGGGGGGCGGCGTTGGTTACCTCGTGGCTGCAGGGATTAGTCTCGCCTCAAGCTCGCCCTGTAAAGGGATCCGTTGGGCTTGAGTTGTGGGGATACGCTGACGAGAACAAAAATATATATATGTAAATGCATAAGTTTTTCTATATATGGGTGTAGAACTAAATTTATTAGTATATGAGTTAAGGGACTTTAGAAAATGTGATTTTCTTAACACTTAGAATAGACAAGTTACTCAAGACATTCTCACATTTAGGAATTCAACATGGTAGCTCTTCTACAATTTCGCGACATAATCACTATGCTAAGCATATTGTATTTTACTAGATAGACAAAAAAGTAACCCTCAAAATAGTGTCACCATGGAGATACTACAAAACATACAACTATAGTGACTATTTTAATACTTCAAAAAATCGTGCAAATTTTTCAAAAGCTACACTCAATTTTAACTCAAGTGTTGTAGAACCACAATTTGAGCTTCAACATGGTGATGTTGGCAAGAGCACACACCTGGATAGGATTTTGATGGTATCATTGAACTTCACCTAATAACTTATGTACAAAATAACGGTACTCAAGTTTGAGTTCATATGGAAATTATAACCTATACAACTCTTAATTTTGATAAGGTGTCACCATTGTAAGACCACAAAAGTCACTCAAAATGTTGCCACCTTAGAGATAGCAAAAACCATATATTTAGTGGATCTATTGTAGTCCTCAAAAAATCATACAAAAATTAAAAGTGACAATTCTTAGTCCATTGTCATTGAATTACATTATTACCTTCAAAAAGGTGGCATTGGTGCAAAGACCATACCTATAGGATTTTGATTGTATTGTTGGATTCCTTTCAAAGATCCATGCATTTTTTTTAAATGGCACTCAACTTTGACTCTCTATGACAAAGTCATGACCTCTAGAAATCCAAATTTTGACAAGTGCCACTATTTGTCTCCAACATGGTTATCTAGAAGATGATTTCAGATATAACCTCTCTTAATATTTGACAAAATGGTATTGCCTTCATAGGAGCATAAAATGGCCTAATTGTGTATATCATCGTACAAAATATATTTTGATAAGAAAAATCACTAAATAATTGCAAGTGTAATACCCATAAATCAAATAGCTATTCAAATAAAAAAAATCATCCTAGAAAAGTCATGTCAATCTAGATGCAAACATTAACACCAATGAATTGGGCACAAAATGAAGGTAAGATAGTGAATTCAAAACTTTGTGCCACAATTGCAAGCATTCAAGGAACCTCTTCAAAACTTGATCCTTCATATCTTTTCCAATCTCATATTTGAGTACACAAAACAACCTTTACAATTGATTGTGGTTAATGGTACTAAAAGGAGCTTGATATCTCAAATCGTTGCCACTTAGGTGAAAGGGTAGACTAATAAGTGTCAACCAATGGATCTACCTCACATTTGCAACTAAGATATTATAAGTTAAGTTCATTTGTAATGTAGTCTCATTGTATATTTGTCATGATCTATTAGTGCATCCCTTGAGAACCATAGTTTTTAGACTCAAACAGTGTTGGAGATCAAAACTGCAAAAAACCACCCGATTTTTCTTGATTGACATCAAGCATTTTCACCCCTTCATTAGCCATGGTAGAAATTTCATTCTACTAATGAACAAACTAGGACAAAACAACACTACCTTGGAAATTTAAACAATAAGTAGATGAGCCAAAATTTAGTAGAATGTGATGATATATTCAAGCCACTAACTAGAGTTCCACTTTATTGTGATGTGAAACATTTGATAAACATCATTCAAGGAATACCTTTGTTAAAAGCTCCTTTCTAGTGTTGCTTTATGTTGGAAATTGATGAGGTCAAATGCCAAATCTTATATAAATATAGCAAGCCTAGCATTTCACCTCCTAGAAGCTCAATCGTGCCAACACCAAAGCAAGATTATACATAGGGACTTTGTATTGACTATGGTGCATTGAAGAAGATTACTATGAATAATAAGCATCCAATTTCAATAAAAGAAAACATGCAATCCATCTACTATAGGGAAACAAGGATTTCTCAAAGCCATATTTCAAATCATGGTATCATCACATACTTATCAATCCATCTAATGCTTGAAAATTACTTTCATGACAAAATAAGGTTTATTTATTGATTAGCCATGCCCAATGGCTTGTTCAATGAACCTACAACCATTATGAGATTGATGAATTATATACCACATGCCTTTGCATAATCTTTCATTAATGTTTACTTGGATTAGATATTAATTGCCAGCAAGATAAAACAAGAACACCTAAAACATGTCCAACTAGTTCTTCAACCATTACACTAGCATAAACTTTCTATGCCAATTTAGAGAAGCATTGCTTCATCATGATTTAAATTTAGCATTTAGGCTAAATTGTTGATTAATATGATATTCATGTCAATCTAAAAAATATTTGTGTGGTTCAATGCCTAGGACCCTTGTAGAGCTTTATCACATTGTCCCATTGAATTGTTGTCAGTTCTTTGTCAAAGGTAATGAAGAGAACAAGTCACAGAGTGTTACAATCAATGGTTCAAATTGCTTCGCCTAAAATTCAGTTTTGACTACTCTCCTTTAACCTTCTAATAGAGTCACCAAACCTTCCTAATTTTTGAACTTTCGAAAAAAAATCCTATGAATATACATATGAGAGACAAGAATGACTCCTCTATTAGGAATATTACATCATTCATAAGATGCATATACTAATTATTTATTAGGTTTGTTATAGTTTGTTAATAGGATAATATATTGGTAGTACGAATGTTTGTTTGCATTGAGTTATTAAAACAACTCAATATATTTAGAGAAGTCATTTATAGGGAGTTTCTTATAAAATAGGATATGAGAATCCTATAAATATGTAATGTATTTGATTGAATGGTATTGAGGCAAGTATTATTTCGTGTGAATTTTTTGTTTTATTAGTCCAAATTACTAACAAGGTATCAAAGTAGGTTTGAGCATCCAAAATATATATTTACAATCAATTCAATAAAATCTTGATTTCTCTCAATACTTAATGAATAATAAAAATTAAAAATGTTCTAAAGACAAAGGAGCACAAAACCCAAAAATGTTTTGAAAACATTTTATGTGATGAAAAAGCAATTTCACATGGAAATTGATGGACGTGAATTTGACTTCAAAAGTGCAGCTCACAATTTTCATCACTATGAATTGCTAATAAGTAAATAATTTTTTTGGAGCTTATTAAAAGTGCTCTCTTTGTTTCTTTGGTGGCCTGTTTGGGGTCATTACTTTCAACCAAAAAATAGGATACATATAATATTTTGTAGATCCATCCTCTTTGTTCTCTCTTTGTTGATTATTTAAAAGAGGCAATAAAGAGAGACAATAAGCAATGATTTGGATTGTATGAAGAAAACAACCTCGTTTGCATGATTTGTTTGGCTTAAATTAAAGTTAGCATTTTAAATAGTGGGCAGATTGAGGCACACTTCAACAATCGCTACAATTTGTTTTCCTTCCACCCTACCCATACCAATCTCATCCATGGCCCAATGCTAATGCTTTTGCACAAGATTGCATGAATCTTGTGAATAATTCCTTGCCTTGGCATTTATAAGCTACTATAGTCTAGGCCACCTACTACATATCAGAGCACATTGTTCTTGTTCCTGCACCTTTTTATTTTGTGATTAGAGTGGCAAGTTTGATCTTGTTTGCAAGAGTAGGTTGTTAGTTTGAAGAACAACATTAGGTGTAAGATTCCTTCCAAATTATGATAGTTGTTCTCATTGTGCAATATGTATGTATGGTATGCTTAAAGAAGATGAAGAGATTGATTTGGTATTGGTTGTTGTACATGTTGTATTGTGAGAGAACGATTAAAAGAGTTTGACATCACAAGGGAAGAGCTGAGTTTTTTCCAAAGTAGAAGAATGATATTTAACATTTCTCAAAAAATTCTTATTTGGTTAATGATATAATATGTAGTTAAAAAGGAGAGGTTTATTTTGTAAGAATCGTATAAGAATCAAATATAATAGTGTACTCATTCAATGCAAGGTGCATTATTAGTGAAGCCCAACACCTTCTACATTATTTTGATTAAGCGGGGTCAAATAAATTTAATATGAAAAAAAATAGCTTCTTGATTGAAATTTTTGAAGGTAAAGACTTCCACATAGCAATTCAAGCTTCAGTTGGTCCTCATCAAAAAGGTTCTATGAGATGTGGTGACCAGAGCTACGTCAAAACCAACTGATGATGATGAAATCATAAAACGAATAACAAAAGATCGAAGAGCAATAGCTCTTATTGGTCTTGGGCTTTCAAATCCATACCTCCACCATGTTGACTTATCAAAGACCTCAAAGCAAGTGTGGGATGACCTCAATGCTTTGTTTGGATCATAAGCATCAAGGCAAAGAAGGGCCTAAAGCAAAAATTATTTGAGCTAAAAATGATGGAGAGCGACAATATTGTTCAACACATAAGTTTCGTTCCTTAATGAACCAACTGGTTGGAATAATAGCTAAAGTAGATGATGATGATGATGCAAAGGCCATTTTGTTGAATAGCCTGCCTCCTAGCTATGGTAATATTATGTTCACATTGAACAAAGTGGATGCTACCTTAAAAGACACGATAAATGGTAAAATGGTTGTTTTATGGTTTAGGACATAGATGAACACTTTTTTCCCACTTTCATTCAAGGAAAATCCTAGAGATCTCAATCTAAGGTATGCAAAGGAGAAAGAGATCTTGCAATAGGGTTGTCCTAGGGTTTGTTTAAAAACTAAAGAGGGGTTCACCACCAAGCTAGGGCTTGAAAAGACTAATGAAATGCAAGATCTAATGTTGAAACCCAATGCAATGTAAGACTTCACTAAATGGCCTAGAAAAGCATATAAATCATAACAGAAAGGTGAGATATCAGAAGTGTGCACCTAGAAACCTGAATATGCTTGGAATGAGGTTTGAAACACTAAAAATGTCGGAATTAGGGCACAATGTGACTCATATGCCAATCTGGGTGTATCAGTCCCATATTAGGTTTTTGGTCTGGAATAGGCTTTTGACAATGTAGATTCAAGATCTGCAAAAATCTAGAAATTTGCCTATAGTGGGACTCATACGCCATTTTTGGCATATCAAGCTCATTCCGCTTTTTTGAGAATTCAAAGTCCATATCTGTACTCCAATCTCTACTCTTCCTTCCCAAACTGATTTCCGAATTTGAACCTGTAAAAAGACTTGCAAAACAAAATATAGAGTCGATTTGCTTATGGGGGGTTTGCCTTGATCAAACCCCTAGTTTGGTAATTAAACCTTGATAGAGACAATGAATCTTGAATGCAAATGTGAACATGAACCCTAACCTTAAGTGTCTCTAAGATTAGGAGATCTGAAATGCAATGCAACCCTATTCTATTGCACTAGAATGAGATGCAAGAATCAAGCATAGACATGAATGACCCACTTTGAGAGATCTCTAATCACCCAAATGAGCTCTAATAATGTATGTACCTTCCTTAGGCTGAATGTAGAATGATAATGGAGGATGGAATCATTTAAGAAACAAATCATTAGGCTTAGCTTGATGGCTAGTTGCATCTGCCCAACCTAGAATCTATCATGATTTACCATAGGCAACCATAATCAACCCTTGACAATGCTAGATATTGAAAGTGAGCTTGAAGACCTACAAAAACACAATTATGTTGCTCCAAGGCTTCAACTTTGTTGATTACTTGTTCTTGAATGCTCTTGTGAAGAATGTTTGAATGCTCTTGAATGCTTGAATCTTGTAATTTGTTATATAAATAAAATTACATTTGTTCTAGGTCGTCCCTAGAGAGGAAGTCGCCCAGCTTGGTATATAAAGAGGATAAAGTCCTCCCATTTCATCATCAAGTTAATGCACTCCAATTCGAATATATCTTTCGCAGCAATTCGCACTTCAGCAACAGTTCGCCATTCTTAGCAATAGATTTGATTCTAAAAGAAGTGTCATCATTTGTGGAGAAGTGTCTCTATTCTTTGTATTAGACTCGGCCTTGTATAGGGCCTGATTTGTAAGCAATGTTCTGCACTTATTATTCTGATATATAAGAGAATATTCTTTGTTGGGTTTTTCTCAAAAGCCGACATCAACCAAAAATTTGAATTAAAATCTTGAATTTCCCGCTCAAACCCTAAATAGGGCCCAAGTGGAACTCATACGTTAAAAGTGGCATATGAGTCCCACCCTAGATTTTAGGGGTGGGTTAGAATTTTTCATGCTTTTGTGGGTTTTGTTAGAATTTTGGCCAAAATAGGCCTCTAGATCTGAAATAAAGGGTCTTAGGCACCTATTAATGACAAATTAAAAGGGTATTTAACGCAAGTGTACTAAAATAGGTTCAGATTAAATGAGAAACTGCACTATCTCCGAGAAGGGGTACAATTTATGTCATTACAAGACATAATATCTATTTTGATTGATAAGGGAGCTAAAAAAATGACTTGACTATAGAGGAAACTACAATACTTGTAAATAACAAACCTAACCATTCCTCTAAATCCAATTCTTGTACTTCAAAAGGAAATTAGTTCTCTAAAGATGAAATTGTGTTACTATTGCAAAATAAAAGGGCACGTCATTATGAATTGCATTCAACATACCAAGGATCTCCTTGATGACGAGCTAAATACAAATAAGGCATTGGCAAAAGATAATGAAAAATGTCTTTGAAAAAGCTACCAAAGACCCTCTAGACAAGAGCAACGAGGAATACATTTCTAAATCAAACCAAAAGTTTGTATTTGTGATTGGATGTATTTATCCCTAATCACAATTGTTGCTTGTTTATAAATGGATGTGTTTATCCCCATTCACAAGATGGTGTATGTGATTGGAAATGTTTGTCCCCAATTACATTTGTTGAGTAATTATGATTGGATGTGTCTTAAATCATAATTGAAGTGAGCAAAAGTGTGTTCGTCTTCATAATTGATGTCTTATAGATGTGTTTGTCCATATCCAAATTTGGTATATGACCTCGAATAGATATGTTAGTCCCTATCATTGGTTCCATGGGCATGTGTTTGTCCTTATCCTTGGATAAAGTTCAAAGGCATAGTGACACAAGTTCCACTATTGTTTATTCACAAGTAGATGTGTATGTCCATACTCAATGTGATATCCCTACTCACATCTTATGATGAAACAAACATGATCATCAAATATTGTTAATCTACTTATCTCCATTTGAAAAATTATACAATAGAAGGGGTGTTGAGAATATTACATCATTCATAAGATGCATATAATAATTATTTATTATAGTTTGTTAAATAGAATAATATATTGGTAGTCCTAGAACCAATACATTTGATCGAATGGTATTGAGGCAAGTATTATTTCGTGTGAAATTTATATTTCGTCAACCTACATCACTAACATCCCCAACATTGTTTCTCCTCTACCGTTGTGTATTCTTCCTCTTCTAAACTAAAATGTTAAATGAAGTGAGATCTTTTTCATGCACAAACCGGTTCTTCGTGAAATTTAAATTGTTTAATTAGTATGAAACACCTGATTGCATTCCATTTTGTTATGGAGTGCTCAGCGTATAATGATATTCGGGCCAGCTATGCGGACACCTTACAAGTTGATAATTTAAATACCCTGTTTGAGGAGGAAAGGTTGGCCAAATCAGCAAACTACATCATCAAAATTCACCGACGTAGGGTTGATCTCAAGCAAAGAACTCAAATTGCTTAGGGTCCCCCCTTTTTTGGTGGCGGTCCTGTGCTGTTCCTGGGCCCCATAGATTGTTGTGGCCTCGTGGACGTAATTAAAATCTTTCATTTCATTTCATTTTCTAAGGAATAAACTTAAAATACTGAACCTGCTCTGCGTATATGCTCAATCTTGCATTTATCATTATAACCATTACGAGTATTTACAAATATAATAAATTCACAATCCAAATTTCTGGAAATAAGGATTCCAATAAGTGTGGAAGCCTAAGTTTATATTATGTTACGAGGATTTGCTCGACTAAATTCCATTTTTGGCAGTAAGGATTAAAGGACGCGGGATCCACACCCAAATACAGATAAGTTCCACTGTGACTGTTCTCATGTATCTTGAAGCTGAATAGAATGAAAACATTCAAGAGTCATCACTGAGGAGAGTCGCCACCATTTTGTCAGCAGCCTGAGGACTATAATTATTTACGCTGGGTATGATGTTCTCTGGTGCAACAAACTTGACAAACTCTCTCAACTCTGTGAAGCTGCAGTGTTCGCTGTAGGGTACCTCATAACTATAAAATGAAAAAGATGATGATAAGCAATCTCTAAAATGCACTTTTCTGTCAAAAATAGTATTGTGTTTTTTTAAGAGTATTTTATTGTACCGGATGATAGTTCCCTGCTGCCATCTTTTCCCCGGAGACTTCTTCTTTCCTTTCCCAAAACTCCATCCTGTCGGAGAGAATGCAACTACAGAATTATAACGGCCCTGCAATAATATGGATTTGAATTCAGTATATTTTCAACTAGATGATGGAGCGTGCAAATGCACAGCAGTACGAATTACTGTATTTATGGGATTTTAAACTACAACCCTTGGCTGGTGAACTGATTCTAACTGAACAGTCCAGAAATCTACTCGGTCCATTGTAAGGCACAAAATGGAGAAGAAAACTTTGAATGGTGGGAAAGAAAAAGGTAGTATATTATAGTGGCAAATCATTATAGATTTTCTAAATATTTGAAAACAATGGCCCAACTTTTCCCTGATAGTCCATTGAAAAAAAATATTACTTGATAATGCTTTGAGATGAAATTCATCCTCTTGAAGTTGGCTATGGACCACAGGGGCACGACATGAATATGGCTTTCTTGTTCATTGGATGTTAACCACTGCATATCCTCTGCAGGTAATCCCAAGCAGTCAAGCAACCGAAGCTTGGCTGCACCAACATAAACTTTCTTCCGAAGAACCTTCGCAACTTCCAAGAATATTCTCTCCTTTCCTACCATTCAAACAATTAAAAGTGAGATAGAAATAAAAATATCAAAGAAATGTTCAAAAGTAAAAGAATTAAATAATACCGATGGTATAAGTGCCAATCAAAAAGAGAGTTTTTGTGTTGAAGGCTTCTGCCTGGATAGCATCTAGCACAAACTGAATAACTGTCTCTTGCTTTGGAAAGTCATACTGCATGAAAGAACAATAACTGTTAAGAGGCCTCATCTTTGCAAAGTTTTAAGTCAATTAGTAAGAGATATACCCTCTACAAAACAAGTCTTCTCCAATCAGTTGAATACCTGAGGATCACAATATGTTGTATCAAGAATAAGTGTATGAACATTACAGGATTGAAGAATTGGATTCATAACCATTTCTTGACAGAACCGAAAGTCCCCTGTGTGAAGAACAGGCTGCAAGATTTTGATACTGTCAAAAACACAAAATCTGATATGACTTTGTTTGGCTTGTAAGAAACATGATCACTATGCCAAAGCTAATATGAAAATGTTTTGAATCAAATTACTGAATATAATAAGAAAAATATGCAGCCCTCACCTTACCATTGGGAGGTTCAAAGAGAATGATAACCGAGCCAGGGCAGTGATTGGCATCAACAAAAGTTACATACACTCCATCAATGTTGATTCTCTCATTTAAAGGTATCACATGCAATTTATCCCATGAAACTCCAACTCTCAAGTTGACAAGACGTGCTGTTATTAATGAGCAGTACACTTTGCCATAACGGAAGGACCTGGTAAGCCCTTGATAATCTGCAAATACATGCCTGGCATTTAGAACATATGGGACCTTGAAGAGAACATAGTGTTATTGTCTCAATGCAAGTGGAGAATATATATGCCCATCTCTTTTAGCATACCCTGACGATACCTTGATCAGATTAGAATTAAAGATACAACTTACCCAATGCTAGAGAAAAGAAAATGGAATTTTACTGCTACATATAATGGTAAAACACTCTTTGTTTCCTTTCTAGTGTAATTCTCCTATGAAGGTCCCTGAAAATATAAAAAATGAACAGAAAAAAAGCAATGTATTGTATTGTTTCATATCTATGCTCTGCAGGAAAAGGCCAATGAAAATAAATAAAATTAAGAGAAAGAAAGTTGCCCTTAATGAATGATGTAATTATTGAATCCAGATTCTGCAAGGAACTGGACCTGCCCGTTGGCTGATAACTGTTAGCATTTTAAATTTCAACTTTTTATGCAACACAAAATAGAGCAAATGTGTGGCAGGACCACTCTTCCAATTGAAAGGGGAAGCTCCTTGTAAACAAAAACTAACCTAATCTGAACAATAGATACTTGCTATCTACAACCTGCACAGTGAATTTGAAAACTTCTAGATTAAAACTATGTAAGAGTTTTTTGTATCAACATTTCAGATCACAGTACGTGATTCATCATCAAGATGAAAGAGCAAATAAAGATAGACCAAAGACAACAAAAAAAGAGGGAAGTGAAGTGCCAGAACCAAGAACCCAATGAGAGAAATAAAGACAATAGAGACCCAAAGAAATTAATAGAATTAAAAGATTGTTCAAATGACATGATATCATTATTATCTTATTGAGAAAAGTAATATTGAGATTAATATACTATAATATTAAATACATTTATATTATAGATATTAAACTAATTTAAAAGAAATTGTTTTTTATATAAAGTTGACAATATCTTTTAATTCTATTAATTTTTTGGGTCCCTATGGTCTTTAATTCTCTCCTTTGGTTCTCAATACTTGCACCTCACTTCCTTCTCCTTTGATTGGTTTTGGTCTACAATCTATCCTTATTTTGTTCTCTTCATCCTAATGATGGATCACACAGTAATCTGAAATGTTGATACAGAAAACTCTACATAGTTTTCATCCAGAAACTTTCAAACTCACTATAATGCATTATGGAAATATCACGTCTCTAATCTGTATAATGTTTTCTAGGTGGTTCAGACTCATGCTAAATAAAACTAAAGGTGTCTTTTTGGATTCACCTCGGGCAAAAGGTGATTCAGTACTAGACAAGAGATTTTATATTTTATGATTGCCTACTTTTGAAAAAGATCTAACACAACTAATGAACAATTGTGACTTTAAATTAAACATGGAGATTAAAAATTTCAAGTAAACCCTTTTGGACTAAAATGAATGCAAACACAAAAAATTATAAATAAAGCACAAAGAATTACAAACAAAGCCACAATACTTCCTCTTGAAATAGAAAGCTTGCATTAATTATAATATTTTACCTAATTCACAAGACAATTAAATCTAAAGGCAATAATTAGTGAACAACAATTTTAACAAGTAGGCATGAAAATTACTATTTGAAATCTAATGCAAATGGCACTTATTTATATGGTTTACAAAAGGCTAACTACAGCTTCTGCCCTAAGAACTATCTACATGCAAGTTTTCATACAAATTAAAATTCACTAAAACTAATATAAACTCAAGCAATCTTCATTTAAGCTGCAAGTAGAGATTACAACAAACTACCACTAGAACTCCCATCTCTTGCACGAGGCTTCTAAATAAAGATGACTCCCCAAAAAATACATCAGGCTAAAGTTAGAGACAGCTAAAAAATTTGTGGGCTATAAGTAACGAAGGGCATAAATAGCTCCAACCAAATATATATAAATAGCTCCAACCAAATATAGTGAATCTAGACTGACAGCTCAAAATGATGAATCTAAAGAAGTTTTTCGTCCTAATTGTAGCAAACCCTCTAAAGATGCCTAAAACTCTAGAAATCCACTTAGATGCTTGAACCTAAAACTCAACAAACCCTAGCATCTCCCAATTCACACAATCTACAAATGGGGGTCTTATTAGACAACCAAATCTAGCAGCTAAACACAAAAATTCATACAATTGCTTTGAGGAGTACAATCAAATATGCATTAAAAAAAATATCCATCGACACAAAATTTTCACCCTTCTTTTAGTCTTCATCCTTAATCTTGTTCAACAAAAATAATCTCTTCTACAACCGGTTACATCTAAATATATGGTTGTTATAACAGATTCTTTAATCACTACTTAATGACATAAGTTAGAATTGCACTTTTGGGACCTTTGTCAAAGGTTCGAGAGGTTCTCAAAACCTTGTTGACTTCCGACAATGGCTTCAAAACCAAGTTAGAAAGCCGACATTTAAATTTGCCTCCAACATCTTCGCCACGCCATCCTTGAAAACTTCCCTTCATTTTTACAAAGGTTGTGAGTTGCCTACCGCATTTTAATAAGGTTTTGACAAACTTGTTGAGTGTCGATGAGGTTGTTACAACCTTGTCAAAGGAAAATGATGATTTTGAAACCACGATTGAACTCTGACGCCACCTTCCAAGAAGCATTTCTTTCAAAAACAAAAGGGGATGTGAATGGACTATCGAGAGTTGGTGAGGTTGTGACAACCTTGTCAAAAGCCAATGGGGTTGCAAAAACCTTGTTGTAAGCCAACGAGGTTGTGAAAACCTCTTCATAAGCCAACACAAGTTATGAAACTTTCCGATCTTGCTGATGCTTTTAAACTTCAGAAATTCAACCAATTTGAGTCTAAAAATTCTACGAAGTAGCTGCAGAAACCAACAAAAACACAAAAAACTAAACTGAACTAAAAACACAAATAGAAATGTTTTTGGTTAATGTAAGATTGCTCATGAACCTAGATGCTCTTGCAATAGGCACACGAGTAAGTGAAATGTTCCATGACTGAAAAACTCATGAACATTTCAACTAATCTAGAATAGCAATTCCGTACTTCACAAGTTCTGAAGCATTCACCCAAGTAGCTTCATCAAATGCTTTGTTCTTCCACTGGACCAGATATTCCTTGTACTCTTTTCCCCTTGTTCTTTTAATCATACGAGAGGCTATCACTCTATTAACTTCTTCTAACTTCTTTTCAAGCAAATGTTGTACCCATTTTGGTTCATCCTATAAATTTGAACGTATATTCCCTTGGGCACTTGTTTCTCCTATATTATACCTGTACAAATCAGCTACGTTGAAAATTGGGGAAATATTTACCTTTTGGAAGCTCAATCTCATAGGCATTGGATGAAAATTTCTTCAGAACCTTGCATGATCCTATCTTCTTCCATTTCAATTTATTATGAGTTCCCTAAGGGAACCTTTCCTTCCTCAAATGTGCCATAACTAGATCTCCCACCTGAAATTTTTGCTCTCCTATTCATATCAACATGGTCCTTATACATCTTGGCAGTTTCCTCTAGATTTTTCTTCACCTCCTTATGCAACTCTTTTAGTTAGTCAACAAAGTTCTCTACTACAGCACTCTTCCTTCCTAAATCAGCAATGTCCCTTAATTCATCTAGTCCTCTTGGGTTGAATCCATAAACAATCTAAAAATAACTTTTACTTTTGCTTTGATTGATTGAATTATTGTAAGCAAATTTAGCTTGTGCAATATCAAATCCCATTGATAAGGTTTATCCCCTACTCAACATCTCGACAAATTTTCAAGACTCCTATTGACAGCGTATGTCTATCCAGCAATTTGGGGATGATAGGCTGAACTAAATCCTAATTTTGTACCCGATTTCTTCCAAGATGTAAACCAAAACTGGCCAACAAACTTTGTGTCACTATCAAAGACAATACTCTTCGGCAATCCAGGCAATCTCACTACTTCATTGAAAAACAATGTGGCTATATGGGATGCATCATTAGACTTCTTACATGGAATAAAATGAGCCATCTTCAAAAACCTATCTACTACAACAAACACTAAATCATTACCTCTTCGTGTCCTCGGTAATCAAAAACAAAACTTATACTTATATGCTCCCAACGTCTTTCTAGTATAGGCAATAGCTGATACAATCTTGTATTCTACCATCTTCCTTCAGCATATAGACAAATTTGACAATTTTGCTCTATGTTCTTCACATCCACACTCATCCTTGGCCAATAGTATTATTCATTTAGCTGTGCTAATGTTTTATACACTCCAAAATGAACACCAAGACCTCCACTATGTTTTCCTCTAATTAAATTCTCCCTCATTGATCCCTGAGGGATGTCCAATCTCTTTCCCTTA
Organism: Sequoiadendron giganteum; assembly: GCA_007115665.2. Taxonomy (NCBI): domain Eukaryota; kingdom Viridiplantae; phylum Streptophyta; class Pinopsida; order Cupressales; family Cupressaceae; genus Sequoiadendron; species Sequoiadendron giganteum. Next base: position 184,693,035 of record CM021103.1, read on the forward strand.
AACAACAATCCTTCTTGAATGAAATAATCCAACCATAGAGTTTGATTCTTCTCTTTTGGACTCTAACATGCTACCCATGCTTCCTTGAAATCTACATTGTCTTCATATAATTCCCTCATTGAATCAAAACCAACAACATTCACTCTAAGCTCATTCAACAACAAACATCTCCAACTCAATGCATCAACTACCCGATTAGATCTACCACTTCTATGTCTTGAAACAAAAGAATAGCTCTAAAAAAACTCAACCCACTTCATACGCTTTTGACTCAACTTACTTTGGCTACTTATATACTATAATATGTGGTTAAACATGTACAACACAAACTCCTTAGGTAGCAAGTAATGTCTCCATTTTTTAAGTGCTTGCACTATTGCATAAAACACATAATCATACACAAAATACTTCCTTTTGGATTCATTCAACTTCTCACTGAAATAAGCAATGAGTCTTCCTTCCTGACTCAAAACTCCTCCAATCGCAATTCCACTTGCATCACAGTCTACTTGGAACACTTTATTAAAGTCGAGCAATGCTAATAATGGTTGTTCTATCACTTTTTCCTTCGACAACTGAAAACTTTTCTCTATTGCAGTTGTCCATTTGAATTATTTCCTATCACCATTCATGATCTCCATGATAGGTGCACATATTCCATTGAAATTTCTTATGAACTTCCTATAGCTCACCAAACCATTAAAATTTTTGGCCTCAAACATACTCCTTGGTGACAACCAATATATAATTTCTTTGAACTTTTTCCAATTCATTTTCAATCCTTCTTCAAAACTAACAAACCTAAATATACCAACTCCTTTTTCATAAAACTACACTTTTTGAATTCACTCGTAAATTCTCTTCTTTCAACTAGTGTAACACTACCTTCACATGCAACAAATGTTCTCACTTTGTCTTACTAAAAATCAAAATATCATCTAAATATACAATTTCAAACTTACCCAAGTATGGCTTCAACACTTCATTCATCAACCTCACAAAAGTGTTGGGCACAAATGGCATTACCAACCACTCATACAAACCATCCTTTGCCTTGAATGTTGTTTTCCACTCATCTCCTTCCTTGATCCTTATCTCGTGGTATCCACGCTTCAAATCTATCTTGGTGAAGTATTTGGCTCCACTTAAACAATCCATCATGTCATCCATTCGAAGTAATGGAAATCTATACTTTATTTGTTATCTTAGGCGTCAATACTACTGGCACAATACACGAGATCAGACTTTCCCTATCTCCTCATCTCCATTGGTGTCATCCTATAAGATGCTTTATTTGGCAAACTTTCCCCAAGTATTGAGTCCATATGGTGACTTACACTTATCATGGGTGGCAACCCATTTGGCAATTCATCAAAATCTCTACATATTCATCCAAAATTGCTTGAATCTCCATCGGAATTTTTTTTCTCCTTTGTCCCAACCTCTATAGGCTTAGGAATGAAAGCAAAACATACCTTCTCCTACTTCATTTCTTTCAAAAATTGCTTACAAGAAACCAAACAAATCCTTGGACTGGTTTCTACTTCTTCTTCTTTGTCCTTCAAAGGATTAAATATATATTATTTTCCATCTTTGATTATTTTGTGGGTATTTTTCCTAACATCATGTATAGCCTGTCTATCATACTACCAAGGTCTACCCAATAGGACATGACATGGGTCCATGGGCATTATATCACACATCACTTCATCCTTATAATTACCAATCTAAAATTTAACTAAACATTGTTCACTCACCAATAATTGATGTCCTTTTTGCAGCCAAGAAACTTTGTAGGGAGCTAGATGTTTCATCTTTTTCAGCTTCAACTTCTCTACCATATCTTCTAACACAAGATTGTCAATGCTTCCACTATCCACAATTACTTTGCAACACTTTCTGCCCGACTTACATTTTGGTTTGAATAAATTTCTCCTTTAAACAAGTTCTTGCTTTTTATTTTTCAAGCTTCAGCAATCTCCTCCTCAATATCAAGGACTCTCCTTCCTCGGGTCCCTTCTACATTGTTGGGTGAAACCACACTTTCTTCTTCTACTCGTGCCACATGAATTCTTGCTTATTTGCCTTTGCCGCTATTTTGTTAAACGAGTCTACTCTACCTCTTGAATAATCCCTTCCTTTGGTATCTTGGGTATAGTTACTTGTCTGAGAGGTGTTGGCTTCTTGTTTTGTTTGATATCCTCTTCCACCACTAGACTATCCTCTTCCATGAGAGAATCTTCCTTGCCTCTTGCATTATTTTTTTGCTTTCTTGCTAATTTTTCTTCTGCCTTCAAGGTATATTGATAGGCTTCTTCAAAACTTCGTATTTGAACCATACTAATCTCATATTGAATTGAAAATCATAACCCATTTACATTCACTTTCTCAGCATCATCATCAACGTAGCCCAATTGAATACTCATTTTGTAGAACTCCTCTAAATATTCTTTGACATTTAATTCTTCTTGTTCCAAATTGTACAATTTTTAAAATACACAAAGTTGATAATCGGCTGGTAGGAATTTTGCCTCAATTTCGTTACCATTCTATCCCATGATTTAATCTTTTCTTTGCCTCTTCTCTATCGGTCTCTTTGCAAATGATCCTACCATTGGGATGCATGTCCCTTCAACTTCGTACAAGCAAACTTTACCTTCTCCAGATCTTCAATCAATTCAAAATCAAAGTATTTCTCCATCTCAGAAACCTAGTCTACAAGCTCTTCAAGATTCAAACTACTGTTGTAACTAAGGGGGTCCAATCTTGGTTTACTGTTGACTCTAGACATTGCTTTCAAAAATCTTCCTTATGCTTATCAAACAACCAGATCTAGCAACTAGACACACAAATTCATACAACACAATTTAACTTGCAATTTTATTCAAATATGGAATTGAAATTATAATTTCTTTGAGTACAATCAAATATGCATTACAAAAAAAATTCCACCAACACAATTTTCCCCCTTTCTTCTTTTAATCTTCATCCTTAATCTTGTTCTTCAAAAATATTGTTCTCCTTCCCTTATCTCTTCTACAATAGGTTACATCTAAATATTCAATTGTTATAATAAAAATAATATTTTGCAGCAATCAAATTTATAACACCGTTGCTCATACATATAACACGAGGAATAATCCGCAACCAAAACAAACACCTTCAACATCCCTCCCATTACCTAATCCTATCTTGCCTAGTGCTCCTCGTTTGACTCCAAACAATGGAAAGGAATATAATCTTGTTGAACACCTTAAGAATACTCCCGCTAAGATTTTTGTATGGGAACTGCTTCAAGTATCACCTAGTTATCATAGCATACTTCAAGAGGCCTTGCAACAAGTTATGGTTCCTTCTAACACTAGTTTAAACGATGTAGCAGCACTCATCCAACAGATGAACAAAATGAACTTGGACATACTCTTTCACCAAAGTGAGCTACCTCCCTTGGAAATCCAGAAGAAGTATGAAACTTTCAACATAATAGTCCACGTTGGCCAAACTGCAATAAGACGGACTCTTGTTGACAATGGTTCGGCCCTAAATGTATGTAGTGCGAACCTTTTGAAAAGACTTATGATGAGTAAGAACAATATTAAACCTGATTCTTTATCGATTCAAGGATTCAACAACATAGGAAAACAACCACTCGGAGTCATCACATTACCTACCAAAGTTGGGGAAGTAACATTACAAACTCCAATCCACGTTATGCCTGATGATCTTTCTTGCAACCTCTTGTTAGGAAGACCATGGATTCATGAAATGAATGGTGTGCCTTCCACTCTACATTGTATCATGAAGTATGTCTATAACAACAAAGTCTACACACGAAAAGCTGATCTCGAACCTAAAAGTTGCTTGATGTCGGAAAGAGACGAACGGAACCCTTTGGAAGCATTGGAATCCTATACACCACAAACCACAACAGAAAAAAAAAAAAAGAACAGGAAACACACATTGATGAACTTACTAAGTTGTGGGAAGACGATTGGGGTTCCTTAGGTTTCGCACCAACATTCATGGGCTAATACAAGATTATAAACAAAGAGTCAGAAAAGGGAAAAGAAAAAGCAGTAAATTCAACACAAAATTTGAAAATATCCACCTCAACTACTTTAGAAGAGCAAGCGAATTACACAACACATTTCGATGAAGTTGATTATGAACAACCACCAAATCCTAAAGAAATGAAAAAGCTTTATGAAAGAGGTTTATAAACTTATGAAACAGCTTGGTTATAGTGGAAAAGGATGTGGTGCTAGAGAACAAGGTATTTGTGTCCCTATAGAACCTAACACACATGAAACAACTTGTGGTCTTGGTTATTGTCCTTTGATAGAAATTGAACCAACAAACAAGCCTTCACTCAATATCAACACTCTTACAAAAGATTCTTCTAAGACAACTTTAACATTAGTGTATCTTGAACTAATAGACACCAGTGGTCTTGATGACTATCCTTTGAAAGAAACAAAAAAAACAAAGAAGTCCTCACTTAACATTGATTTCATCACTTAAAACACTAATGATTCGACTTTGACAGATTTTACACCCTCCCATAAAGGAGAGTACAAAATCTCGCAATCTAAAGAGTCTTGTGCAAGTATGAAACCTAATACTAAACAAGAGACATCTTTGTTGCAAAATACAACATCTTCCACTATTGATCAAGCAAGTATCTTGTCGAGACTCCTCCAAGATTGATTGATATCCCTCCCTCCAAGCACACGAAAGAAATTTTACAACAAGAAGAATTCATTTTGTGCATATCATAGAGTTCATGGTCATTCTACTAATGAATGCAAGGCTTTGAGTAGTAAAATCCAACATCTTAAGGAGTTTGGTGCTCTTCCCTATGTGGAGGCACCTAATTCCTCTAATTGATACTGATTCACTCTAGCATCAATCATTTTGGCTCATCCTTGTCTTGCACTAAGTGGGGGCAAGGGGTTACATAGCATTGTACTCGTATGTCACTTGTTGTCTCTTTTGGCTAGTTGACCACCTTTCATGTACATATAAGAGCAAGCTTGGAATGTGACCGACATGCCTTAAGTTGGCTCACATGTGACATATTGAGTTATCTTTAGCATTGTATTTTTGGGGGCAAGACTTCCCTCCTATTGCATAATGTAGCTTATTTCGGAAACATATGACTTGGCATAGGGTTTTCCGATGAAAACTCTCATGTCTTCTACTACTTAAAAGCAATTGCTCACAACAATGTTGTTAGCAACCGCTTTAAAGTGGGGGCATACATCGACACTCATGTTTCACTATGCGATTTTATTTATTCTTGCGTTGTGTCCTTTTCTTGGCGGTAACATTGGTTTTGATTTCCTCTGAGACCGTGACATTTCCTCTCTTGGCTCTTGGAGACATTAAGCACGATGTTTCCTAAGATGAGACCTTTACATGAACAAAGCAAAATCACCTTTAACAAAATTTTACATTTACAAAAAGCATTACATTGTGGTGCCTTATTGAAGTTATCAGGAGAATAGCATTGGTACGGTTAGTATGATGAGAAGCCAATACACTAGCATAACTTTCTCGTTATACGATGAAAAGCCTACACACTGGCATGACTTTCTCACTAAACCACCTCTTTGGGATAACTCACCTAGTGGACAGACTGAGGTTCCACTACCCCAAAGTGAGCATACACATATTTTGGGACAACTTGCCTAGTGGACAGACTGAGGTTCCACTACCCCAGAGTGAGCAACGTATAAACAACCCCATTCCAGCGTTGGGACGATTGTGCTTTTTCCTTTATTTTTATTGGCCTTTGACAAGGTATGATTATGTATCTTTGTTATTGTTGCATACTTAAGTGTCTTGAATGTCTACTTTAGTGTGAGTTTGACATGGGGTCATCCTCTCACTAAAGTGGGGGAAAAATGTAGTAACGAAAAAAGTAGCCTTTTCCCTTATTTGGTTTGGGATAATTGACATTAAAAGTGAATTAATAATGTCTTGGAGTGGTGTTGTAATGTGTTGTACACATTCACATCATTCTATGACCTTTATTTGATTAAAATATGCCTTAATTGATCATTTGCAAGAGTGTTGTAACACACTATCACACTTTTCTAAGGTTTATTTAATTAATTAAGCCTAATGTGCCCCTTTTTAATAAAATGTACCTAATGTGTACTTTATTTAGGTGTTGTAAAGTGTTGTAACACACTTTCACACTTACCTAAGGTTTCATTAATTAATTGTGGTTAATTAGAGTTAATTGGCCCTTTTAATTCAAATTCAAGCCCTCATTTCAAGGATCTAGCCCAACACCCAATAATGATATTGTATGACATTTAATTTGGCAAATCTGATGTCCTGAAAAATGTTGCTAGGACCCATTCGCCTTTATTGGCATAAGGTGTCCTCTCCACATAGGACACCCCTTTTTATGCATTTTTTAGGTGGGTTTTTGATGTAAAATCACCTCCCCGAACTGTGGTCCTGGAAATTGTGCCAACGCCCATTCGCATTTTTGGGACACCCCCTCTCCCCCCTCCCCCCTCTTTCTATGCATTTTTGAGGTGGGATTTTGATGTTAGTTCATCCCCTTAAAACACGGTCCTAGAAAGTTGTGCTCCCTTGATAGGACCCCTCTTTTTGAAGTTAATTGTGGCGGGATCCTTATAATTTTAATACCCAGATCTAAAGTCGACTTAAATTATTTGAATTTCAAGGTTAATCTCTAGATTCAATATAAATAAGGTTTTAATTCACATAGTTTCATCTAAGATTTTCAAGAGAGTTTTGAAAATCTCCGAACCCATGTGGGTCCATCTTAGTTGTCCCCGACGCGTTGAAACCACTGGTGCCAATGAACCCCACCGACCCATTCGCCTTGGGTGGGAGGAAAGAAAGTTGGGTGGGTGGGAGTTCCATAGAAGGGACGGGATGGGCGGCCCCGCTTTATCTTCCTCCCACCAATTAATCTACCTCCAAGCAGGGGGGCTAGCAGGCTGATTAATTAACCCCTACCGGTCAAATCAATGTCCTCGATTTCTCGATTGAGTGCATAAGTGCGATCGAGTGCATAAATGTCAAGGCCTAACGGAAATCGGGTCCCTCCCGCCAAATAGTCATGCATGATGATAGGGACTCCCAATTCTCCGTATCCGGCTTTCCGTAATACGACATTCATGTGATAGATGAGACTGACTGATAGAACGCTGCCCCACTCACGTGGAAACCAACCCTCCTGTGGACCATTGATTGAATGGTTCAGTCACCGCTGATTCCAGCCCTTTCTTTCTATAGTGGGGGTTCGGGCGCCATCCTAATACTTTACAAGAGCATTATAGAGCACTTCAAGAGCAATTCAAAGACATTTCAAGACAGATTATCAAGAGTTTATTGCAGCAATTCAAAGTCATTTCATCATGTCAAGTGTTTAGTGCATTCATGCATATTGTTGAGCCAAGAAAGTTGATGTAGCATTGAAAATCCATCTTGCAAGCATTATTTGAGATCAAGATCTACATTTGTCATGGCCACTTCATGTTAGATTGCAGATTTGCATTCCAAGACAACGTCCAAGATATCATCAATTACATGTTTCATGTTTCATGCTTCATTTCATTTATTTCATCATTTGGTTTAATTACCTACAAGAGGGTTTGACCAAGGCAAACCCCTATTCACTAACAATCAACAAGTTTTTATTCCCTTGAATGTGTGTTTACAAATTTACAGGTTGAAGATCAAGTGGGGAACAAATTGGAATCAAAATTGTCAAAGTTGTCAAGTTGCAAAAGTTGTCATCTACATTGCAAGATCATCAAAAGAGCTCTACAAAATTAATTTCTGACTTTTGGGAGCTAGAAACCTAGAATGGAGAGTGCAGACATTGAAGTACAGAGCCCAAAAATCAGTTTTCCCAAACCCTAAAAGGACCCATTCACCACTAAAGGCGAATGAGTCCTCTATGGCCCAAAAACAAGAAGTTTTCTACAAGGTACATATCATTTCAAGCTCTAAAAACTCCCCTAATAGTTGTTGTAATAGTTAGGATCAATTTTTTATTGTTATTTGCATGTTTTGACCCTGAATGTTTTATTAGGAGAAAGCATTAGTGGTTTATCATCTTATTGTGGTAAACCCTACTTTTTCTATTAAACAATAATCAAATTTTCAAAGTTTCAAAAGTTATTTATTGTTTAATTTGCCAAGTCAAACTGACTGCTCATTTACAATCAAAGAGATTATACAATGTTGAGTGTCTTAACAAATAGGTTTTTAATCTACCAGGTCATACCCTCCAATAGAGTGTTCGATTGATTTTGGGAGTCTTTTATATTTCCACCTAGAGAAGCCGTATACTGTCCATATTAAGCATGGAAAATTCAAGTCAACTATACCATTTATGTATAAGCAATAGAAGCTTGGTCATTAATTAATTTTAAATTTGCTAGACTCGTTGCTTGAATCACTTTTTGAAAAGGCGACGAGATTTTAATTAACTTTGGAGCTTATTCTAGGGACAATACTGACTGGAGCATTACGTGGCAATTTAAACAGAGAAACAAAAACGGTTTAATAGAATCTCGAGCCTCTTTGAATTTCTGCCAACCTTTCTTTGTTGGCAAGAACATTGGAGATGTGGCAAGTCATTAAGAAATTCAGTCTAAGGGGTTTAATACTCCAAAAACTTTCTTATTTATCTATTGTCCAATAACTGAAACTGGCATGAGTTATTTCAGTGAGTCGTGGATTTTCTTGTAGTTATGTGTGGTTCGAACAACTTCTTTGCAAAGGCGGATTGAGTATATGGCCATAGTTTGGAGTGAATTGTGTGAACAGGCTGTGAAGAGGTGAAGTTTCCAACGCCTAGTTGAGCAAACTGCAAAAGCAATGTCTCACACATGCCTTTGATCATTCAAGATGATCTGTTGATCAAAAAAGGTTAGGAATTGTATGGCAAACATTGCTTGTTAATTTATTTTTTGAAAAGAAATCAAATGAAATAAAATGCAATTTCTATCATCTCCTTGTTTGGTACAGTGGTTTCTTTTAAAATTACCAATGCCTATTTAAAATAAATGTTGCATAAGCTTGTCAAACTGTCCTCAAGCTCAAACAATCAAACCAAAAAAAAAAAAGAAAAAGGAACAACTCATTCATGTTCATGCAAACTGTCAGTGAAAGTTTCTTGAACTAGTAGATTGAAAAAAAAAATCGAGGTGGAACTCTACAATGGTATCAAAGTTGGTTTTTCTTGCCAACTTGTGTTTAAACAGCCATTTTCAGCTGCAAACCTCCTATGGGTGATGAGCTATGTGGGTTTTCCCTCCTATTTTAATTAATGGTATCACCTATCCCTATTTTTTGCCTTGAGGGGGCTTCAACAAGGTGATCCCATATCTCCTTACCTCTTCATCTTGATGGTGAAGAGTTGGGTATATTTCTAAATAAACAAAAAGCCATCAAACATCCATGGTTGGTTTATTGCACAAGATACGAACACACAAACACACCTTTAGTTTGTGGATGATATTAATTTGATGGGTTGTGTTGAAATTCAAGAAACAATTAATCTGAAGAAAGCTTTGGATATCTATTTACCTAGTTTGAGCCAACATATTAACAAGGATAAGTCTAACATCTTTTTAATACCCCCTCTAATCATCCAACAAAGAATGGTTCATATTCTCCACTCCCACATAGAATAGCTTTCATTTGATTATCTTTACATTCTCTTATATGTTGCTAATAACAAAAAGATTAGTGGAAGAAGATCATCAACAAATTCAAAATGAAGGTTAGTCATTGGACCTTCCATTGGTTGTCTTTTGACGCCTAACTGACTTTGTTGAAATTTAATTTGTAGCCTATGCTCATTTACAAATTCATGGTTATATCAACCCAAAAAGCCCCCTTTATGATTTCAATAAAGCATCCTTAATGATTTTGATGCTCTATTCAAGAAATTTGTATGGGCAAGCAGCTTGAACTCTCACAAATGAAGTCTTATTAGTTAAGATCAAGTGTGTAAGCCTAAAGATAACAGTAGCCTAGGCCTTAGGTGGGCCATTCTCAATAGCCAATCCCTAGCAACCAATGTCTACTAGAGATGGTGTAACTATCTAGATCAGTTGTGAGCTTGAATTTTGAACTTCAAATGCTTGGGTGGGGTTGTTGATTCTTAGATCCCAGGAATGAATCTAGTACATAGCAGCTCAATGGTATGGAACATAGTTTGAGGACTGCGATTCTTGGAAAATACTCTTGGGACTTGCGAGTCGTAGGGCTTGCCGAGTCTACTCGCCAACGACTCCCAAGCCAAGTCTTGGAGAGTCCGGGCTAGGACTCCCAAGTCTTGGCGAGTGACTCACGTGAGTCCTAGAGTCGGACTCCCGAGTCCTAACTTAGGACTCTTGGCATCGCCTAGAAACAATGAGTATGAATGTTTAAAACTTGTTTGTTTTTTGTTTATTTCATTTGAAATTTTGAAACTATTAATATGAACGATGAAATTTCAAATATTGAGTGTTTGAAGATAATATAACATGTGTAATATTTGAATTATGAGAAATTGATAATCAAATCAGGCTCTTATGTTCTCTAACTACATTAATTTATTTTTGTTTTTTTGTAAAACTACGGCTTTCTTCTTTGTTGAGTCCATGTCAAGTCTCGAGTTCAAGTCCTATTTTGGGCTGCCAAGTCCACGCCGAGTCTGAGTTTTCAAACTTTGGTATGGAATACGATTAAGAATGGGGCATCACTTATCAAGCATGGTTTTTGTAGATTGCTAAAAATGGTCAAAAAGCTCTCTTCTATAATGATGCTTGGGATCTTCACCCTTAAATAGTCTCTTTTTTTCCTTTCCTCCAACAAAACCTTTATAGGGGCACCATGGACCAGAATTGCTAACTTTAAGGCTCTCTTGATGTGGGGCAATCCTTAATTTATCATTGGAAGGATTCCAACAGATGGGTTGTAAGGGGCACTCCTAAATCACAAGACAACATGTTCTCTATTCTTGCAATTTAGTCGGGCTACGATCTAGAGGATGTCAATGATCTTGCATGGGGCCATGATCCTAATGGTACTTATTTCATGGACATTTGTTACAAGTTCCTTGTCAAGAAAAATGATGAGAATAGAGATTCCCCTTGGTGGAAAAAAATTTGGAATAAATTTAGCTAGCCCAAGTGTAGCTTCCGCGAATATTAAAAAGAGAGGATTGCAAGGCCCTTCAAAATGTGTTCTATGTGGTCCTAAAGAAGAATCTGTTACTTGCATATCTTTCCATTGCCCTAACTTTTTCTTTAGGCTTCTTGGGTCAATGGTGGAAGCACTAGAACTGACCCGTCATTCACGCTACCTCTTTGTCAAAGTTTTAGGCAAACATGGGCGAACCACCTTTTGTGAATAGTCTTCTCATTGTTGATTGGGAGTTTGATCTTTTCTTCATCCTCTGATAGTTCAAATGGTTGGAATGAAACCGTCAGATTTCCCAAGGTCAATAAAGTATAATTCCTCAAATCTAGCAAAAGTCTATAGATTTTATAAAGAGACAATCACTGCCAAGTACTATGGATGAGGAAATGTCTCCCTCTAATCTTCCAATTTCAAAAAGCCTCTCAAACTTCACTATGTCAGTGCTTCCTCTTGATACCCTCATCCCCCATCACAAGTGTCTAGAAAGGTGAATAGATCGAGTAAATGCCCCCCACTCCCGCCCCCCAACCTTTAAGTTTCTTCAAAATATATACTAATGGGTCTTCTAGGGAAACAAGTGCTAATAGGCTTAGAGGGGTTGGTTGTGCTAAGGATGGATCTATTTGTTTTCTCTTTTGTGTTGCTATGGGGATCGATACTAATAATCAAATGGAAGATTGCGCTTTTCTTTTGGCTCTCTTTAAAAAGTTAGTGAGTTGGGCTGGAAAAAGGTTATCTATGAAACAAATTCCTCAATCATGGTTTCTCTCCTGAATAGAGAATGGATTGAAAAATCCTCCTAGCAGCTAGCAACTTTAGCTAAGTAAATTCTTTGTCTCACACCTCAATTTGAAGATATATCCTTTGTTCATATTCCTAGAGAATGGAACTCGATTGCAAATTGTCTTTCCTAGTGGCCTACGAAGGAAATTTACAATTGGAATGTATTTGAAGGGGTGTTCTCTACCTTCCAAAAAAGCATCTAAACTTCTCCATCTTCTTCATAATGATCAATCCAAACAATCCTCTCTCCACTATGTTGTGACTCCAATCTGATCATTGTCACTCTCCTTGGAAATTATCTACATCTTTCTACTAGTCTCATTGGCTTTTCTAGCTTCTTTGGCATGCTTGATATCTCCTTTGCATTCCTTGTTTCTCCCAATTATATAATCCTTGGTTTAAGGCTTCTATATTTTGATTCACTGGATATTTGTACAGCTAATTTCTGAAATGAAGTTTAAAGATCTGAAAAATGAGATGTCCTAATTTATAATCCTTTTCTTTTCTCTTCCTTATTTTGGGCTTTGTGGTCAACTTGTTTTGTGAGTAATTCTGAAATTGAGTATGGTTATCCAAGGGTTTGAAACTTTTCAATCTTATAAGACTACCTAACTTTTCCTCCCTACTCTACAACCATTTTCTCTCCAAAACTTGCCCTTATTACTTTGATACTATATTACCAAATCAAAATCAAGTATGGGTACATTGATATTGTATGCAAGTACAACAAAAAAAATTGGGTCGGGTACATTCCAATTACTAAAAATAATAAATATATACTTAACAGCAACCTAAAAATGGGAATTAAGTTCATACTACCACATCATGCATATGTTAAACAAAACTACCATTAATATTACAAATGCAATATACTAATTTGATATCAATTTATACATCTTGAATGTCATGATAGACATTTATTGTTCAATATTAAAATAATATAGTTAATACTTAGTGCCATATAGGTCTTCATCAAGACCAACACGTAATGTCCCTTTCAAGAACATTTCTTATTTTTGCCTTTGAACAATAATTTTTACTCAAAATCATAGTTGCATTATATTTAAAAACATGACTTTATCTAAAATTATGTCGAAAATGTCATCTTGGCTCCAAGATGCTCCCAAAATGTCGAATCCGCACATGAAAAGTATCATTATACTCATCTTGGCTCCAAGAACTCAGTACCGCTGTCAAAATACCTTTCCAATAAAGCTAGCGCTCTCCAAGAAAGTTGGAGTTTCCAAGGATGTTGGAATGGACCAAAAAAGGGACATTACAAATTGGAAGATTATAAAATTTGAATCTTAATGCAAGGTAGGAATTCCTCATGTTTGACAATAGGTGGATGATTCAAAATGTGAACACCAAAGTGAAACTTTGTGATAGTTAACACCAAAATGTAACTTTCTAATAGTTGACACTAAAGTGGAAGATTTGGAAAATGCAAGCTGAAAAGTGGAGGTTTAGAAGCTAGCAAGCTATCAAGTGATTCCATCGCTTGGCAAGGAGTAGAAAAATCCTACCCTTCACCAAATCAGAGGATTTTCAAATGATTTTTCCAAAACCTTTGAACTTCTCTTAAATTTCTTCCACTTTTCCATTTTTGAGCACTTTGCCAAAAAAAATGCTTTAGATGAAATTTTCCTCTTCTTATTGCCTTTCTTCCTTATGAATTCCCTTTTCACATGATGAATCTTGAATATTCTCTAACAACCTTCTAACCCTATCATTCACTGCCATTCCCCAAAAAAGCAAAAAAACAACTTTATAAAACTAGAAAGTTCGGTTTTTGAGCTTTACTCCTTAATCCAAGAAGGAGAAAAAGGAACGTTATTTTAAAAATGAAAAGTTTGATTATTGATAGAATTCCAAACCATCCATAGTGGCAACTTTCTGCTTGGAAGATGACCACAATATATGATTTTGTCTCAACAAGCTGGAGTAGATTTGCCTCAATCTTAATCCTTCTTGCATCTACCAAGCATTTTCCACCATAGTCTTTCTATTAACTTCACTCTCTTCTTCCTCTACATGTACTAGATTCTCCTCTAGCATTCAAAGCTTGATCATCTCCATGATGAACATCTTTCATACATTGCTAGTTGACCAAGACATACCAACACCTAAGGACTTGACTATTTGATAGTGTAATAATCCTCGTAGGGCATTAGCTTAAATCCAAATAAAACTTTCCAATCAACTCCAACTCTAACTCTTTTTTATCATCCAATTCCCAATATGGGCAAGGTTAGAGCATATTAAGATTAGAATGAGAACAAGGGAATTACATGAAAGATGGTAGTTGGCCTATTAAAATATTAAATGTAATATTAATGGTCATCTTAGCTGTAGTTAGTTGAACATTAACTTAGTTAATGTTTAGTAACTTTCGTTTACACTTTCATTTGTTTTAGCATCTTTTTGCTTTCTATTTTAGTTATAGCTTTAGTTAACGATTGTTTCTTTTTAGAAAAATCGTCTTGTAAACTTCTTTATAAGGAGCTTTCATCTCCTTTTGTAAACATGCAATTATAAATATCAATTTTTTTTAATGGTATCAGAGCTCAAGCTCGCACTTGATTAGTTTTTTAAAATTTCTTAATTTTCTTTTAACCGATATTTTAAAAAAATAAAAAATCGAAGAAAAAAAATTTAAAATTTTTAGTGGGCCAATTTTATTTTTAAAATTGAAGGGTTTGTTAGAAAACTTTCAAGAAAATTTTTGTGGGTTTTTATGAAGAAAAAAAAATGAATGTTTTTGGGTCGTTTTTTGAAGGGTTTGAACCATATTTTTTGAATAAGTTGCAAAGGATTTTCATGGCTAAAGACTTTCCTTTTAGCAGATTTTCTCCTTGGTTTCTGAGCGATTTCTTTTGGTGTGCTAGGTGCGATGGTTTTTTGAACATTTTTTGAGATTTTGTGATTCCAATTTGTTGTTTGGCATGACCCTACCTTCTTCTCTACTTGTGGGTTTTGCATTTTTGGTGATTTTCTTAAAAATCATGGGCGATTTGTTCTCAATTCTTGGGTCTACGCAATTTCTGGAAGTTTCTTCTTTTTTGGGCGATTTTGAAAAATCGTGTTCACTGTTTGTGGGCAAATTTGATGCTTTCATAGTTTTTGACAAGTTTTTTTTTATAAAACTCGTGTTTTCATGGCAGCCTGAAAGGGTTGTTTTTTCAGCCAATTTTGCAAACAGTTTTTCGAAAATAATTCTGATAAAATTTGCTAAAAGAGTTTTTGAAAAAATTTCTATTAAAAATTCAGTTTTTGAGCTTTTCTTTAAGACAATTTTTTTAAAATCACGAGTTGTGCCAGCTGATTGTCCAAGGTTTGTGCCATGTTGTACCCAAACCAATTTTTTTTTGCTTCAGCAAGGCATTTTGCTTAAAATGGTCTACACCTTGTAAAAATGATGTCAAAACATAGTTTTTGGGCAATTCAAGTATGGGCTTTCAGTCAATGTGATGCCACGGAGATACTAGCAAAATTTGAAAAAAATGAAAACTAGGGTTACTAGACCCCTATTTTTAGGTCAAAAACCCTAAAAAATGAAACTTGTCAGAATTGGTTGAAATTTGTTTTGATTGGCTAATTTTGCTTCACGATCACAATGGTGAAGTCGGATTCAGTTAAAACTCAATTTAAGCCTAGTGGGTAGTTTTCATTTTTGCAAGTGATAAGTTAGGTTTTATGAGCTCATCAATGGAAAATGGCCAGGTGCCAAGTGTCGAAAACTAAGCTAAAAACGCTTCGGTGATGTTTCTATGGCAAGTTTTGTCCGAAAAGTTACTTCATCTCGGAGGGGTTTTTTGACGAGGTGAAGATGCTGTAAAAATGGCTAACTCTGGAATAAAAAGCACAACTTTGAGCTAGGGGCGCCCTTCATTCTGGAGGCCTAAATCAACTTTTTGTGATTTGTTTCTTCCAAGATGTCTTCTCCAAATACCTGTCAGCTTCGCGATGAATGCCAGCCAGTCCAACAGATCAATATATCACCTAAAATTGGAGATTGAACACAAAACGAGGGAAATTGAAAATGACTAAGTCTAGAGTGAAAAAGCGCACCTCCCAGTCAAGGGCGCCCATCTTTTTGGAGCTTCAGATGGAGTTTTTTTTATCAAGTGACACCTAAGAGGTTTGTTTCCATCTTAATCCAACTTCGCAACGCATCTGTCAACAAGTGAATCAGAGTTGTCATATCGTCGTGGTCAAAGGTCAAACTTGAGGTTCCAAACTTGATCAAAACTGTCTAGGCTTTGTCAAAAGCGCCCCTGGAGACCAAGGGCATCCAAGGTTTTGGAGCCTTGAATGAAGTTTGTTTGATGATTTCAAATGCTTGTCTTGTCTGTGTCAACTCCAGCTTTTTGTTGCCTGTCTCAACCAGGTCAGAGGATGTCTCAACAACCTGCAATCAGAAGATTAGTGGATTTTAGCCGGTTGTGAAAATGGCTAACACTGGTAGGGAAAAGCACCCTTGGAGGCCAAGGGCGCCCATGTTTTAGAAAGGTCAAATTCTCAATGAAAATGATGGAAACTGCCTGAAAGTTTTCTAAGTCTGAGGTCAAAAAAGCGCCCTTGGAGGCCAAGGGCGCCCATGATTTTGAAGCCTCAGATTGTTGAATTATGGGTTGTCGCCTCAGGGAGTCTTTTTGTTAGATTTGGTCCTGCTCTTCAATGAAACTGTCATCTAGTTGATCCGACATGGCAGTCAATCAAAATCAGTGGTCAAACGTGAGTTCCAACGAGGTTTTAGATTCAAATTTTCAGAAAAATGTCTATAAGTCTGGAAAGGACGTCTAAAGTCAAAGGTTGACTTTTTTAAGTCAAGAATAGAAGTGTGCATGAGAGGTGAAGCAGTTAACTGAAAATTGATCTTCAGTTCAGCTCTTTCCAAGTCGACTTCTTCTATGGCCTATTTTTAGTCTGTAACTGACTAAAATTAGTTTGCATGCATCTGTTAACTAAACTTCTCAAGGTGGCGCCCTAATTAGGGTTTGTTCTTCTTTCAGTTAACTGATTTTGAAGCCAATTATAGGCCATGCATGGGTTTTGAAGGCTCAGATAGACTTCAAGCACTATTTCCAAACATAGCATGCATTTCACATGCTTTAGAAGATATTTTCTTATATATTTTGCTTATGGCGTCCATTATTCTTCATCTGAGTTGGCAAAAATGTCTTTTCTTGAGCATGAAAATGATCTAAAGGTACTACAAGTGTCAAATTCCATTGTTCTTCATAGCTACAAATTCAGAGTGTTCCGGAGAAGAATATTTCAAACTTTGTTTTCCATTTGCATGCAAGTTTCATCAGATCTACTTCAAGCATACGCGAATTTCTACAGAAGAAGATTAAAACAAACAAGATAAAAACTTCTATTCTTTTGTCTTATTTTCTCTTTTCTCGTCTTAGGTTTTCTCCGCATGTCAAAAAAAACAACAATTTCTTCAAAAAAGCATCATCTGGGTTCGAGTATTTCGGCATCAATGACAATACCCATGTCTTAGTTTATTTTGTGAAAATTGCCCCGCTGCCTCTATTCTAGAGCACTGTGCTTTTGTTTCATAATTCTCTTTGCATGTGGGCCTAAGACACGTTTTTACGGAAATCTATTAATCTGGGTTGTCTTAGAATTCGATTCTACACAAAACCCAAGTTCCAAATTTTCGCAGGAAAAATTTCCCCCAATGCCCCTAACTGTCGGTTCAAATCTTAACCAAAAACCTTTTGCATGCAAGCCTAAATCACATTTTTTTGCAATTCTAACTATTAAGGGTGTATTAGAATTTGATTCTACACAAAACCCATATCTCAGAATTTTTCCCAAAAAATTTACTTTCATTTGCTATTTTTAGCCTATCCCAACCTTTTTCAGCCTTTTCCAAAGTTGTCCATGTTGATGTTATAGCAACTTAGGGTTGCACTTCCATTGCACAAATTACAAGAAGAAAGCATGAATTAAATGAATAGCCATTCGGCTATTTAATTCATGACTATAACATTTAATAAATGCAGAGGGCCGACCCTATATGATTCGCTTGCTTTGATTATCACTTGGGCTGACCTTATTTGTAAATTGTTGTTTATTATATTACTTTAGAGGGCTAACCTATCTTGAAGAGGCGCCTCTCTTGTATATATACAAGGTCTTACTTGTCATTGTATTCATTCATTCAAGTCAAGTAAATTCGCAATTAAGAGCAGAATTCGCACCTTCATAGCAGCAGCTTGGTTTCAAGGAAGATCTCATATTCATTTGTATATCTTGCATCTAGGAGAGGTGCGATTTCTTTGTATCAAGTATTGGCCATTATTGGGCCTAAGTTGTAAGCAGATTTCTGCTCTTGTTCTACTTTATATAAGAGATTCATTTGCTAGGTTTTTCTCCCTCAAGAGGAGGGTTTTCCCAGGGTATCTTGTTGTGTTTATTGTCTTATGTGTTGCAATATTATTAAGTGCTTTCATTGTTTAATCTGATCTAAGAAACACTAACAGTCTAAACATACCCAACTTTACAGTCAAAAATCTAGTTTTTCATAATGCAATATAATCTCATAGATTACAAAGCCAAACAAGTCTTTCTTCATAATTTTCTGAAAACTACTGATACTGACTTGAGTCATGTTTATCCCGTCATCAATCTAAATACATTGGAGGGTATTAGCAGTACTACAATCAGGGATCTTGAGCGTCCAAGGATACTTGCAGTGGCATCCATTCCCATCTCAGTCTTTGATCTCGAGTTCATACTTGCTTGTGTTAAGCATTATGACTCGTCTACCAGACAAATCAAGTCGACGGATGGAAGGGTTCTTTGTAGCCTTAAACCGAGGGATGTAGAAAAATGCTTTTCTATTCCTTCACGCTCAAATCATTTTGCAATATTCATTCCAAATTGTGACAAAATATGGGAGGAGGACAAAGACAGATTGCAAAAGAAAGTAGCTCAGCGATGGTTAAAAGCTCAAAAAACCAACATGCCAAAGAAAATTGGGTGTGGTGAGTTTAAGGATGAGATCGCCATTTCAATAACTTTACTCAACCGGTTAGCAGGTCAAGAATACGCAAGCGTTTTCAGACCATGGATGTTCTACCTCATCTCTCGAGCTATTGATAAGAAAGAAACCTTTGACTGGGCAATGTTTATGAGTGAGTGTCTTCACGAGCATATTACAGATTTCCTTAAGATGCACAAATTCCACATGGTGACCTTTCTAGTTTACTTGGTTGCATTTTAAGGCAGCTTTAGACTATTGAAGACCAATGGAGTTTTGGGCATTCAACGAGTGCACGAATACTACTCTCAGTTGGAGTTTTTGAAAGTTGAACAAGACTTTAGAGCAGTAAATGATCACTTTCTTATGAAGACAATCAGAGATTTAGACAATGAGATGCATGTTAGAATTTCCTCAAAGGTGCAATCAGCAATGGAGAGCTGGGCGGATTGGTTCATCCAATTCCCTACTTACACATATATCCGGATGTATGGATATATAGGAGAGCCTCTGATGCTACCGAGGTACCCGTCAAACAAGGTTCTTTTCATAGAGTTTATGAGATGGGCGCACGAGGTTCACACTTTCCTTCGTAATCGACACAAGCTAGCTTTCACCTTTCCTTTCGGATTGGGTATTTACAAATGCAAGACAGTTGTTGATTGCAAGCTAATGGCGAACAAGTTAGAGAAACCCCGGCTCGAGTGTTTTCCTCAGAGGCGTTCCTATGATCTGTTGGGTCATTATTCAACAAGGTTGCAGCGAAAAATTTCACATTCGACAACACTTGAGGACTTTTGGGTCAACTATGAGGATGACTTTGAGGTGCATCAACGTCATTATTGTAGGCTTACTCTCCCACAGATTGCTAATTTCTTGTCAAAGGATGTGGAGGGTTTGTCTGATGATGATGGTGAGATACTTCTCAATTCATTCATTAAAGATCAAGTCGCTCGCCAGCCACTTCGCCAACTTGATTGGTATGTCCCAGTAAATACTTCAGTAAAAGACTTGTCCAAGTCAGTTATTAAAATGAGCATGTACTTCCTTGAGAGCAAGCGGAAGCGAAGGGTGATTCCAGTTGCAGAGTCGCCAACAGTGGTGATTTCTTCTTTGCCTTCTACTTTTAGGGCGAAGCCTCGAGTTAAGGTTATCTTGAAGCCGCCTGAAGGGGTTAAGATTGGGTTAAATTCAAAAGGGAAGAGCATCACCAAGAGGAAACTGGGTGAGAGAGCCAGTGTTTCCAGTTGCAGAGCCAGTACTTCCAATTCCAGCAGAGACAATAGTTCCATCAGAACCAACAGTTCCAGCAGAACCAGTAAATCAGGTTGAGGCTGGTTCGTCATCTCCAGGTCCACCTTTCTCATCATAGTCGTCTCCTATAGATATTGATTCAGAGCTTGAGTCTCTAGTACACGAGACCTTCATACCAGTGGATCCACCAGTAGCTGACACGATAGAAGCAACTCCACCTCGAGAGGATAGCATTGCTTATTCATCTTGGCTCGAGAGGTCATTGGGAAGAGAGAGGTGTATGCCTTCATATGAGCTTGACTTATCTGAGTTCGGTAAACCTTATCAGAATAGGTTGAATAAGAGGGCCAAAAAACAGGTCAACATTGAGAAGAATCTTGAAGCCGAGATCATCATAGAGGTTGCTACACCTCCAGAAGGCATGAACTTAGATGAAGTTGATGTTGGTGACTTTACCTTTGTCAAAACAAATCTAGGTAAGAGTACTCAACACAACGATGTGAGCCTATTCAGGGTCATCACGAGTAATCTGGAGGAACGTGTCATGAAGGACAGTGAAGATAAGGCAATTCTCAAGGCTGAAATAAGGCAACTCCGCATGTACATCTTGAGTTTGCTTCATGGAAACGAGGGACAAGCACCTTTACTCCCGCAACTTTGAGAGACCACCGCAGATCAACAGAGGATTCGCTACTTAATTAATCGAGGAAAGTTGTTAGATACTTGGATTGGGGACTTCATCATTGTTGGTCGACACCTCCTTACAGAGCTGTATCAGTTGAGGGTTGAAGCACATAGTCTTCGCCAGAGGATTCAAGAGCTCGAGATCTTCATAGCCGAGCGTAAGCTGAAGGATCTGATTCTTATATCATGGCTTGCCGGTGCCTATGACGCCATTGAAGCAACAAAAAATAAAAGGAAGGTTTTCACTTGGAGAGAGTTGTATCTTTGCAGAGTGGAAACGTATGACAGAGTTTCTGCTAAGATGGGTGTGATTCAAGACAAGTTTATTGCAGCTCTTCGATTTATCAACAAATACATCACCCAAATCCCATGTCATTATCCGCATGAGAATGGTACATACGCCAAGTTGGAGGCAGTTCAGGCTGAGTTCAAAGAGCTAGTTCATGGTAACCTAGGTGGAGACCCAGAGGCATCCAAGTTGGAGGAGTTCTCATTGTTGACTATCAGTTTGAAAAAGGTGACCACAGAGGTTAGAGACAGTCAGAGGGAAATCTAGGATGGAGATAAGGAGTTGGACAGACAATTGATCATCGTGGACAACGTCAAAGTGCCAGATGATGATACCATCGTAAATTCCTGGAGGAGATGGTAAATGGAGAGGACTTAGAGTAGACGTCCAGTTAGATCCTGCAGTTGTTTACAAGGATGAGTCACGAGCAGTAGTTAACTCAACATCAATTCTTGAGTTTTCCCTGTTGACATTAGGCACGCCTATCTCATTCTTGGAGATATTTTTGCAAGAGGATGGACTCTTAGTTAGTGTTAGTTAATTGATGTTAGTTATCGGTTAGCTTTTCTTTCAATAAGGACGTGCATGTTGCACATTGTCAAGTTAGCATCATTTGTATCGGTTAACTGATGGTAGCTTGCCAGTTAACTGTATAGTTTCCTTTATTAGGGTTTAGCAATAGGATCTTGCATGCACTGCAAGACTGTAGTTGACTCGAGGTGATTTTAGGGTTGCCTACACCTTTGATGTCTATAAATAAGAGCTTTCAGCTCATTTGTAAATAACTTTTGCATGAGAGAATAATATATGTTGTGCCCACCTTGCCTATAATATTGCTTATTTTGTATTTGTTCATGAGTATTTATTATGATAATGAATTGTTATGCCACTTGGGTTTCATGCAATTATTATGGTGAATGCTCAACTTAGTTAAATATAGTGGCTGGTTCAATCATAGATTGCACGCATGTCTCGCATATGCAATTTACTGTCCTAGTTGGCTATCCTTTATGTTTTGTTATCAATAAGCCTATTTGAATTGAGCAAATTGTTGTGCCAACTTGCCTTCATGTTGAGAGTTTGTACCTAAAGCTTATTGTGTGATGTGTGTGATAATAAGCCTATTCAGCCAAGCAAATTGTTATGCCACCTTGCCTTCACGTTGTGAATCTATACCCGGTTTATCGTGTAAAACCATTCCTACTCTTTTTCCTCATGCTCAATTTTCTTGAGGAAATTGGATATATTAAAGTATTTAGTTTTAGTTGTAGTTAAGACCTGCAAAACCAGAGAAAACCCTTAGCTGCAACGTCCTTGGTTTCCTTAACCTTGTACCTCTCACAGTTGAGTCGAAAAAGATAGGTTTAGATTACTTTACTTTTAGAACGCATACTAGCAAAAGAGGGAGCTTCCCTTGCTAATTTGAAGAGCACTCATCACATAGTGTGCATAGTTGTCTGTTTTAACTTACACACCAAAGGTGTTAGTTATTACGCCAACATGCCAGTTGATCACAGAATTACCTCATTTTTGGAAAATGAGAGGGATGGCTGCTTTGTCCAACGTCATGTTGGAAAGTATGCAAAGATTCAATGGGAAAAGTTATACTACCCGGAAGCAGAGGAAGCTCACAATTTTCGAGTGTCGATGCCTAGATTTGATTGTTCTGCGATAAAGGATCAGTAATCGTGTGGCAGTTATGCTTCTCTAGTTAGTCACCGATGATATGTTTCCAAAAGATTATGGGTAGATTTAGTTTATGTTTGTAGGATGGCCATTAAGGGAGGTATTAAAATATTAAATGTAATATTAATGGTCATCTTAGTTGTAGTTAGTCGTCAAGTTAACTTGGTTAATGTTTAGTAACTTCTATTTACACTTTCGTTTGTTTTAGCATCTTTCTGTTTTTTGCTTTAGTTAGTTTTAATTAACGATTGTTTCTTTTTAGAAACATCATCTTGTAAATTTCTTTATAACGATCTTTCATCTCCTTTTGTAAACATACAATTATGAATATCAATTATCTTTTCATGACCAACCAACTTGCAATAAAGCAATCATAGAATCGCTCAAATCAAAACAATTGGTATTGAGTACAAATCCTTATCAAGCCAAACTAGTTGATTACAAAGTACAAACAATAGAAATGTACAACCAACAATCACTAATCCATTCAAACTATACGACCAGACCATGAACTTAACTGAATAAATCAGTTAACAGCCACAATAAATCCCTAACACCTTCCCTAGAATGACATTCATGCACTTGTACGACCTCACATGGTCTACAAAAAAACTATACAACCAACAATGGGTACTTCTACAGCTGTAATATTATTTCAAATGGGACAGCCTGCACAAAGTTTAATCTTGGCAAAATAACATTCTAATAAATGAACAGCAATACTAATATAACATTCACTGCAAAACTCTGAATCTAGTATAAAATATTGAAAAATCTCACACCCAAACTTAAACACTGAAAACAATGTCTGATGAAGCCCACTATCAATCCATGGATGAAACTACACTAAAAACTAGGAGAATTTTTGTCCTCAAAGCTTTAAAAGTTCAGAGAGTTTTAATTCTCAAAAAAAGAATAAGTGTGCACATGCATTCTAACAAAAAGAAATTGTTTCAAAAGCATGTAGTAACCCTTTTTTGAAAAAACACCTAATATTATAACCTTTTGAAGGAAATTAATTAATATTTTAAATCTTTTTGACTAAAATTCCCAAAAGTTATAAAATAAATAATCAAGTGTCATTTTTATCATTTTTTTGCACAATGGGCCTAACAACATTTTATTTGATGACATATAACACCTTTTTAAATAGTTAAATATAAGTTATCTTTTAATTTTTACTTTCCAACAACTTAAATATTTAATTATTTAATTAATTTTCCCTTTTTACCATCTTGTTAGCCTACAGGAAAATTAAGTAATTAGGCTAAGGGTCATTTGTGAAAATACACTCGTGAAGTGGGCATGACAAATAAAAAAAATATCATAGTTGGCATTGATGTAACAAGAATGACCTGACATTTTGCTACACATATGTTGATCTTGAAGTTTTTTAGGGGTAGCAATTTTGGGTACCAACAATATGAAGGTCTGAATTCCAAACAATTGGCTGCAAACCCTTGAACGTGTGTTAGAAAAATTTAATAAAATGATGTCCCATGATAAAAATCAGGTATGCAACCTTCCTACAATGAAGAAAATAGCTGAAACTGAAAGCGGTACCTTTGAAACTTGACTAAAACCTCTGCAACCTGCAAACCACAGTGCTGAAAATCTGCCCTTCAATGTTGTACAGTGGAAATGAAACAATGATCAAACCATGTCGATATATAGAGTAAGACACTCTGGTTTTAGTGTTTTATTGCTGCTTTTATACGTTTTCTTCTCTGTTTTAACTTTCTCTGCAGATAAGTGTGCTTTTCCTGTGCTCCAACAATCTAAAACATGATGAGAGCAGTTTAGGAAGGGGACAGCTGCTTAAAGCTTCACTAAAACAGCATTTAAGCATTCCTTCACCTTTCTATCTGCTTAACATTGTCATCTACTGGGCATTATTTCCAAAGGTTCTAACCACTTAAACAGTTTTCGTATCCTCATCAACCACACTTTCAGTCATTGCTTGCCACTTAAAACGTGACAAGATCAGCCTACGCACATTTTCAGACTTTCAAAACCACTAGAATGTTATCATCTATCACTCTGGAAAACTTCTCCTTCCCTCTAAATACATGATACCTTCACTAAGAGGCATGCTTTAGCATGATTATAGCCTCCTGAATTGTCAAACTTCAATGAGGTGCACTTAAGCATCGTCTTTACTCGTTACCACTTAAAACTTGACCTTTTCCTGCAAGGCACACTTCTTGGCTATTATCACCACTTTCAACATGACAAAACCTATTTAGGAGCGTACTTGGGCTGTTTATGCCATTTACACTTGGCAAATACATGTTATGCATGATTTTGCTATATCCTTTCTACTCTCAACATGACAAGACCTGCTTTGGAGTACTACCAATTTGTTATTGCCATCTTAATCTTAGAAGAATTTATTGTTCCTTACCTTTTCACATGACTTGACAAACAGGTTAAACAACCTTAAAGACAACAAACCTTGATTTGGATGGGACAAGCCACAAATGCAACAAGAACAAAATAATGGAACTCAACAATCTATCGAACACTTTGATAAACAGATTCAATAAGACACAAGAGAATGGCCTTCAAAAGACAAATTTCATAGGAGTACAACAAAGATCAAGATGTGTTAACTTGGTGATGACTATCAAGGCCCTACCTAGGGTCTCGTGGATAGCATTTTGGTGCTTCGTTTCAATTTGATGGCCTATATATGTGGACCATGTAGGATTTGTGAACATATACATATTGTTGAAGTATTCATGATCAACTTAGTCAGTTCACAGACATGTCCAGAATTTTGACCATCACTATCCCTTCTAGGGCATTCCAAGAAGCAATCAGTGATTAACTTAGTGTGCAATTCGAAATTTGTTACAGCATTTTGTCACTTTGGATGATTGACTTACAATGACTTACTTCATGTTTTAGGCAAGTTTTGGAGCTTGCGCATGGTAGCTTAGAGTGATCAACTTATTGTTGGGATTCACGTGAAGCTTCAGCATTTAACCATTATTAACACTTGGGTTATGGGGGATGAGACTACCACATCACAATTCCTTTGCAAAAAACTATGGACCGTTATTTTTCTCACATTTAGATGGAAGTTGACTTTTATCCTTTGAAAAAGAATTAAGATGTGTGTGCTATTTCCTTTGTGAAGAGCAGAGTTATACTTTTAGTTTGATTCAATCCCATCACTTAGCCCATGTGTGGAGCAACAAGATTGTTCAATTCTAACGAAGTGGATATAGGAGCATTGATTCCAATACTACATGCAGTTTGAGTCCATAAATTTGGTAGCTTTTTCAGATTGCTCATTTGTGGCAAAGATTTGGCTAATTACAGGAATCGCTCAAGCTTTTGAGAGATGTCACCGAAAGTGAGTAGGATTCTCTTCTTTCAAGAGGTTTTGCTTGTTTATATCACCTTTCTTTGGCCTTCCGATTTTGTTTTAGGGGGATGTTTGAGTGGTAAACCCATCTTTTAGGGTGCCTACAAGTTACCAAGGTGTAACTCACAAACGTATATTGTGTACTTTGCAATTGTAACTTGCTATATAATTGTATAGGGGTTAAAGCCTTAATGGGTCACCCTACCTTTTGTAGCTTGAACATTTTTGTGTCATTCTATATTATATTCCTTTTTTGGTGTTTTTAACATCACCACATATTCTTATCCATTCTTATGCTTGTCAAATTTCTTATTTGTTCGATCATGGATTTATCATTAATCCCACAGGTTGCTTTCTTTTGATGTCTTTCTTCAACAACTTTGTTCATTAGTTTGTCATTTATTTGTTCAATTTTTAAGATTGGCTATGATTGTATAGTGCTGATGGTTTTTATAAATGACAATAACACAATTAGAGCTTGGTATTACTCACATAGGGCCAAAATATAATTCTAGATATTTATCTACACGGCTTTCCCTTAAAACACTTCTCATAAAACATCACATTCATTACATATGCAAACTTATACTACTTTACACAACATATGAACAAATATGAACATACCAAAATATTGAATTAAAAAGAATATCTTCATTCATCATATTTGTAGTATACATTATCACCAACATACCCAACCTCAACTCACATTGAAATATCTTTATCAAACTTACTATAGTATGCAGCAACTTGAAATGTATTCACTAACAAATGTCAAATACGTATGGAAGTAGAACATGGTCCTTCTTTTACTTGACTGAAATAGTCTATCTAACCTACAAGAACTATCATTAATCCAAAAGTAAAACAAGAACCGTGAGTGCATTACATCTTGCATGGTTATTTATTTTCTTAATGCGATATTTATTCATGATTACATATACATACAAGTAATGAAATGTAATGCAAAAACACTCTGCAAAATATACCATTCACAAAAGAAAAATGCAATACATGCAGATTGGTCAACCAATTTGACTCATACTCAACTGCATTTAATAATCAGTAATAGATGTTGAAAATTATGATCAAAAGGGCTGTCATTAATGAATTGCTTTAGCTATAAATGCTAATATTCATTGGATTGTACAAGGTTTAAGGGATCAGTTGAAATTGCCATGTTCACCTAACAAACGGTAAGAGTTCAATTATGGTTACTTGTGCTCTCCAATAATTGACTATAATTTAGCTGTCATGTTCACCTAACAAATGATAAGAGTTGAAGTACAGCTACATGTGCTCCACAATAATGGATTATAATTTAGCCATCATGTTCCCCAACAATTGGTAGACATGATTTATATGGAAAGGCATGGATATAGCGCACATTGTTGGGAATAACGGACCAATAAAGTACCAGCTAGTAGCAAATAAAGTGGATCAGCTAAATGATACAAAGGTTGGGTTTCAATTCATCAACAGAGTCTATTAAATGAACCTTTAATAATAAATCATTACAAACATAACTACATTGATAGAGAAAATTTATAAATACAAACCATTTCTCAAATGTAAATTATAAGTATGAATCTATCAATTCATGTTCTCAAGAGAAGGGATCACCACTTATGTTTTTTATGCACCGAACTGAGTTATCCTATTGTGAAAGTTAACTAAAGTTTCCATGTAGACACCAATGCCTTCTTTGAATACATTCTTTATAAAAGAACACAAGATAAAGAAAACTTACGATCTGTATGAAAATGTGTAAGGAACCAATGACAACAATCTCCACTTTGATGACGAAAAGCATCCTGAAATGTATAAACAAATGACAAATCAACCATCAAAAGTATCCATATATTATCTACTATTGCAAACAGTAACCATCATTGTTTATGTCCAAGGTAATAAACCACATCATTTCAGAAAATTACTTACTAGAAAAAAAATTAATGGACAACATGAATAATAGAACAAGAACTCACCAAGTCACACACCTTATATTATATACATCCATTTTAGATATGTCAAAAAAATTAACTTTAAGTTACATTGTTAAAATTTAATCCGTAGAGGAAAGCAACGGGAGAAATCTTACTATGTATAGGAGTTTGAGTCGGACCATGTTTTTTGGATTATAAAGAAACATTTTCTTAGGCATTTCAAAAGTTGGTATTTGATGGCAACCTTTATAATTGAATGCAACACTTATAAATAGAAACCAATTTTTCATTTCCCCTTTTGAAAATTAAAATTATTGGAAGAAGCCTATTTCTTATTTCCCATAGGCTAAGGGATAAAGTACGGAAAATAATTTAATAATAATATTTTAAGTTCTCCCAATAACTTTGTGTATTGTCCCATTTTATTCCTGAATGTCTGCAGCCTGAGTTTCAAAAAGAATCAATGAAGGTAATAAATATTACACCAAACTGGCATTAAATAAAGATTAAGTTATTAAGAATGGTCAACCAGCATATGAAGAGTTGTGTCCCTTGAGCAAGATAAGGTATATAAGGAAGGTAGATCTAGAAGGAAAGGAAAGGGAGGAATTATTAGGACTAATTTCAAGTAATAGACAGCAGCACTAATAAATTAACTTATTTAAAATTAAATTATTACTCTCCAAATGCAGCGATGAAGAGTTGTAACTATTGAAAAGGCAATAGAGGTGAAGAGGTGTGACTCCCTCAAACTTGAGATATAAAAAGCGAGAGCATTTCTTTTGAGAAAGATATCCATAACATCATTCAATAATTTAATTGAGAATACAACCTTATTTGACTTTGCACATTAATTAAATTATGTTCTCAAGAGTAGTGATGATGTGAGAAAGGATGTGACTCCTAATGTGAAAGGTTGTGACTCTTCAAATGTGAAAGGTTGTGATTCCTTCAATAATAAGATATAAAAGGGGGATCATTTCCTTGTGAAGAAATCATCAATGGGGAATAAATCTATCAATCAGTTTGAAAATAAAGTAATATTCTCAAATGGTAGCCATGAAGGGTGGTGACTCATTTATAATGAACAAGGTTACCCCAAGTTTTCAGGACGGGGACGACAGGGGATGGCGGGATGAGTCCCCAAGTTTCCGATTTTTTAGGCCAAAATTAGGGATGGCAACGTATGACTATATAAAATAATAGGGAAAATTTTTAAAATATAGGGAAATTTTAAATATTCATATGATAACATGGATAAGGCATGCATAATACACATTATAGAACATTAACATATAACATTTGTGTCCAACATTATG
Organism: Sequoiadendron giganteum; assembly: GCA_007115665.2. Taxonomy (NCBI): domain Eukaryota; kingdom Viridiplantae; phylum Streptophyta; class Pinopsida; order Cupressales; family Cupressaceae; genus Sequoiadendron; species Sequoiadendron giganteum. The sequence goes on from CM021103.1 coordinate 184,722,553, forward strand.
CCAATACTCAATACGCATTCAAAATTAACATACACGAATCATGAAACAACCTCCAAGTTATAATTTATTAACTTATATCAAAATGCCCAAAGACTACATTGCTGCCATATAGTTTTCAAGTTTGTTGTGTAAATCAAAATAAAATGTCAGTAATGAATAGTGAATTCAGAATAAACAAAGTCAAAGAGCACTGCTGCCCCTAATCATCCCTCATAACCGCATCAAAATCAGAGTCATCCTCTGAGTCACTGCCACTATGATGCTCCTCCTCAACCAACGGAACCCCAACCAAACCCTTAGCTGTCTCCTCCTCATCTACCTGGGCCACATCCTCAGGATCAATATCCCACCGTAGAGTTGGAGTGTGTCGATACTCTGGAGTCTGCTGATCCTGAAGCCGAAGAGCACTATGAACAGCCACTGGCTTCTCCACTCGTCTAGAGGTAAGTCTATTCCTCTTGAAGGAGTGGATAAAGCTATACGTGGACCAATTCCTCTTTGCAACAGAGGAACTAGCAACCTGTGCAAGAAGGCAAGTAGCAAGTGTCTTCAACTACAGTGTATCCCTCCCATGATAGGTCCACCATCCAATAGGGTTTGATTGAGCTAATATAGCTCTATCCAACCTCGCCTGTGGTTTACTCAAGTTTTGGCCCATAAGATTTGCAAAGTCTAGGAATTGTGACCGAACTAGTGAAGTCTACTCTGTTGGATAAAAAATTTCAATGGCCCGTGTGAACCCATCTAAAACCTCACTATTATCACATGGAGGCACCCTACCAGGCCTTGGTGCATACCATTTTGGATTTAGAGCAAAGGCAGCCATGTGAAGCGGGGTGTTCATTATATTCCACCTTCGCATCACAATGGGCCCAATGTGTTGCTCATATAAATCCAAAGTGGGGTCCTTTGCCGAAATAACTTGTTTGATCTTCCCAAGCATATTGTCAAATGTCTCATAAATCTCTCCAAGACTAGGAGAGTCTGTATCAACATATCTAATGACATCTACAATAGGGGAGATGAAGGAGCAAATATATTTGCAAAATGCAAACAAAAAGCTCAAAATAATTAGTTGACAAGTTAATTGACATGTTAGAAACTTTAAAAATTGGAACATTGGACAATAAAATTAAAATATTAAAATCAGAAATTTAATATGAAAATCAGCCATCTAATGTCTTACCTCACATTGGCCCACCAACCGTCATCAAGGATCTTTTGTTTGACATTCTTTCCTTCAGTAGAACTTGCATTAGGCCATCTAGCCCACTCTGCATTGACCATCATTGCTTGTAGAGCCTCATACACCGCTACCATCCTCTCGAACAAGATGAAGTATGTGGCATATCTACATTCAATGTTCATTCATTGATTCAATGATTCATTAAAAAATAAAAATTTGAAACAAAATCAGATTATGAATACAAATTGAAAGTGAAACAAAATGAAGTGAGCGGCATACCTTGTCTCAACAGGTTTGAGAAATTCCTTCTTTGAAAATGTTCTAAAGAGAGCAAGTGAGGTGTGTTGATTGCAAATAAACATTTGAATATCTCTAGCTTCTGCCACTATTTTTTTCACCCAATCCAACTTCCCTATGTCTTTCAATGCATTGTTCAATGCATGAACACAACATGGGGTCCAAAATATGTGCCTGTACTTACCCTCCACCATCAACCCAACCAATTTGCACACACATGCAAAATCGGTGATCACTTGCACCACATTTGCAGCCCCAACCTCTTCTATAGCATCTCTCAAACTGGAAAACTAGAATTTTGCATCCTTACGTTTCCCCGAACAATCTACGGCTCTAAGAAAATAAGAACCAACAAGGCATGTAACTATGACATTGATGAGTGGCCGACGTCTACAATCAGTCCACCCATCCATCACTATAGAGCACCCCGTCCTCATCCACATTTGCCTCATCTCCTCCATTAACACATTAACTTTGAAGTACTCTTTGTCTAGGAGGGTGGTGCGTAGGTTATGATCTCCAGGGGTATGAATGAAGGACCAATTGTGGCTATTTCTCTCACCATTTGTTTGAAATAAGAGGAATGGGCCACATGAAATGGAATGGCATGTACAAAAAATAATTTGGCAATGGCGGATTCAGTACTTTCTCATGCTTGGTTATTAAACAGGGACTCAAATGAGGTTGCCTTTTCACTACCACTACCACTCACCTTCCTCTTTGCTCTTAAGACAACTCCACAACTATCAACCGTGGAAGGACTAGGAGTAGGCATGGATGATTGTGCACTTGGGAAACAAGGAGACCCACCTTGAACTCCACCATCACACTCTATTTGAATTTTTTGGCACTCTAAAAATAGGTCATATGTGAATGAAGGGCACACTCTAACTCCATGGCCCACCTCACCCAAAAAATGAGACCTAACTCTTGTCTAGCTGCCCCTAAATTCCTTTTCACAAACATGGCAAAACCAAACCCTACTCCCCCCAGAATTTGTCTTTCACCCATGGGTGTAATATATCGAAGGAATGGTTTTTTTGGGTTTAATGGGTGTCTTGCATAATCTTCCATGGTTTTGGTATTGGTTGATGAAGGAGGGCATTGGATTGGGGTTCTTTGCTCTCTAGTTCTACTACCAACCCCACCACTTTGCCTTCTAATTTGCATTTCAACTTCACTGTCACTTCCACTCTGCTCATGTTTTCTTTTTTTAGAATGCAAGTTTCAACTGAAAATGCAAAAAAATAAAAAAAATCAAACAATGTATGCTTCACATTTTGAAAAAAAATGAAAAAAAAAAAGGGAAAGAAAATGCATACCTCTTTGGGGTGGATTTGCACTCCCTTCAACACTATTTCAACCTCCTTTCCTCCTTCAAGCTGCTGCTCCTTCTCCTTCAATGGCTGCAACTTCTTTTGCTCTCAAACCCTTGGCTGTTCAAACAAACAAAATGCATAAAATGAGGTTAGAGAGGCCCTTTTTCCTTCATAAGGGAGTCAAACTCCATGGGGCCCACACACAATAGGTTGGGCCGATGTTTTTTAAATTGTGAATTATTTTTAAAGTTACAAGTTGCTAAAACGGGGCGGGCGGTCGAAGATTCCCCCCCCTCCCCCTCAGACAGCACTGTCTCTCAATCAATCCCCCCCTCTCTCCTTTTCAGAAAAAGAGGGAGACACTGGCTGCAAGCGCCCTGGAAACACAGGCATTTTTGGGGACACGTCCCCGAGTTCCCTGATAATGAAGGATGGTGACTCATTATTGTGAAGGGTCATGACTCCTTCAAGAAATGGATATAAAGGTAAATCAGTTCATTGGCATTCAATCAGCAATGTAATATCCCCTCCTAGTTGACATTGACGTATCCACAGGATTAGCCTATTACGGGCTCTCGCAAGCTAATAAGGCATGGAAAGAGAGTTTTATGGCAGACCTTTGGTGATTATTTGGCCTAGTATTTGATTGGATTGAGGTTTTTCATTGGATATCATTGTTATTTCTATTTATGGAAAACCTTATGTTATAATTTATTGTTGAGATGCACTTTATTGTTTTATTATATTTTCTTATATCATAAAGTGCAAGTAATTAAAAATTATATTGGAGATCTTCTAGAAGATGAAATATAATATTATTTTATTTGGGCCGACCTCTTTGAGGAAATGCATAATAGGACATTGGGGGTTCATTCTTCATCATCCAGATTTGATGTTTCTTGTTGATGAGCATTGTGGAGCTAGGGTTTCTACAGTCTATTGTCTTTGGGAACGACAACTCCCATTGATAGCATAACTGAGGGAGTGAAATATCTCTTGAAGGGTTGCATTGCTGGAAGTGGCAATCAATCATTTCGCTTGGGCAAAATTGAGTGGCCTTTGGCTAATTTTGCATTGAACGTTTGGAGTTAGGGGTGCTTGACATTTAGGAATCATTGGAGCATCCATTGGCATCGATTATTCATGATAGAAGATCACTTGGAGGGCAAATTGCAGGTCTGTTCACCACTTTATCAGGAATTTACAGTCACATTGAAGACCACGATTTTGTTCGTTACTCCATCCTTGGGCAGATTTCCTTGGAGTTTTGGGCGCTCAAGTTTAGGGACAAGGGCGACAAGGTTAGAAGCCTAAGGCGGCTTAAAAGCATTGAGAATTATTTTATATCTGCAAATCAGACCAGAACAGGGGTGGCTCAAGAAAATATTCGATTTGGCTTGTATGAGGGCAATTTCGCATCAAATTTGTTGGCATCATCACCCACCAGCCAAGGCGCCATCTTTCCAATCAGGTTCCCTTGTTGTTTTGATCATTATTTTGCATATGGTGAATGTATTGTAATCAGCTGTAGGTGCATGTTCATGGCAGTCATTGAATAAATTGTAAGAGCCAAGAGTCTTGGCCATTTTGTCTATGCATTGTAATAATCTCTCATTTGCAAATCAAGAAGAAATAAGTAGTTGCATATTCATTGTTCCTTTCAAGAAATTTCAAAGGCGATTTGTACTTAGTTAAGTTGCATGCCAACTGTTTGACAATTTGTCCATTGGTTGTAGATGATCTATTTGCTTCCTAAATTCATCTATTGCATAGAAAAGCACAAAAATAAGTCATTCTTGCATCTAGAGCTTAGCATTGCATTGTCTTATAAGCATTTGAAGTTTTTCTTTCGTCATCATTCAAGCAAACTATCAAACTGAAACACAAACTCAGCAAGAAGCACTTGCATGCCAAGTGTTTGACAAAATTCCGAATCAGCAAATTGCAAAAATTTAAGACCAGATTGAGTAAGGCTCATTACAAGCAATCATCGCTCATCTATCCATCAAGAAATCAAGCAATCAAAATATCAAAAGATCAATCAAATCATAATTCAAGCATCAAATTATTCAATCCTCAAAACATTCAAGTATCAATCATTCAATCATCAAAACATTCAATCATCAATTCATTCAACTATAAAGTCATTCAAGCATCATTCAAACATTAACTTGTCAATCCATAAATATCAATCAACTCACAATCATTCAACATATCATATCCAATTGGAAAAAGGAAAATAAAAATACAAAATATAAGGCAATCTCTTGGGAAAATAATTGGTGTCAGCCATTTAAGAGTAAATTTATCACTTCATTAAGAGGTATTTATTTAGAAATATTCTAGCAAATTCCTTTAACAATCTATTTTGAATTTATAGAAGAGTCTTGCAAATAGGGAGGCCAATCAACCTTTCGAGTCACAAAATGTTGAAGGACTAGAAATTCTTTATATCAAGCACGCCACCCCGAAATGGGTGAACTGGAGATTCTGCCATGTTTGTGGGTCGAGAGGCCGAATGGACCCAAAATCCATTCCGTGCTCTTGGGCTTGGTTGAAGAGGACAGCCTTCATACATCTTATCAAGCATGCCACCTGGAAATGGATGAATTGGAGATTTTGTCATACTCGTGAGTCAAGAGGCCAAAATGGTACCCTTGGGCTTGATCAAGGAGGACGGCCAACCTCCAAGGCGGACTAAGGGATGGAACAAAATCAAACAAACACCATAATATAAATATAAGTAACTGCCATTTAAACATCATTATTATAATTATAATTATTAAGATAATATTATAATTATGGATATAAATATAAATTACATTTAACCATTATTATTATAATCATGATTATCATAATTGGAAGACTCTGTTGGACTCGCCGCGGACTCAGCGGACTCAGGAGTCTGCAAGCTGGCCGAGTCGACTCAGCGCGGACTCGCGAGTCAAGACTCTGGCTTCGAGACTCGAGTCCTAGGCTCGAACTCCCGAGTCTTGGGCCTCGACTCTTGCCATGGCTAGAGGCTACTTTCTCAACTTTAAAACATTATTTTTTTATTTTTTTTGGCCGAGTCCTAGCCAAGTTTTTTGCCAAGTTCATGTCAAGTTCCAACTCTGAGTCCTATATTGGGTTGTCGAGTCTACGCCGAATCTAAGTTTTCAAACTTTGATGATTATCATAGATAGTATTATAATATAAATATCATAAATAAAACAAACAGATATTATTTTGGTCAATACTATAATAATAATAAAGAAATCACAAAGGAAATAATAATGAAAACTGTTGACTAAATAAACAAATAATAAATATAAACTACTTACAAAAGCATCAATTCATGAAGCGATTCCTAGACACAACGATTATGTGAAAGGATGCAACGATTACAATTTGCTAAAACACACGACATAATCCTAATTATGAATCAATTCCAAAATGGAAATGATTGCATAAGGGACACTTCCCTAGTCAAAGGGTAAGTAAGACTCTTGGTTGATCGACCCATAAAAGGAAGACCGATCCAAGACAAAGGGGCATCGATGGAATAAAGAAAAATTATATATTCTAAACAATAAATCACCAAGTCATCTAATAAAGGATATCTTATGATTTATCCTTAGAAACATATTCAAAACTTGGGCATAAGAACATCACAAGTATTAACAGCACGTGGGCAAATTATGGTATGTTCTATCATAACTATTGTGTGCAATTTATAAATATATATATATATATTTATTCTATTATTTATATTTATTATTCTTGTGGTATGCTCTATCATAACTATTGTGTGCAATTATTTATATTTATTATTCTTGCGGTATGCTCTATCATAACTATTGTGTGCAATTATATATAAATATAAATAATATATATATATATTTTTATTTGTAATTATTATTCTTGTGATATGCTCTATCAAGATTATTGTATATATTTTGTTATATATACTTACTATTCTCATCAAACAACCATGGGAGGAGCAAGGAAGAAAATACTAGTAGGTTGAGTAGATACTAGACATCCTTCTAAGTACGCCACTCCTTGATGGATGTTTGTATGCGCCACTTGGAGCCAAGGGGGTGATATCCACTCTTGGGCTTAAGAGAAGGTGTCTACAAGCCACCTATGGTAAGCCCTTCTCCCCAACCTCCACATGGATTGGTGGTTGAGATGAAATTAAGGAAGTTTCAATCATAGGAGGAATGGATAAGGTAGCAAGGGTAGGGAATGCAGCTACAAGTTGTCCACCAAGTAGACCACCCCATGTGGGATGTCTAAGTGCACCTCTTGAGGGCCAAGGGGGATGGTATATCCACTCTTGGGCTTGGTGTGATAGCTTTGGGCAGACCTATCATGCTTCTCATCCACTTTCCCTTATGATCCAACTCCCAATGCAAATTATAAATATTATGTGGTTTATGTTACTTAGATGTTTGCATGATATGAATAGATAAACATTTATTATATGTCTAATTATGTGAATTATATTCCAATATTATCTAACATGATTGTAGGACCAAAACCAAGATTTATCCTACTTAAAGCATTTAATTGACTCTAACTACATCAGCTTGTATTTCTAGGGTGAGAATTAGGGTTTTCTCAAAAGGGGACATTACACTATTTCTATATTTTTTAGGCCTTTCTCTTTACACAACTGTAATCCATGCAATATACCTTCAATCTCAATTGCATTATTCGTTATTGTGCAATTTTTATTGATAGAGCTTCAACTAGATTACTTTCCTCTAAGCATCCTGCACTGGACAAACTAGGGTTTCCCTTGGATGCTCCGTCAGTATTTAATTTCAATCTTCCCCTTGGAGGGGGTATCCATTTTGCTTTTTGTCTTTTAGCTTTGGAGTCGGGTGCAAATTGAAAAAAGGGGGGAACTTTTAATGTTTTCCATCTTTTCATAAGTTTGTCATCCCAGTTTGAAAATTTTGCTTTCCTCTGCAGTTTGATATGAGAATTCATCCATTCAGATATGTTGTTTTCAGTCATCTGCAACACTTCGTTTACATCCTTTGATTTATTTTGAAAAATTCTTCTATTACACTCTTTCCAAATATTCCAAATCAAAATTGATGGAGCCGCCTAACTATTTGACCCCAAAATGCCTCTTTTTTATGGATAGGCCAACTGATAAAGAGATCCCATAGTTTATTACACATAACGCACCAGTTGGGCCCCTCAATCCCTATTGTTTTCAAACGGTCACCCATTAGGATTCTTCCATGAAGGTCAGTCCATGTAAATGCTCCAACCTTTGGTAATATCCATTTTCCCCAATAAAGTTTATTTAGCCAATTACTTTCTACTTGCTTTATTTGGATAGATTCTTGATTTTGCTCCACACCAGATTATTTTGTCTAGCTGGCTATTCAGACAAACATGTCTTTCTTGCAAAATTCCTCTTAGACTTTCTTTTACTTCTTCATTCATGGGAGTGTCTTCAAAATTTGCCCAACAGCTTTTTCCATTTTTGCCCACTTTCACATAGTCTCGGACCAAGTTTCCATACCTGTTGCTAATAACTAGTACATGGGGAGCCAACTCAAGGTATTTTGTTAGTGGCTTGTGACCCCCACAAGAGTCTTTCCAAAAGTCTACCTTACTCCCATCATTGCTCTGCCAAGTCAAATGATTTATTATTATGTGTTTGCAATTCAACATAAAATTTCACACATGCGAACCATTTCTAGCATCTGCTATTGTTAGAATTCTTTCTGGATTCAAATTATCTAAGTACTTCCGTTGCATGATTTTACACCAAAGTAATGATGGCTTTTGATACATCTTCCAGATTAGCTTGGCTCCTAAAGCCAAATTTTGTGCCTTCATGTTCCTAATCCTTGCCCCACCTTCTGCTTGAGATTTACAAACTTCGTCCCATCGAATCAATGGAATTTTATGTTCTTCATTTGATCCTTCCCATAAGAACTTTATAAGTATGCTTTCCAGTCCTGATGCTACTTTGAATGTTAATTGCATAAGACATTGAGTATATAGGATAGCTGACAACACCGCCTTTATCATAGTTATCCTTCCCGCCAATGTCAACCATTTTCCCCTCCAACTTTTGGATTTTTCACTACACTTTTCTATTATCTGCTCCCACATGCTCAATCTTATGACACCTTTGAAAAGGGGAACACTCAAATATTTGCATGGGATTTCATCTATAATGTATCCCTTTTTGCCTCAGCTTCCCTGATTGTAGCTTCTCCATATAAGACTGTATCGTCTATAAATTGTTGGTGTGTTGTAGCTTCTACACCTTGGGCAATCTATATTCCTTTCCACAATTCTTGAATTTGATAGGTTGCAATATGCCTACTGAGTGCTTCAGCTATTATAACAAAGAGGAATGGGGATATTGGGTCCCCTTGTCTTATTCCATTCGTACTTTCAAAAAAACCGCATGGAGTACTATTGATAAGGATTGAGTATCTAATTGAAGAGATGCATTGGTACACCATTTGAAGCCATTCTTTACAAAAACCAAACTTGTCCATAATTCTCATCAAGAATCTCCATCTAACTTTGTCGTATGCTTTACTTACATCTAGCTTTATCACCATGCTTGGGATTCTATCTTTATTGATAGTATGAACAGATTCGTTTGCTAATATAATGTTGTCCACAATATCTCTTCCTAGTGTGAATCCACTTTGATTTGGTGATATTATCTTTTCTAGTGTTCTCATCAACCTATTTGCTAGGGCTTTTGATATAATTTTGTAAAGTGTATTGCGAAGTGATATTAGTTTGTAGTCACCAAAATTGGAGCAGTTCTCTTTCTTCAGGATTAGGTACACCATTGTATTATTTAGGTCTTTATCAAATTTCCTTTTTCTTCTAAAATCTTCACAGATTTCCCATACCTCTTCCTCTAGAAGAATGTAGAGAATCCATCTAGTCCTAAGGACTTGTCCAAGTGTAATTGGTGTGCAGCATTTTTTATTTCTTCCCTTGTGAATGGTTCAGTTAACATAGAGTTTTCTTTTGGTGATATTAGCTTCGAGATGTTAGATAAGATATTAGTGTCATTAAGAGCATCATTATCACCTTTCAAAGCTAGTAGCTATTTGAAGAATCTGATTGCTTCTACATTTATTTCGCTTGGATTCTCTATTATAATCCCATTTGGAAGCTTAATCTCTGAGATCCGCTTATACGCTTTCTTCATTTTCATTGTATTATGAAAGAATTTAGTATTTGCATCTACTTTGTTTAGCCATAGTTCCCTTGATTTGGTTCTGCAATATTCCTCTTCCCTAGCCAACAATTCATTATATTTTGCCATTATCTTTTTTTTTATATATAATCTTCTTGATACATTCCCTCTTCCATTACCTTGTAGTTTAGTTCTTCCAATTCTTTTTCGAGCCTCTCTTTTTCAAAGAAAATGTTTTTGAAAACTTCTCGATTCCATTCTTGGAGACTTCTTTTGATGTACTTGAGCTTGTTAATAAAGATAAAGCTTTTGGTACTAGTATATTTCGGAGCAGTTTCCCACCATTTTTCAATAAGTTCCACTAGTTCTTCTTTTCTGAATCACATATTCTCCATTTTGAAGTAAGATTTTGAGTAATTTCCTGCCTTGAGTAATTTCCTACCTCAATGATTGATAGCTTGACTGGAAGGTAGTTTGAACCAACCAAAGGGAGAATTGTCACTCCCAGATTCAAATTTTCTGCCAACCAGTCCTGTGAATAAATGAATCAGTCAAGTTTTTCTTTAATGTAGCATTCCCCATGTCATTTGTCTGACCATGTGTAAGCACCATTCTTCATCTGAACATCTAGCAAATTGTTATGTGCTAGGAATCGCCCAAAGGCTTCCACTGAAGTAGATACAACTCTGTTCCCCCCATATTTTCCTTCTTTCTTGAGAACAGTGTTATAATCTCCCCCTATTATTATCCTTTTCCCCCTAAGTTAGAAACCTTCTGACTTAAGGAGTTCCATAGGGTTTCTTTTTCAAAGTTTCTATTTGGGCCATAGTTGTTGAATATATAGAATTTCATATTGCTTCTCAGGCTTTTAGCTTCACATAACATCCAATTGGTTTCTTTATCCATTATGTGCACAAAAACCAAATTGGATCTCCAAACTCCAAAGAATCCCCCAATCCACCTATTGTGCCATATGCCTTTGAGAAAGATTCCTCCCATCCTCATATGTGAATTATCCTTTTATTCACATCTTCTATTTTGGTTTCTTGTAACAGTATGATGTTCGTATTTTTTTTTTTTTGTCTGACGCTTTATCAATCGTCTTTTCTTAGGAGCATTCAAACCCCTAACATTCCATGCTATTAGTTTCATGGCTCCTCTTGTTGGGACTACTATCCTCCCTTTTTCTCCTTTACATAGTTCATGATGCTCTTTAGGCCCTTCTCCTGTGCAAATTCCTCTCTTTTTTGCTTATTTGTTTTTCTGCCCTTCTTTTTCTTTTTGTGTTTTAATGTATCCAAGAATTGAGCAACTGTTTGGGAAATGCTCCTATTTTCGACGATGTCTAGATCTTCAAAATCTTTGTTCTCACTTTCAAAAGTAAAATCTTCTTCTTCCTCTTGATCGTGTGTACTTGGTTTAGCATATCAACTTGGTAGTGGGTGTGCAATTGCTTCCACTTTGTTATTTTCCTTGCTTTTATCCTCCTCCATTTTGCTTGTGTAATGTAGGAAAATGTACTCCTTTACATTTTCACATTTTGTTTGGGTCCCTTCAATTAAATTGGACTTAATTATGCCTTAATAAGCCTTATTTTACATCTACAAGCATAATAAATTACATTTTCCAAAGGGGAAACCCGGCAACAATTAATGCCAACACATAAGTAATTACCTTGAGCAATGTGTGTTCCAAGAATAGGGACCTGGGACCCATTCACCCATGGGTGAATGGGTCCTCCCTAGGCCTTTGACCCCAAATTTAAAATATGTTTTTGGTGGTATTTTATTGTCTCCGAATTCAAATTTCAATGTCGACTTGTGATGAACATTAATTTTCGGGAAATTAAGGATAGATAAATATAAATACAAAGTCTTTTTATCAACTCAAGTCTAACAATTATCAACTAGCAAGAAGGCAAATTTCACAAGAGTCAAGATTTTGATCAAGGACATTCAAGAGCAGATTTATCAGTGATTTATTGCAGCAATCAAGATCTCAAGCATCATGTCAAGGTCTTTTGCAATCATGCATGTTTTTGAAGCTAACATTGTGATGTAGGTTTTGTTAGTTTTTAATGATCAGATTAGAACACAGAAATTTAAATCAAAATTGACACAATAAGACAGCAAAATACCTTGGGAAAACCCTCCAACCTGAGGCAAAAAAACCCAACCAATATATCTCTTATATATTGATTGAATAAGAGCAAAAATCTGCTTACAACTTAGGCACAATACAATGCTGATTTGATACAGTGAATAATAGCACCTCTCTTAGATGCAAGATACAAACAAATATCTTCCTCCTTGAACTCGACTTGCTGCTACAAAATTATGATCTGTTGCTTGCATCAAAATCTCTTACTACAAAAAATGCGAACTTGACGAATAACTTTATTGTAGAATGAATGATCGTCTTCATGTATAAATACACAAGGGAGGGAAGGATCATCACTCTTCATGAAGGAGGTCAGCACAACATAAAGGACGTGACTCTTAATATCAAAAAGTCGGCCTCTATGAGAAATTGCGTTTTTCCAAAAAGCGACTTAAATAAATATTAACACTATTTAATATTTATTTTATTTCTTTAATGTAAAGTGCCTTTTCATAATTCAAATCACATATATAAAAATTGAATAGCCATAAGGCTACATTCAATTTTATTGACTTCTTGTAAATCGTGCCTGGGAGTAGAATTCCATGGCTGCAATATCATCAACACTCCCTCTCGGCTAGGGAGGACTACTTCCAACTATACAAGACATATCGCCTCATCATGATGTCGATCAACATGGCTACACCCATATGAGAAAGAAGCTTATCACCTCATCATGAAAGCATATCACCTCATCGTGATATCAACCATCATGGCTACACCCATGTATGGTATGTACAAGTGCTCATCACTCAACATGATGTTGTCACCTCATCGTGACATTTCACCATGGCTCTCCCAGAGGGTGTAACACAAGTACAAGTGAATCATCATGGACTCCCTCACATGATGTTGTCATGGAGTCACACACATGACATCCACCATGGCTCTCCCAGAGGGTGGAAACAAGGGCTTTCACCTCAAATCTCAAAGAGAAATGCATTATCAAGGGCTTGCACCTCAAATCTCTCTCAATAGAGAAATGTATTAAAAGAGGATCACTGAAACTGAGACTCCTTCTCAGCTAGGGTTTGATTCTCCACCATACCAAGCTTATCTCGAAAGTACACAAACTTTATCTTAGAGAGAGGCTTGGTGAGAATGTTTGTCGTCTACTCAGCAGTGCTAATATACCTCAATTGAATTGCTTTCCTCAATACCATATCTCTAATATAGTGGTTTTTGATTTCCACATGCTTAGTTTTGCCATGGAACACAAGGTTGACAAAAAGCTTCACACAGCTCTGGTTATCACAATGAATGATAGTAGGCTACATTGATTGTCCAAACAATCCTGCAAGGAGCTTTCGAAGCCACACTACTTCTCGAGCTGCCACACAAGCTGCAATATACTCGGCCTCTGTTGTACTCAATGCCACAGAAGACTGCTTCCTCCTACACCAGGATATCATCGCAAACCCCAAACTGAAGCAACACTTAGAGGTACTCTTTCGATCAGTAACACTCCTTGCCCAATCAGAATCAATATAACCATGCAACTTCAAATCCACACCTGAAGAATATCTCAACCCATATCCAACTATGCCATGCAAGTATCTCAAGATATGTTTTGCTGCAACAAGATGTACCTGCCTTGGTTCACACGTGACCTGACTGCGTGCACTCACTGCATAGCAGCATAGCAGATATTTGGTCTAGTGTTGACTAGATACATCAATGAACCAATCAACTGCTTGTACATCGTGGGATCCACAAGATCTAAACTAGCTGCAGCCTCTTTCAACTTATGCAAGTTGGTCTCTATAGGCGTAGTAATGGATTTGCAATCCATCATACCAAACCTCTTCAAAATATAAATGGTATACTTCCCTTGACTTAGAATCATCTCATTTGGCTTATGTTAAATTTCTAACCCAAGGAAGTAGTGCATGAGACCAAGATTCTTCATATCAAGTTCAGAAGCCAACTCCTTACATTTGATGATGAAGTGTTCTTCTCGAATAATAATCAGATCATCAACATACAACACCAAAATCGATGCTTCACCATTGATTACCTTGAAATACAAGTTAGAATCAGCATCATTCTTTGAGAAGCGCAAACTTAACAAGTAACAATAGATCCTTTCTTACCAAGCACGAGGAGCCTACTTAAGACCATACAAGGCCTTCTTCAGCTTGCAAACATGAGACTCCTTCCCATGCACCTTGAATCCATCAGGTTGCTCAATATAAACTTCTTCCTCGATTACACAATTCAAAAAGGTTGTCTTCACATCCATCTGGTGAATCTTCCATCCTCTAGATGCAGCAATGGCAATGATGGTCCTGACAAAAGTATAGCGAGCAACTGGAGCAAATGTTTCTTCATAGTCAACTCCCTCTTTTTGTGAAAACCCTCTAGCCATGAATCTTGTCGTGTGCTTCTCAATGCTCCCATTAGCCGCATGCTTGATCTTGAAGAGCCATTTAGAAGATACCACAAATTTGCCTTTGGGTCTAGGAACGATGTCCCAAACATCATTCTTGAGAATGGACTGATACTCTTCAGACATAGAATCTTTCTAAACATGTAGACTAGATGCTTCCTCAACACTGGAAGGCTCGGATTCAATAATTTGACTCATCAAGGCTACATAATTTGAGAGCTTATGAGGTCTCTTGCTTTTTCTGAAAGTTCCTCTTGGGGCTGCAAAACTTTCTGCCTCCTGCATTGTCTTCCTGGCCCAAAGAGGTCTTTTCCTTCCAATCACAATATCTGTAGGCCCATTAGTAGGTTCCAAGGGCTCAACTGGATCAACATCTTCTTTAGGTTCTAGAGCCTCCCTTTGATTCTCAAGAACATGGTCAACTTCCATATCCTGAGGAGGCTCTTCATCATCGATCTCCATATGAGTGCCCTTGGATCTTCTAAGGCAACATCCTCTTCAAATGTGACATCTCTATTGATCTCAATTGACTTCTAACCCGGAATATAGATTATGTAGGCTTTTGATGTCTCACTGTAACCTACCAATATTCCCTTCTTGCCAGAAGGTACCAACTTTGTCCTCTTTTCCTTTGGTACATGAACATACACTGGACATCCAAAGATCCTCAAATAACTTTCTTTAGGCTTCACCCCTATGAATGCTTCTTCAAGAGTTATATTCTCCAAGATCTTGTGAGGACTTCTATTCTAAACATAAACAGTTGTCCTGGATGCTTCAGCCCAAAGGGAGGTTTGCATATCTTGATCATGAATCATTGCTTTGATTGCTTCCACAATAGATTTGTTCTTCCTTTCAACAACTCCGTTTTGTTGAGGATTATAAGGAACACTGAACTCCCTCTTAATCTCGGGTTCAATGCAAAAGTTACGGAAGCTGAAGGAAGTGTATTCTCCTCCATTGTTGGATCTCAAGACTTTGATCCTTTGCCCGAAAAAATTCTCCACCTGAGCTTTGAATTCTTTGAATCTCTCTAAAACCTCCTCAGACTCTTTAGATTTCAAGAAATAAATCCAAGTCTTTCTAGAGTAGTCATCAATAAAAATAAAGTAATACAAGAAACCACTCGAAGAAGCAACAGACATTGGACCACATAAATCAAAATGAATAAGATCTAGAATACATTTGGATCTACTTTCACTACTATGAAATGAACCTTTTGTATTCTTACCCAAAGCGCAACCTTTGCAAGTACCTTCATGCTCCTGGTTGAATCTTGGAAGGTCGGTGACCATCTTCTCCATGATAAGTAGAGCTCGAAAGTGAAGGTGAGCCAATCTTCGATACCAAAGATCACACATACTAGAAGAATCATGCACTAGAGCTTGAAGAGGACTAGTGCATAGCCTGTAGAGACACTCATGTCTAACTCCAATCACCCAAGCAGTCTTGATGTTTGAGTTCTTAGCCCATATAAGAACTTTACCTTCTGAAAAAACAACTTGGTACCCCTTGTCTTCCAAGGCTGAAATGGAAACAAGGTTTCTTTTGATGCCTGGAACAAATAGCACATCATTTAGGTGCAAGGAAATGTCGAAATCCAAGTGAAGAGAGGAGTTCCCAACTCCTTTCACAGAGTAACTAGCATCATCTCCAATAATGACTTGTTCACTGGAACCTGTCTCCACCAAATCAAATAGATGCTCCCTAAATCTAGTGATGTGGCGAGAAGCACCACTATCAATCAGCCAAGTGTTGGTGTCGGTGTTTACATTGCTTGACAAAGCTGAATAGAATAGGTATTCACATGAATCCTTCTGCATAGAAGCTTCATTAACATCTACAATGGAGGCTTGATGCCTAGGCCTGGTAGGACATTCCTTTGCAAAGTGATTGTACTTGTCACATCGAAAACATTGGACTTTGGAGAGGTCCCTCTTCTTCTTAAATGCAGGAGCACCATCCGCTTCTCTATCTCGATTCCTCTTAAAATATCCTTTATTTCCACCTTTCCCTTTCTTCTTAAAGGATTGAGTGGCAAGAACATGTATGTCTTCATTAGTGGAACTTTGACCAATACCTCTCGCAGCCAACCTCGACTCTTCTTGGATGCAATCTGCCCTTAAACGATCAAACTTGGGAATTTTAGATCTTGCACGTATTCCTTGAATGTAGGACTCCCAAGATGAAGGAAGACCATTAAGAGCCAACCTGGGCAAGTCCTTGCTATCAATAATATGCCCAATAGTAGAGAGTTGATCTCTCAACTCAATTATTCTCATGAAGTAAGCAATAACTGATTCTCCTTTTGCCATCTTCACATGATGGAATTGTTGCTTCAGTGCAAGTGCTCGGCTTGTGTTATTGATTTTGTACATCTCCTCCAAGGTTCTGAACATCTCTCTTGCCATCTTTAACTTGGAGACAATAGGTACAATATGATCCTTTACGGAATCAACTAACATCTTCTTCGCCTTAATATCTTTCTTCTTCCTTAGAGCCTTTTCTTCCTCTTTTGTAGGCTCGGGAGCTATGCTCTCCACAAACTCTGCCAACTCACTTTCCTCCAAGGTGAGCATAATTCTGAATCTCCATGAAGTGAAATTTGATGCTCCCTCAAGCCTATCCTCAATCTTAAGACCGTTCACCATCTTGACAAAAAGATAGAGGAAAACAACAAAGAGAAGAGAATAAAGAGTATCGCTGTAATACAACAATCTGATCAAGATCTTCTTCAAACCCGCTCTAATACCATTTTAGTTTTTAATGATCAAATTAGAACACAGAATTTTAACTCAAAATTGACACAATAACACAGCAAAATACCCTGGGAAAACCCTCCAACCTAAGGGAGAAAAACCCAACCAATATATCTCTTATATATTGATTGAATAAGAGCAAAAATTTGCTTACAACTTAGGCACAATACAATGCCGATTTGATACAATGAATAATAGCACCTCTCTTAGATGCAAGATACAAACGAATATCTTCCTCCTTGAACTCGACTTGCTGCTACAGAATTATGATCTGCTGCTTGCATCAAAATCTCTTACTACAAAAAATGTGAACTTGATGAATAACTTTATTGTAGAATGAACGATCATCTTCTTGTATAAATACACAAGGGAGGGAAGGATTGTGACTCTTCATGAAGGAGGCCGGCCCAGCATAAAGGACGTGACTCTTAATATCAAAAAATCGGCCTCTATGAGAAATCGCGTTTTTCCAAAAAGCGACTTAAATAAATATTAACACTATCTAATATTTATTTTATTTCTTTAATGTAAGGTGCCTTTTCATAATTCAAATCACATATATAAAAATTGAATAGCCATAAGGCTACATTCAATTTTATTGACTTCTTGTAGATCGCGCTTGGAAATAGAATCCCATGGCTGCAATATCATCAACAGGTTTCAAAGATCGAAGTCAAATATTCAATTCAAGATTCAAGTATCAAGATTTCAATCCTCCAAAGGTTTATTCAAGGGTTTGGTGAGTTGTAACATAGCATTGTTCATTCATCATTCATCATTCCTTTCATGTTTCATCATTTCAATTCAAAATTTAATTACCAAAACGGGGTTTGACCAAGGCAAACCCCCATCCACCAAAAACAAATATTTTTCTCCTCTTTGTGAATGTGCAAGTTTATAGGTTGAAGAAAGATTGAAGACCTCAAAGTTGCAAAGTTGTCAAAGTTGCAAAAAGTTGTCAACATAGTTGTTGATTCATGGAATCTCACCTACAAACCTTATTTCGACTGTCCGATAATAAAACCCGAAACAAACAAAAGCTACAGACTAACACCAGAGGATCCTAAAAGCTGAGGAAAACCTCTGCACAAAGACCCATTTGCCTATGGGCAAATGAGTCCCAAGTAGCCTCCCAAAACTGCATTTTGGTGATAGGTACAGATCACTCTGACATTTCTAGATCTACTAGAAGTTTGTTGTTTCTATCTATATTATGCATTAAATTGATTATTCAAGTTTGAATGAGCATAATTGAGTTGATTTACTATTTTTAGTTTTTCTCCCAGAAGTGTTGTTCAAGTTGATACCCCCATCCTCAATCATAAGGAAATCAGTAGATTCCTTCATTGAGTTGACTCACCTAAGGGTTGTAAGTCAATTCTTTGTGTGGATCTCATTACCTGATGAAATAAAGGAAAATAGGTCCATCATACACACAAAACCCTTACCAATTACCATATTCCTCCAATATTTCATTTTGGTGAACTTATTTTCCAATATTTCATTTTGGTGAACCCAACTTTTGAACATCATAATTTCTGATTTGGAACCTTAGATTTAGATTTGCATTCTTTTGCATTAGTTTGCATTTTTAGATCTCTCAAATTCGCATTAGTTTGATTTGCATTTTAGAGTGTTAAGGTGCATCTTGGCATTGTTGAAAATCTGAAAATTCACAAAAAAATGGTCTAGTGTTGGACTCATTTTGCATAGTGCTTACATAACATTGCATGATCAATCACTTCGATCAAAAATTTGAATCAAATTTGCATCTCAAATTAGGTCTTTTTGCTTGTCATTTAGCATCATTTCACACTTACATTTAGATCTGATTTGCCAGAAATCTGAAACTGTAATTACTTGTTTGCAACCAAAATCTAGAAACATAAACATCAACTCAAAATTTTGTAATTTAATTTTTAAAAACCCTAACAAAAGACCCATTCGCCCATGGGCGAATGAGTCCTTAATCATGCTTGTTTCTGAATTTCTAGGCACTAAAAGCTCTATGTCTGCATTTTTTATTTCTGCATTCAGGTTT
>CM021103.1:184741986-184876440 GCA_007115665.2 Sequoiadendron giganteum
ACCAAGCATAACACACCTTACTTGCTAGTAGAGTCGTGTTTGTTCATGAGTGTCTAGCATAATGCAGGTTGCTAGCCTTATGAAGCTCAAAGTAAATATTGTGTGGCACCTTATCAAAGTTATTAGGAGGTATAACTTTGGTATGGTTAGCCACTTCCTAGGGCTCACCTAGTGGACAACGGATAGCCCATGTGAGCGCATTTTGTTTGCATACTGGACAACGGGTTTCCACTTGTAAACATTTTTGGAAAAACAGCTATGGCTTGATCCATAGCCAGATAGATAAACAGTTGAGGCTTGATCCACCCCTTTTTTTCTTTCTTTAAGTCTTTGACATTGTACGATTGAGTATCTTGTCATTGTTGGTGCATATTTACCAGAGGTGTGTGTCTCCTTGTGCCTTTGTTGGTTTGTAGTGACATCTTAAATCTTGGGGGCTTGATCACCCCCCTTAACCTTTGTCATTTTATATTTCCAACAGTTGTGAGTTTGACACAAGGTCATCCTCTCACTAAAGTGGGGGCTAAATGTAGTGTAAGAAAATGTACTCCTTTACATTTTCACATTTTGTTTGGGTCCCCTCAATTAAATTGGACTTAATTATGTTTAATAAGCCCTATTTTACATCTACAAGCATAATAAATTACATTTTCCAAAGGAGAAACCCGAAGACAATTAATGCCAACACATAAGTAATTACCTTGAGCAATGTGTGTTCCAAGAATAAGGACCTAGGACCCATTCGCCCATGGGCAAATGGGTCCCTCCCTAGGCCTTTGAACCCAAATTTAAAATATGTTTTTGGCAATATTTTATTGTTACTAAATTCAAATTTCAATGTCAGCTTGTGACGTTTAATTTTCGGGAAATTCAGGATAGATGCCTATAAATACAAAGTCTTTTTATCAACTCAAGTCTAACAATTATCATCTAGCAAGAAGGCAAATTTCACAAGAGAAAAGATTGTGATCGAAGACATTCAAGAGCAGATTTATCAATGATTTATTGCAGCAATCAATATCTCAAACATTATGTCAAGGTCTTTTGCAATCATGCATGTTTTTGGAGCTAACATTGTGATGTAGGTTTCAAAGATCAAAGTCAAAGATTCAAGTCAAGATTCAAGTATCAAGATCCACATCCATTGAAGCCATTTCATGCAATATCAAGATCAAGATTTCAATCCTCCAAAGGTTTATTCAAGGGTTTGGTGAGTTGCAACATAGCATTGTTCATTCATTATTCCTTTCATGTTTCATTGTTTCAATTCAAGGTTTAATTACCAAAACGAGGTTTGACCAAGGCAAACCTCCATCCACCAAAAACAAATATTTTTCTCCTCTTTGTGAATGTGCAAGTTTATAGGTTGAAGAAAGATTAAAGACCTCAAAGTTGCAAAGTTGTCAACATAATTGTTGATTCACGAAATCTCACCTACAAACCTTATTTCCGATTGTCCGACATTGAAACCCGGATCAAACAGAAGCTACAGACTAACACCAAAGGATCCTGATAGTTGAGCGAAACCTCTACACAAAGACCCATTCGTCTATGGGCAAATGAGTCCCAAGTAGCCTCCTGAAACTGCATTTTGGTGACAAGAACACATCACTCTGCCATTTCCAGATTTGTCAAAAGTTCGTTGTTTTTGTTTGTATTATGCTTTAAATTGATGATTCAAGTTTGAATGGGCATAATTGAGTTGATTTACTATTTTTAGTTTTTCTCCCAAAAGTGTTGTTCAAGTTGATACCCCTATCCTCAATCATAAGGAAATCAATAGATTCCTTCATTGAGTTGACTCACCTGAGGGTTGTAAGTCAATTCTTTGTGGGGATCTCATTTCCTAATGAAATAAAGGGAAATAGGTCCATCACACACACAAAACCCTTGCCAATTAACATATATTTTTGTGTTCCATTTTAGTGAACTTATTTTCCAATATTTCAACTTGATTCCTTGTTATCTTCCAGAAGACTTAACTCCTAATTTTGCATTTTAGGTTTCTCAGCTTTTGAGGTTTTATTTTCTTCTTTCCCAATTTTGGGTCCTTTCTTCCTCCAAACTTTAGTCATCTTTGGAGGGATCTTACATTCTTTTGTTTTGTGATTCCACCTATTACATCGCCTACAATATGATATCTGGTTTTCAATTTCCACTTCTTGTAGCCAAATTCCTGATTTATATTTCAACTTGATTTCCTTAGGGATTTGCTTAATTGTTGCTATCTGTAGTCTTGCATACAAGTAAGAATTCTCTTTTAGTAACATAGTGTCTATCTCTATTAATGTGCCCAGGGTTCTTCCGATCTTTTCTAGGCATTCTTTTGACCAGTATTCTATTGGTAGGTTATAAAGCCTTATCCATTTTGCTTGATTGTAGGATGCTTGGTTTCTAGGGTTAAAGTTTGCTTCCCATTTCTACATATAAATCAGACATCCTTCAAATTCCCAAACTCCTTTTTCCAAAACAGAATTTTTATCTTCTTGGAAAGGAAAACAATTATAAAGAAGCTATTTGGCAGGAATTTAAGACCGTGGTTCCAGTCAATATTTCCATGTGTCCATTCTTCTATCATTTCCTTTCCCCTCCTAGGGCCAATTATTTTGCAAATTATAGCCACTTTCTGTAAAAAAATTGTGTCTTCTTCTATCTCATTTTTGACATCAATTTTTGTTGGTCCCGATTGGTTTTCAACCGCTCTTGACATTTCTTTCTTCTTTTCCGGCCAGACTCTAGGTTTTGTAATTTTGTTGCTATATTTTTGTTTTCCATCCTCCCTTTTGTTTATCGTTCGTCTTTTTGTTTCGTGCAAGGGAGGTCTCTCCCCTTCTTTTATTGCCTTTTGGGTTTATGAATTTCCACTTCTGCTAATTTGTGGGAAACTTGTTTTGGCTATGATTTCCTTCTTAGTTTTTGGATTCTTTCAAATTTCTTTTATTTTGTCTAATTGTGTCCTGCTTTCGAGTTTATCTCCAGGTTATTAGGCCATGTTATATAATGTGGAACTTTGAATTCAATACTTGGTCAGTCCTCCTTTATTCTTTGCATCCGTCTCGATCGTATTATGGATAATGTTTTGTTTCACATGTGCTTCTGAATTTTGATTCGACTCTTAAGCACTTTACGGGAGGTTCGGTAGCTTTTGTCTTTTCTAGGTATTATGCCCTTGAATCATATTATGTTGCAACAATGATGAAATCGCAATTATGAAATAGATTCACTTTTCTAAAGTTAGCAATTTGCATTCTATTTTGAGACTGTAAGTGGTATTTTATTTATATTTATATTGTTATGTATTTAATTATTTACTTTACATTTTAGTGTTGCAATTTCGAGGGCATGACAATCATGAACATATTGAATACTTATAGCTATGAAACAAGCTTCTTTACAAGTTTGGCCACATTAGTGTTCCTTCTAGTACGCCTTATGGCAAGCTCATTGAGAAGTCAAGCTATTTAAAATCAGTTGATCATCTCAGAGACACCAAAACATTGGCTGCAATCAACAAAAAATTTATTGGTCATACATGCACATTTAAGCTCCCACCACATCTTATATCTCTTGTAGCATTGAAAAACCAGCTAAGCAAGGACTTTGTATGTACACACCTCTTCCAAGTTTGTCGAAGCCATGGAAGTCTATTAGCATGGACTTATTATCTAGTTGTTGATTACCAAACATTAGTAATGTTTGTTGCAATTGATTGTTTCTTAAAGAAGGTAATCACAATTTCATGCAACAAGACTATCAAAACACCTATTGCAGCCAAACTCTTCTTCCAATGTGTTGGGATACACTTTGGGGATTCCCCCTCCATTGTATCTAATCAAGATGCCAAGTTTATTCCTCATTTCAAGGGAATTTTGTGGGAAATGTGATTAATTGAACCCCAATTTTATTATTGCTAATGTACAACAATAGTCATTCTTGCACTTTAAATGATAACTTGGCATACGTTCAACATGCCTATACCAAAGTTGTTCACAATTCTATCGAGTGGCACAACCCATTCTAGATGTGATAGGTTTGAACAAGTTGCACCTCTTGACATTACATTTTGCACCCTATAGTTTCAAATTCAGTATAGAGGAAAAGGAATTGGACAAGGTGTAGAAATGTCTCTAACACATTCAACAAGTATATTGCCAAGTTCAATAGATTTTGATTCACCAACAAAAGAAGTACAGGGAACACATATTTTGGATCAAACTCCACACACATTTCAAAATGGTGACAAGATGTAGTTGCATCTACATAAAGAGAAATTCCAATTTCCTTGCACTAAGTTCAAACCATTCTAATATGGTCCTTAGTCCATAGTTTTAGGACTTGAACTTGACTCAGCAACCCAAAATTTTGACTCGGACTCTGCATAGACTTGGCAAAAAAAACCTCATAATTAAACAAAAAAAACAAAGAAATGCATATAGAGAACATAAAAGTCTAATTTGGCTATCAATTTGTCATAATTCAAACATTACACATGTCATATGATACTCAAAATTTAAAAATTCGAAATTTCAGCCACTATGTCTGATATGTTTAGGTGTCAAAAGAGTTTGAGCTCAAGACTCAAGAGTTTGAGCCTAAGACTCAGGAGTCTTGGAGCAAGACTCGGTCGAGTACTCTCCAAGACTCTACCAAACTCAACATGGGAGAGTCAACTCGACCAGCTCAGAGACTCGAGAGTTTGGAGAGTCTTGCAGAGTACTCAGAGAGTCCTCAAACTATGGTCCTTACACCATACCTTGCACTACTGATGAAGACATGTTCATCCTAGATCTTCCCTTATACTTGGCAATGCACTTTATGTTCAATCTTATGCTACTCAAACTCTACACACCATGTTTGTTGGAGCTTTCTAGACTTCCTAGGTTGCCAAATCGACAAGAAATCATGCCAATTCCAAGTACAAAATGTCCTAGACTTGGATTCGTATTGGAATCCTATGTGGATTCAACCAAGGTTCTTGCCATTTCTTAGGTCGAAACAATTTTGTCAAACAACTCTCAAACCCACATGAATCCAACAATGACATTGGGCTTCCAAACCAGTTTCGTCAGAATTCTAGGTGTTGGCATTGACTTTGATGGATTTTGTTGACTTATTGACCATAGAAAACACTAAACATAAGTGTTTTCTTCTTTCTATTTGTTTTACACATTGATTTCACTTGTTTTACACGACAAGAAAAGGAACAAAGCACAAACTCAAATGCAAACAATATAACACAAATACAAATGCAAACTACATAACACAAACGTGGATGCAAACAACAACTGCCAAGAACAAAGACACAAATACCCTATGTTGCTTGAATACACTTTGTAGCTTGGCCAACATAACAAGCTCATACTAAGGTTTTACAATTCAAACCAGCCTCTACAAGGCACATACAAGTATTTTTCATTTTAAAAATGCTCTAACTTACAAATTAAACAAAATGTCCACTCCTGCTTTAGCTATTTTTATTTTTATTTTATTTCATTAAATCAAAAAGATTTCAAAACTAACGTATAAGATTTCAAAGCTTCTCACCTTTAGTATAATTTGAGATTAGGATGAATGTTGAAGTCAAAATATTCAAAACAACATCATCTATAGAAAAATATAATTTCATCCCCTCAACCATTTCAAGATAGACAGAATATTAGCTAAGGTGTCCATGAAGGAATGTAATTCCTCTGCCTTTCAAGTTTCAATTTATAAGTTATATTTTTCAATCAAGTTAAATTTTGTATGAAACTGAAATTTTTCAACACAAACTAATGATCTATAAATTGCTGTAGTTTTATTTGTTTCAATTCTAGAAAATACCGTTCAATGTTTGTTTTTCAAACTTCTTGTTGCAGGCCTATAGTGTAATCATTGTCAACGAACTAGTATATTGTATTTCAACTTTTGACATTTGTAATATTTAATAGTGGTTTTGTTTATCCTATGCATGATATATGGTATTCTAAACTTAGTTCTGTTTTTAGGCTGCAAATATATATATTTATGATTTTTTTAAGTTTTTGTATTGGCATACCCATTGTCGTACCAGCATATCGTACCTATACTCAGTTTCGATTCAGCAACTTAGAAGACTCCAACATCCATCAAATTTGGCCTCTACATATGAGTCCAACAAAGCAGGATGAACTAATTAACAACTCTACTTGCACTTGCCAACTGTTTTGAGATGTAGGAAGATGCAATATGCAAATCAAACTAAATGGTATACTCTTCAGCAACTCCAAACTTAATTTCAACATTTGGCTACCCATGCAAATGATCTAGGCACACCATATTGGATTGATTCATAGCCTCAAGTGAACCCCTTTAAAGATTTCTAAGACAAAATTACTATTGTTTCATAGTTTGCAATGCTTGTAAGTAATTTCTAGGAAGTCCATGTCAACTTGTTGGGTTCCACATGCATGAGAAGACAAAGCCTAAATACTGATAGTGCATATCATAGTTGGAAGACTCTGTTGGACTCAGCGGACTGGGGAGTCTACAAGCTAGCCGAGTCGACTCGACGCAGACTCGCGAGCCGAGTCTCTGGCTTGGACTGCAAAGTCGTGGGCTCGGACTCTTAAGTCCTGTGCCTAGACTCTTGTCACGGCTGGAAGCTGCTTTCTTGGCTTTAAAACATAACTTTTTTCTTTTTTTTGGCCAAGTCCTAGCCGAGTTTTTTGCCAAGTCTGTGCCGAGTCCCAAATCTGAGTCCTATTTTGGGCTGCCAAATCCGAGTTTTCAAACTTTGGTGCATATATTTTCAATAACTGACCAGATGATGCCCCATCTTACAAAACAAGAATTGGTCAAGGCAACTGAAGATCTATAACTCTAACCTTCTCGATCTTCATTCAATGGGCCATTGTACAGATTTCGTCTTTGGTAATACATTATCAACACCATACAATCCAAATCTGGATTCAGCCCACCAGAATACACAAGTTTGGTTTCTAAGTCAAACATCTATATACATTTGTATATTATTCAGTTCACAAAAAAATAGAAGAGTTGTACTTGCTATATTCTGTCCTCTCAGAATATGTAACAGTGCTTCTGCATATGTCTTTCATAATTCCATTGCATGTTCAATACAACTCACAAATTAATTAGATAAATTTGTTTATTAGCTACTCTATAAGTTGTCCTCCATATCAACTCCTGGGATCAGCAAGATCAAGGTAGATATGTTCAGTGAAGAGATGCAATGTCGTATTTTCTAATTTTATTTGTTTTGCAGGGTTCAACAATCTGGTTTGCTGCAAGATTCAATAAAACTTTCTATCAATGTTATCAAAGCCATCTCTCGGGATCAAAATTTCATGTTGAGTTCACATTCATCTCTGTTCCCATATCTCAGAGTTTCACTTGAGATCTATGACTTCCTAGAATGACAACTATGGAGTATCTAACAGATATTCAAACAATCATTTTCTGGTTTTAGCCTCTATTGCAAAACCTTCTTATTCCTACATTTGTTAAAAAAGGTCAAACGGAAAATCCCTGATACAATGACAAAACTACTAGTCACTTGTAATGATTACCTACTTGCTAGTTTTCAACAACAATTCTGACCTACAGAAAAGTGTTAAATAATCCAGACCTTAGCATCTGATTTCTACTCTGACTTATTATCAGATTTCTTTCTACTACATGTTCTATTCAGTCTATGAAAGAACCTTGTATTACTACAGCCCATTAGCTACCACACACAATCTGCAATTGTAAACCTAAGAGGCTAAGACTATTGTAGGTAAAACCATTTTGTACTTTGTGGTAGTACTGTTATCTTCTCCGCATGAGCAGCAGCATTGAAACTAGGATCCTTATACATGAAAAAAAGGAAACAAAGGATTCCTAATTCACCTCATGCATTTTGTATCACATCCATTAGCAAGGAATAAAGGCCTGTTCTTAAGAAAAATCATTTTACCAGTCTTTGACTTGTTTAAATCAGACTGTAGTGTAATTTTTATTAATACCATCATTGTCCATATAACAGAAGGCAATCATACAAGGATGCAAACAAAAACGAATCGAGTAAATGGACATCAACACCCTGATTCTAACCCATTTGTTAAAAGAACTTTAACTAAACCCATTTAACGCACTTAATGTTAATTCCAAATGGCTAAGCTACTGAGTATGAAGAGTCAACAACTCCACACAAGTGTTTGTTAGACTCCTTCCTGCATGATAATTGCAATGGAAAAACAACTGCTACAGTAGATTGGTTCAAAAAAAATTAAAAATAAGAGGATGAGATCTGTACCACTCGAAACGGTGTTCCTGGAACACACAGCCATTCAGGGATGTCTGTGAGTGTGGTAGCAATGGGACGATTTTTATTTCTATCTCTTTTCCGGCCAGATACCATTGTGGCTCTGTCTGCTTGTTGATGCTTATTAATGTGGGAATCAATTTGCCTCTCTGGAACAGCTGAAGGACCTTGAAAAAACGCTGTGATCAACTTGTTGCCTGATTCTCTCAACTTGGATTTGTCTTCCATATTTACCACTGCTTTGGCAGCAATCGTATTGACCTCCATTGAACAACTAGTTCCTTTTCTTAGTTCATGAAGTGCATGTGCTATCTTCTTCCTTGGACCAAGCGTCACAATACCAAGATTGATAAGGTCCTGTCATAATAAAGAACATATTGAAGGTAATTTGTTCAACAAAATTATTGCTATCTGAGTAACATGGTGAAAACCTGATGGTCTAAACTGTCTCATATAAGCTAGACAGATTCCTTTACATGCAGATGAGATAGCTTTTTGTGTGCTAAGTTATGAAGAGAAGTAAAACACAACCCAAAAAGTAAAACATTGCCATTTCAAGGAAGGACAGCATACCTCTTCAGTAAGCAACTGAAGAGTGTCCCAGTCAATCTCCTCCTTACTAAAAACATCAGCATATTTAGAGAGGCCTAAAGTGTCCAGCCATTTAACAACTCGAGTGACATCAACAACAGTCTTGGGGATATTTTCCTGTGGAATATCAGTTATACTAATCACCTGCAGGATTCACATAACACTTGTATACTCAATCATTAATAAAACACAAAATTTAGTGATTTACATAATAACAAAGCATATGATTCTAGGATTTGTAAAGTAACAAACTAAGAGTTTTCCCAACGGAAATAAAGTTGATCATATCATTGCTTCAAAGATTATTGTATATAGGGAATTAAGGTTTATTTGCAAATTATGTCATGAAGAAACAAACACGAAGCACACCACATGGAAAAATACAAGCACCTCCAAGATTATGTTGAGACCATTATTTCCAAGCTCTAGGAACCCTAGAAGAGTGTCTAGGTATGTATAAATTACTTGTTATATCTCTTCCACAATTTTACGACACAGAATACAAGTTGAAATTTGAGTAGAAAATATTCAGCATGCATAAGAATTTGTGTGGAACAGAAAATCCATGCTAAATTCCATTGTGAGAAATTCTAACCGGCAGAGAAATAATATCTACCAATGATAAGGTCCAACTCAAGATTTGCAAACTGTCAATTAGTTTTGAAAGAATTAATTTGTAAAAATAAATCATTAAGATGAAGATGCAAAGCCTTGGTTTCTAATAACTTTGCATTATTGACCACAAGGTGGAATTCTCAAATCGATAGAATTTCCATTGGAAAAGAAAGAGATAAGTTTTAAATTTTAATTATTTAATAGCATATGCAAATGCTATGTCTTCAAGATTTCCACTGACCACTACAAAATGATTGTGATTGCCAATTTACAAATGCAGTTACTGTGTTCCCCATATCAGACTGACCACTACTGTGTGTGAGTCATCAAAGGCAGGCACACTCACAGTTCATGTTGATTGGATAAAACTGGCTACTGTTGTTCATGAGGCAACAGCTGGTTTAATGGTGGGGGATTAGACAAGCTACCATCTTCACAAGGAAGGTGTACTCTATAGAGGGCAGAGATGTTTGGTCATGAAGTTGTGATTGCAGTCTGGATGATTGGGGCTGTTTGCGGGATGGTGATTTGTGTTCATATGGCATTAAGATCTTAATGAGCATTCGAAGGAAAATGTTGAGACAAAGAGCCTCTATGTCAAATATAGCTTCCAAATGCACTGATTCAATGGCCAATCCCCAATCATTTTGTTGTCGAGCTCGTTGTATTGCTTGTGCTTGTTCTTCAATGAGCTCAAGAGGAAATAAGTTCTCCCTTAACTCACTCAAGGTGACCCTTATCCAATCCTATGTATTCCTAGGACACATGAGCATGATATGCTAAATACGACCAAGAGAGAGACAATATGAATACAGATTTCCTCAAATGCTGGTTTGGATGCTTTTGATTGATTTTGATTTATTGACAATTGGGTTTGTTTGTGTTTTGTCGGTGTTTGACTACTTGATTTTTGTTGGGTGCTTGCTTGTTGAATACTGAATCTGTATTTGGGAGAACTCAGCTCAAACGAAAAGGTCCTAAGTTGTGTTGTCATTTTGTGTTTGCTAAACATTGAATCAACTATCTAAATGAACTATATATTTTGTGCTTTCCATGCAAGTTTTAAATGTCAGAACTTAAAACAATTAATTTAAAATGTCAACTATATTAAATGCGGAAATGAATAATGTAAGATTGAATAATGAAACTAATCTACTCTTTTCCTAATTTTTGGATGCTTATGATATGCAAACTAATTAAATCTATTGAATGCAATTTACTGAAACAAATGAATGAAAAAAACAATAATTTTGTCTTTTTGTGCTTTAAAATGACTTGCATGCACAAAATTAAACTATCATCTTTGTACATGAATTCCAAGTGCAAAAATCAGCAAAGTAATATTTTTCCTTTTAGACAAACAAACATGCACTAAATGAATGTAATTGATGAAAAACCAATCTCATGTTTATTTTCCAAGGTTACCCCAAGTTTCCGGGACGGGGACAGCAGGGGACGGCGGGACGAGTCCCCAAGTTTCCGATTTTTGAGGCCAAATTTAGGGATGGCGGGGGACGGCTATATAAAATATAGGGAAAATTTAAAATATATAGAGAAATTTTAAATATGCATATGAAAACATGGATAAAACATACATAATATACATTATAGAACCTTAACATATAACATTTGTGCTCAACATTCTTTGTCAATACTCAATACACATTGAAAATTCAGAATTAACATACATGAATCATAATACAACCTCCAAGTTAAAATTTATAAACTTATATCAAATTACATAAGGTTATTTCCAGCTTACAAATTGGGAGAACATTTGTGATTACAATGAAGATTGTTTCACCTAGGTTATTGATTACTTGGCATAGAACAATAACGAATAGCTGAGGCGTCTGAAGGAAAAATTATTGTAGTTTGCTGGGAGTGTGGACTACTGGAAGTAAATTCAATGCTAGTGTATTGTCTGATATGGATTTGAGCAGTTAAATGTGGGGACAATTGCTACACTCAAGGAGTTTTGGGCATCAAATTGCCTTAATATTCAGCCTATTTCCAATTGTGAAGAAGTAAGAACTGTTTAAAAATGTCAAAATCCTAAGTCTTTGTCTCTAAAACCTGTTAGTGAACAGCAAGCAAATAAATTCAAGTTTACACACTTTTGAATAATTTATTTTTATTTTTATATATCTCTAATAGAGCATCAAATATTTATCTTGTGAGTGTTCCAAATATTGTGAAAGATATATGAAAATAATTTAAACGAACAACTCATAAACCAAACCACAACAAACAACAAGAAAAAAACAAAAAAAAATTTTAAAAAAAATGTTTTGATGTGGGGGACGGTTGGGGGACGGCTCAGGCGTCCCCTGGCCGTCCCCGGGACTAGTCAGCCGTCCCTATTTGGTCAACGCCGTCCCCTCGTCCCGGGGACATTTCCTGGGTTTTTCAGAAAATTAGGGACGGTCCCCTGCCATCCCCCTACCGTCCCCCAGTACCCGGGACATCCCGGGAACGGGTACGGGGCATTTTGGGGGGGGGGAACGCGTCCCCGGGTTTCCCTGTTATTTTCTTGTTTCCTTGTAATTTAACCAATGTTTTGCAAATTAAAGTGAGAAACGAGAGATCTGATTTTTCAATGTTTGTGTTGGCAAAAATGGGTATTTGTTTTGTTGCTTGTTCTTGATAATTTGGTTGCAAGATGGGTTGATCGGTACATTGTTTTGTTCAATTGCTCCAATGATCCAAAAGAAGTTTATCCTGCTATTACCAAATAATATTTGTAAGGAAATAAACTAAACTAATCTAATCTAACCTATTGAAAGTAAAACTAATTTAAATTTAAAAATTAAAGACTACCTGTTGACATTTCATGCCACCCTTTGATGACCCATCATTGATAACCTATCTGAGAGATCCTACATGGGCCATCTTGCATGAATTTTCCTTGAGAAGGTTCCTAAAAATTGGCTAAATCCTAAGTTTTCGAGCTTTCGGGTTTTCACTTCTCTTCATACCAACATCCTTTTTCCATCGCTCCCACTCCTTCACCCTTTTGCCTGCCATTTTCCTCAAGTGTTTCGGCCTTTAGCCTTACCCTTTAACCCTTACCGCTCTCTCTTGGTAAGTCTTAAGCCTTACCCTCGATCACCAAAGTCTGGAAGAGACTTCAAGATTTGCCTAAGTCTTGATTTGTCGAACTTCCCTCTTATCTCTTTCATCTTTTCATCTTAGGAAGTGGAGCTTCCTCCCAACCTTTGATCATCGAAATCTCTTTCAGCCTTCAATAATCGGACCTTCTCCTTCCATCTTTTCTTCTTACCAACAACATCCTTTGAAAAAATCGGCTAAGTGTCGAGTTTTCAAACTCCAGGCTTTGGCCTTTTCCTTTACCTGTTACCTATCTTTAGTAAGAAGTAGTTCATCCCTCCGACCCCTGATGGCTCTCTTTAGACATCGAGCTTCAACCTTCCCTTTTACCCTTTTCATCTCTACGATAAGGCATAAGCCTCCTTCCTGACCTCTGAAGCCCGAAAAGGGTGATCCTTTCGAACTTTGTGGATCGCTCTTTTTGCTTTCTTCCTTCTCGTTTCTTCTAGCAAGCGGTATGGCAAACGCCCGTAGCGGGCCTGATGCCCAATCCCCGACAAAGATGCTCTTTTTGGTGTTCCAAACCATTTAATGAATAGCAAAGGTTTTCTTTCGGGCCCAACGCCCCAACCATGCAGTGGATTCGACGTGTTTTTTGGGCGATGCCATTATTGCTCGAGCTACCTTTTTGAGCAACCTGTTTTGATTTCTGGACTTCAAGGACGACATTTATTGCTCCCCTTGCCTTCTGCAAATGGATTTTATGGGCACACATGCTCATTTATTGCTAATGTATTGACCATTCTAACGGATCCATGCCCTAATCACGATTTTCACAGGATGGCTCTATCCTTTCACGCCTAGACTTTGTTGCTAACTCTAGCTAGATTAGGGTTCAATCTGTGGTTATCTAAGTTATGCCTAATCTATAAAGGCAAGAAATGTATTCTTTCTAAGGGTTCTTCCTCTGGCTCCTCTAGGGTTTTTCTTTGGCAGACTTAGTAAAGATTGGCTCTATGCCTTTACATAATGAAGCTAATCATTGTTGTTGGTTCTCTCCTCTTTTGTGTGAGTAAACTTTCATTACCTTCATATTTGAGTGCTTGTTATCATTTTCATGCATATATGTTGAGTTATTTTGTTTACAATTGCTGTTTTGAGAATCTTCTTTCCATCTAGCACCTTGTCAAACCCTAACCTTCATGTTTGCCTTTGGAAATCGATCAAATGGAGAACTATGCGAGTCCTTTGGTCCCCTTCTTCAATGTACTGAGCAATCTTGGCCAAGAAGGAACAACTTTTCCTTCTTGGTGTACCACCTCCCATTTCCCTTTCATGTTCTCCTTCTTCCCCTTTTTCCCCTGTGAGCTATTAGAGTAGGGTAGTGGTCGGATTTCATGTGTTGGGTTGGACTAGCACATTGCACTTGAATCGAAAGAGGAAGTCGGCCTTCTCTGGAGACTCAACCTCATTCGTGCAAGGTCCCACACCTTGAGGTCGCTTCCATTGTGTCATTAGAATGCTGAACCCCGTGTTCAACAGGGTGCAATTTCATGTGACAACACTACCCTAAATTTGAAACTTGCAAGTGAGTGTTACAATCTCAGAGCAATGAGATGATTATCTAAACAAATATATTCTATTCTAAACTACTGAAATAAAGAAATTATTCTAAACAAAATAACTCAAGAACTCTACAACTGGGATTTGCAAATATCCAAAATGAGGAATGAACTATTGTCACTAGCAAGATTGTCCTCAAGAACCCAGTTTGATAATCCTTCTTCTCCTTTGCAACTTTGAGCACTCCTCTTGATGGTAGGAAGAGACGGAAGTCAAGAACTAAGACTAAGAGACTATAAAATTGAAAAAAATACCGTTGTACTGGCAAGTTGTGGAGCTTTGAAGCTGTCAAGTAATGTATTGTAATGCCTTGAGACTATCAATGACTTGTATTGTAGGGAAACCTATGCAAATAGTTGCAATTTAATATGAATCTCATATAGTTTCTTAGACGCATTGTTGCATGTGTATATGAGAAGGAAAGAGCAAGAGCTTTCAAGAAAGAGTAATCAAAACACCTATACAAAACCTTTTGGAAATCTATTAATAAGATTAAATCCATAGTTAGATAATGTAACTGGGAGTTTACTACGCTGGGCACACTCAAAGATGGAGTTCCAAAGCCAAATTTAATGCAAGAATGGCACACAAAAAAAATCACAGGCAAAAATTATCTGCAAGTTCACTGGTTTTACCAGTACAAGATCATCAAGGTGAATGCAAAACCACCAAGGCGAACCGATACAAAAGGAGCAATCCGGTCACTTAACAGTCAAAAAGCATTTTTTTCAGAAGTGTCAAAGCATGGGAGTTTCACAAATAATCCATAACATGAGGAAGGTCCTACAGGCCAACATAACACTTCCATTAAGTTTGGATTAGCTGCGAGAGAGTAATTCACACCATGTAGGTCATGTGTTGGGCCATCAAGTCATCATTGGACTTGCCATGTATGCCTATTCATTTTTAGGCACTTACAGTTCCAGAACCAAAGAAGAGATGAACCACTGAGTAGGGGTATCTAGGAGCTCTCATTTGACCACTACAGGAGGGGCTCATGTGTTGTCATCAGAACAGAACAAAGCCAAGGCCAGATCCAGCGCATGGCAGATCTAAACCTAGATCAGGACCAACCCTGAAAGGAGAGGATGCCTATGGAACTGCTAGAAGCACAAGTATACTGACCTAATCCACACAAAGTCTCTTCTGTTTTCCAAACTAAGTTTTTGCTTCTCAGGTGGAAAGAAAAAACAGGACAATTATAATGGATTCATCGTGGATGAAATTCAGAGAGGAACTTGATTCAGCTGCCCTTCTAGCAGAACGAGAACAATAAACAACAATTTATTCCGCAGACCCATAGACCCATCCCCCAACTCTCTCTTCATTCAAAGTGGAAATACAATAGCCTAGGCTTTTAACTCTACTTTTGCATCTTGTGTTTGCTTTCTAATCTGATTGACAGGAAACTATTTCATTTTTTGAAAGGTATCCCTTCAAGTATAAGCTTTCACTTGGGTTATGCCATCATTGATTTTATTCTGTTTTCAAATGATGGCAACCTCCAACATATTGTATAGTGAAAGGATATAACAAAAATCTTTCAATGTGAGATAGTTTATACCAGATAAGCAGAAATTTCAAGCACTGTAGGATAGTTTTCTGAACCCAGTTTGCAAGTTGCTACCATTTGCCTTGGCATTTCTGGTCACATTTCAGAATTCGTACAAAATTGACACAAGTTCCTGGGACCAATCAACAGAGAGAATTTGAAGACTTTACAGCTATTAGAGTTCACAGCATGCATCTGCTGATATTTCAACCTTCAAGGAAAATATGTGTCTGTCATTATGAGAAATGTGGCAAATTTATGAATCTTGAAGCACGTTGATTTTAAGGGTATGCCTTATTCTAAAAGACTTTGAAGCAAACAAGAAACAGTGGTTTGTTGCAAGAAAGTAATTCCTATTAAGAACTAATCCAACTAAAGAAATTTGTTCCATGGATTAAGAAACACAGTTGTGTGCATTAAAAAAAAATTGCTCTGCTTTTTTGTATGTCAAATTAGTACAACTGGTCAAAGGGACCATAGAGAAGTTGCTAGCTGTAGTTCATGAGGATGAGAAACAAGTCTTCAATATCTATTGAAGATACATTTAGCCAGAGAAGGACTACACAATATCAGTCCTGTTGACGAGCAAGGTTGATATTTATAGACCTGTCAAATTTATCTCTGAGACTACAGCCCTTTGAATGTTGGCCGCATTGAACCTCCTACTGTACAATTAATAATGCAGCCTGTGTCTTTTCAACACGAGATTAAAATCTTTTCCAAAATTATGAAAACAATGATCTATCAATCAACTTTGAGAACTAGAATATGAATTTAATAATGTACACATCCCACAATGCAAATGACTGGAGAACCGATGTTTAATTTAACCCGTGAATGACAGGTTGACACAAGAGAAGACCATTATAACCAGACCGTGAAATGCAATCCCTGGTAGTGTGTGATTTATAGTAAAAAGTTACGCACCCAGAAAGGATTATAAGTTACAAATCATTACCCAGCTGGTCTAGACAGAAATAAGCATCCTCGCTACAGCTTCTGGAATTGAATATCTCAAGTAGCATAAAACTCAAATCTTAAAAACCAAATAATATTCAGGCACCCATACAGAAGTTTTGGTAATACGTGTACTTGTTTTAAAATAAGCAGGTATTACAGAACCTTCGTAATAATATTGAGGCAACATACATTGTACAGATCCTAAAAGCAATCATCATGCAGCATAAGCCAGAGATCCTAGTAAACCGTCTAAAGCATTTATACTAAAACTTACAGTCTGTACGTCATCCTTGTCAAGGCAATCATTGGTGTGAGTCTCACGTTCTTCGTCGCTCAGATGAGTGATTTCAATTCCACAAACAGGGCATAGCACCAGCTGGTCTTCCTCATCAGAAAAACCTTCAATACCCATTTCCTCTTTTGTTATCTCATACGAACTTGTAGCCTGATCCATATTTTGGTGACTCTCATTGTTTGGTATTCTACAAGGATCACTGGCCTGAGCCAAATCATTATCCGGGAGTCCACATGAACTAACGCCATAAGTAAAGCGGTCTTCATCACCTGGATCAGCATTACTTATTTTAAATTGAATAATGCCTTCATGCAAAGCACTGGTAGGGAATCCAGAAGAAGTAATGGACCGATTCAGAACATTACTAGGGTTTCCACAGGGACCATTATCAAGACACATATTAGAGAGTTTTAAAGGACTACTTGCCTGGTCTCGATTATTTTCATAAATCAAATCCTTATCTAAACAACTCTGATTACCCAAAACACTCGTAGTTTTTCTACACGGACTACAGACCTGAGTCATAAGGCGTATAATCTGTTCTTCCTCTAATTCACTGCAGGACCCATCGGCCTCAAAAATTTCAAAATTATCATTATCCCTGTCACCTAATGTTTGCCCTCCATCAGAAGAGCAACAAAGCTGCATTAAAGCATTCAACTGGGTCCCGGGTTGAAAACTCAGGGACTCCAAACCTTCTTCTTGGGCCGAAACACCGAAATGGATCTCTGATTCAGGGCTTGGAAAATACATCTCCTCTTCAACTGAGGGTATTGCTGCTTCAGTGTCTGGATTATGGAATTTTCCCCTGCAAAGCAACCTGCTTTCAATTGACATCCCCTTGCCAACCCCCTTTTTGATGAAATCTCCGTCACGATCAAACCCATTTTTAACCACAGCAGCCATATTGATTTTTGTGGGTGACCCAGTGGAGCAGGACTCCCCAGAGACAATGGCATTGAGCTTTAGTGGAGCAGGCTCGTTTGTATTCTCCTTTCCTTCTGCGAATTTCTTCTTGGTTTTCTTCTTTGTGTATTGATGGGTTTTCAAAGGTTTTAAAGGGTTTGAAATAGAATTTTTTAGCTCTTTCTTTGTTTTGGCCTTCTTGGATATTTGGCATGATTTGAGTATGAGGTCCTGATTGATTGAAACGGCAGGAGTAGGACACTGAAAATCGTCGTCGTCGTCTTGTGGTGTGGATGCCATTGCCAGGGCCATAGCGATAGCTAGATCAGAATTTTGCTGTGGAGCTTGTGAGGAAGCCATTTGCGGTGTGAATTGGGAACTCCTCTCCTTCATTCCAAAAGTCTCTAATTGGTGAGAGTGGATTTAAAGAGCAAATTGGCCGCCACTTTTCAAAAATTTGAATCTGAAATACGAGGCAACGGATTAGATTCAAATCCCTTTGTGGGGAACCAAAAGAAAAAAAGTTGGGGAGATAAGCCTCCAAAGAATGAGCTGGTCACATGATTTCAAGTAGCCTAAACATTTAGAGCGGGAGTGTAAACCCTGAAAAGTGTAGTCTATACACTAGACTTCGCACATTCAGAGTGTAAAATAGGTCCAATTTTTAAAATAAAAATTGGTCTTCTTCGTAAGCTAGTTAGGACTTTATAAAGAAAAATTTGGCTTGTGGATATTTAAAATACCTTTTGTAGAACCTGTCAAATGAGAAGTGCTAAAAAAAGGTGTTTTTAAACCTCCGCCCGCTACATTTTCATGACTTCGCCCATACTCGTTCATTCTAAATCCAATAATATTTTATAAAAAAATCAATTTACAATTATCAATTAACCTATCATAAATTACGTTTGTATGTGGGCCCAGTCAAAATATCACGTGGGTCCGCTAGGAGGTGGTCACTTTAATCTCGACCTCACCACATTGCATTGTTAACCACGTGCCCTATTCGCTTTCATCACCGCACCAAAAACTTCTAACCTAACCCCTAGTTGTTGGGCAGCTTTAAGCCCTAAACTCATCGTCTCCCGCGATTTTTTCATCGTCATTTCCTCTCTCCCGCTGTCGACGCGAGCTCGTGCGGCCATGGCGACTTCGTCTGACACCCAAACGCTGCAGGTAACGTCTCCACCTCTCTTCACCTGCAAGTTA
The DNA here is from genome assembly GCA_007115665.2 of Sequoiadendron giganteum. Classification (NCBI taxonomy): domain Eukaryota; kingdom Viridiplantae; phylum Streptophyta; class Pinopsida; order Cupressales; family Cupressaceae; genus Sequoiadendron; species Sequoiadendron giganteum. The sequence continues at coordinate 184,761,073 of CM021103.1, forward strand.
GTTTGTAGAATAGTTGGTTTTCGTTTGCATCAACGGTGTTTGAGTGAATTCCTCTGTATGGTGTTGTGATAACTGACTGTAATCATTTCGTTTTACATGTGACTATTACAAAATTGATCCCTCGTGAATTATTATGTCAATGCTATCGAGGGTTTGCTTGGGTTTGACTGTAATCATTTTGTTTTACATGTGACTGGTACAAAATTGATCCCTCGTGAATTATTTTGTCACTGTCATCGAGGGTTTGCCTGGGTTTGACTGTAATCATTTTGTTTTACATGTGACTGGTACAAAATTGATCCCTCGTGAATTATTTTGTCAATGCCATCAAGGGTTTTCCTGGTTTGACTATAATCATTTCTTTTTACATGTGACTGGTACAAATTTGATCCCTCGTGAATTAATCTGTCTATGCAATCGAGGGTTTGTCTGCTATGATTTTATTTGACATTTTATGAAATAATCACATGTAATGTGATTCAAACAAAACATTAATAAAAATTTTACCAAGAATAATAATGAAATTTTATGGGTTTCCAATTTTAACCCCAAATTATGAAGGGGTTTCAGCATATGGGTTAATGGGTTTACATATTTTGTTGATTCTCTTTGAATCCCTTCAACCCACCAGAAAATTATAACCTAGCCCCAGTTGTTGGGCAGCTTTAAACCCTAAACTCATCATCTCCCACAGTTTTTTCATCATCGTTTCCTCCCTCCCGCCGTCAATGCGAGCTCGTGCGGCCATGGCGACTTCGTCCGACACCCAAACGCTGCAGGTAACGTCTCCACCTCTCTTCACTTGCAAGTTTGTTTGTAGAACAGTGGGTTTTCGTTGGCGTCGACAGTGTTTGAGTGAGTTTCTCTGTATGGTGTTGTGATAATTGGTTGTAATCATTTCGTTTTACATGTGATTGTTACAAAATTGATCCCTCATGAATTATTTTGTCAATGCCATCAAGGGTTTGCCTGGGTTTGACTGTAATTATTTTGTTTTACATGTGACTGGTACAAAATTGAACCCTCGTGAATTGTTTTGTCACTGCCATCAAGGGTTGCCTGGGTTTGACTGTAATCATTTTGTTTTACATGTGACTAGTACAAAATTGATCCCTCGTGAATTATTTTGTCAATGCCATCAAGGGTTGGTCTAGGTTTGACTGTAATCATTTCTTTTTACATGTGACTGGTTTAAATGTGATCCCTCGTGAATTAATCTGTCTATGCAATCGAGGGTTTGCTTGCTATGATTTTTTTTTACATTATTTTATGAAATAATCACATGTAATGTGATTCAAACAGAACATTGACGAAATTTTTACTAGGTATAATAACGAAATTTTATGGGTTTCCAGTTTTAATCCCAATTTATTGAGGGGTTTCAGCATATGAGTTAATGGGTTTACAGATTTTGTTGATTCTCTTTGAATCCCTACATTATCATGATGACATTTGATGGGTATACAATATTTTTCCAAAATAATACTATGGTTTTAAGATTACAATTTGCAGGCAAGTGATATATACTGGTGTATACAGTCATGTCGTGTAGGGTTTCATTATATAAAGTCGTGCAGGGTTTCATCACAATTGCCTTCGCAGATAGTGATATTTTATTTTATAAATAAGTGTTACCAAAGGGGGTAACTCCCATGTACATTCAGATTTGGCTTTTACAGGTCTAAAACGAAATTACAAACCCTACTCATTCTATGAGCAAGAAAATTGCTGCAAGGATGTCTCCCATCTTGGTCAACCGTTGCAAGTGGACCCCGTTGAGCCAAGCCAAGTCGGATCGCATGAAGTTGGAGAAGGTGTCCATGTTGGCATTTTTTACTCCTACTCTAAATACTTCCCATGCGTCAATACAGAAGTTATCTGCTGCAACCTGGCGGGCACTAGCTGCATCTTCATCCACATCGTCCTCTTCGGATTTTGCCTCCTCCTCATCTTCTACCACATTCAGTATTGTTGGGTCGAAATAATACTTTAGGAAGTTGACCCAACACTCATCACTTAGGTTCAGAATGGCATTGGCTACGACCTCGGCGTCACTGATTTCTATGAATCTGTCGAGCCACTCAACGACGACTTCCCTGGCCTCGGTTATGTCCACTAATGCGCATAGTATGAGCTCGTAGATTTTGTCGTCGCACCAATGTTGATCAAGAGACAAAACCTCAGAGACTAGGTCGACAATTGAATTCCTTATTGCTGGGTCTGGAATGTTAAAAAGCCTTTTGCACTGGGCCATTCCTGACTCCTTAGTGCAATGGCAGTCGACTCCAAACATGAATACCATCTTGCTTTTTTGGCAAACTTGGGGCTTCTGTGAAGAGATGGAGGTGGAGATCATATTGTCCAGCTATTAATAGTCTTAATCATGTAACGATAAGGATTGCTTGAGAACCGGGCCCGTCGATTCATGCCATACCAAATCCGAACTAAATCCGTCCTTAGATTTCACACATGTGAATCCAGTCCTGCTTTGAGGTTCGCAAGGTTTTAGGGATGAGAGATCTGGGTTTTTGGGATGAGTGTTTGTTTGGAAATTGTAATCTGACAAGAAATCTGCAGGAGATGATGAGTTTAGGGCTTAAAGATTCCCAACATGCTGCGGTTAGGTAAACTCATACGTGTGGTTAACAATGTAATGTGGTGAGGTTGAGATTAAAGTGACCACCTCCTAGTAGACAATGTTACGTTCTTTACAGACAATGAAATGTTCTTATCAAATTGTATATATGTATTTGCAGACAGTGATATGTTCTTATCAGATTGTATGTATATATTTGTAGACAATGATATATTCTTATCAGATTGTATGTATATATATACAATCTGATAATAATATATCATTATCTGCAAATTGAAATCATTCTATTTGTAGACAATAATATATTCTTATCAGTTTGTATATAATTTTCGATCACTAGTTCTTTCTTAATGATTAATGTTCTACTAGCACTATAGCTTATACCATCGATTATCACAATCTAACCACATTGTGTGGTATCACCAAGTACACTATGTTTCAGTGTTTGTGAATAAAAAACCAGATTGTATGTATATATTTTCAGATTCATACATTGGATCAGAACATTGTGGATTTTTATATACACTGTATTTGCAGATAGTGATATGTTCTTATCATATTGTATGTATATATTTGTAGACAATGATATATTCTTATCAGATTGTATGTATATATATACAATCTGATAATAATATATAATTGTCTACAAATTGAGATCATTCTATTTGCAAATAATGATATATTCTTATCAGTTCGTATATAATTTTCGATCACTAGTTCTTTCTTAATGAAACATGTTTTACTAACACTATAGCTTATACCATCAATTATCACAATCTAACCACATTGAATTGCACTCTTAGCAACTAGGGGTTAGGTTAGAAGTTTTTGGTGCGTTGATGAAGGTGAATGGGACACGTGGTTAACAAGCGTAGGTGGTGAGGTTGAGACATACGCGTGGTTTGATGAAGGCATATGGGGCACGTGGTTAACAATGTAATGTGGTGAGGTTGAGATTAAAGTGACCACCTCCTAGCGGACCAATGTGATATTTTAATTGGGCCCACATACAAATGTAACTTGAAATAGGTTAATTGATAATTGTAAATAGGCTTTTTAAAAAAAATTATGCACCATTGAAATTAGACAGGAGTGGCCACTAAGCATGAATAGACCGATTATTTGGTAGGAAAATTGAGATTTGAAATTCAATCACCACAATTCAATGCATTCAATATGCACATTCAAATGATTTTATAAGAGGGAATTTCCAGTGTCATTCTCAGTACGAATTCTCCTATGCTTTCACTGCATATGCTCTGCAAAATTCAGCTCAGTACATATAATGAAAACTAAAAACGTATTATAATAGACCGAATTTATGCAAGCCACCTATTTTATCAAGCACACTCCAATGTTTTTGTAAGAGGGAATTTCCACGGTCATTTCCTCAATATCCTCTGCAAAATTCAGAGCTTACTAACGCTACCTATGCACATTCCTCTTAAAAGGCAACTTATTCATGTTGGTACACCCAGAATAACTAAATACATATTTTTATTTATCAGCTTACTGGATTTACATTAATGTTGTTTGTTTCATTATTCAATATACTCTTTTATATTTATGTACTGAGTGTTTGCAGTATTTTGAGGAATAAAAATTATTCAGTTTTCAGTCAATTACTCAAATGAGCATTATCCATTATGTATTCATATCACATCATTGTATGATGTGGTATATTTTGTTTTCTTCCACTTGCTATATGTGTTTCAATAGTCAGATTACATATATGTATATACATATACATGTACATGTACATGCATATGTATATGTACATGCATGTACATATACATATACATGTACATGTATATATGTATATGTACATGCATATGCATATACATATACATATACATGTACATGTATATATGTATATGTACATGCATATGCATGTACATATACATATACATGTACATGTATATGTATATACAAATTTATATACACTGTTATTTTCAGCTTCATACATTGGATCAGAACATTGTGGATTTTAATGCTCCAATCAAAACTCTTATTGTTGTGCATGCAATATTGTAAGGATGATTTGATGTGGGAATGTTACGAGTACCGAGTACTACCCCCATTTATTACAATTATTTTGTAGGCAAGCGGGAGCATCAAGAGGTGAACCAAGTATGTCGATTATCAACATATCATGGAAGTTGTGTTTGTTAACACAATAAACTCTATAGGGACATTTTGCTCTTAATGCTTTATGATATGTTTATATTTTATGTTGTATTGTTTTCATACGTATTTTGTTCTTACAAATTCTTAGTTGATTCGAGGAATATATTTAAGTACATTGGTCTCTTAATGGCAGGCATGCGAGGATTTGTCCGCAATCAACAAAAGGTATTAAGCGTTAATGACAGGTAAAGTCTTTGACTTTATTTTGGCAATGACCTAGTAATACAGAAAACTATGTGATTTTATATATATGGTTGAAAGTTAGATGAACAAACTATTAGGTTAATTATAATATGAAGTAAGAATATAATATTAGTATTATGTTTTATTGCAAATTTATTGTGTTAGAGTGAAATGAAAATAACAATATTATTATGGAAACTTTAGGGTCATGCGTAACTGGATTTGTTTAAAATAATATGAATTCTATAGAGGGTTAACTTAGAGGCTAATAGAGCAGCTAAGAGTGCAATTCAATGTGGTTAGATTGTGATAATTGATGGTATAAGCTATAGTGCTAGTGAAACATTAATCATTAAGAAAGAACTAGTGATCGACAATTATATACAAACTGATAAGAATATATCATTGTCTGCAAATAGAATGATTTCAATTTGCAGACAATTATATATTATTATCAGATTGTATATATACATGCAATCTGATAAGAATATATCATTGTTTACAAATATATACATATAATCTGATAAGAACATATCACTGTCTGCAAATACAATGATCACTATTTGTAGACAATGATATATTCTTATCAGATTGTATGTATATATACAATCTGATAAGAATATATCATTGTCTACAAATACATATATACAATCTGATAAGAACATTTCATTGTCTGTAAAGAATATTTCATTGTCTACTAGGAGGTGGTCACTTTAATCTCAACCTCACCACATTACATTGTTAACCACGTGCCCCATATACCTTCATCAAACCACGCATATGAGTTTACCTAACCACGGCTTGCTGGGCATCTTTAAGCCCTAAACTCATCATCTCCCGCTGATTTCTTGTCAGATTACAGTTTGCAGACAATGATATATTCTTAACAGATTAAATGTATATATGAATATATATACATACAATCTGATAAGAATATATCATTGTCTGTAAATATATACATACATTCTGATTTTTTTATCGTCAAACATTGAAACATAGTGTACTTAGTGATACCACAGAAAATACAAGGTTGAAACCCTCATAAAATATATAAGAGACTTAACTATGAGGTTCGAATAAATATCAACAACAACATTAGGACATTTTATAATCATATCATAGTTATATTTTTTATCAAATTGCAAGAATTCATTAGGTGGTGCGACAGAAAAACATGGCTGAAAAATACATGAAACATATCAAAATATTACTGGGTGCTTGTATTAAAATTCTTCTCACCTTAAACATATGTGAGGTTCCAAACATAATAACATCAATATTATCACATCTTATAATCATATCACAGTTATAACTTGAAGCAGATATGCAAAGCAGATCAACATAATATACCGCTACATCGATCAAAAAATAAAACTCAATACTAGCATATTTAGTTTTCCATATTGCTAGGAAAAGAAGGTGGTGTGAGATATCCGCCAGTACCTAAGTCTATTCCACTTGGAGGAGGTGACACTTGGTTAATTGAGGTTTGAAGGCATGTTGCTATTTGAGCAAGCAATGTCTGGCTTGCATCTACAATCAGTCCCATTTGTTATGAGCCACTCCCAACTTGCATATTGTTGATAGTTGTAAAGGTTGGTGCCAATATGTTCATCATATCAAGCAGTATAGGGTGTTGGGAGGGTATAGAATTCCCTGTTGTAGACTTACGCTTTATCCTCTTTGCTTGTTATGCTTTCTTTTCAGCTGCCTTTCATAGACTTTCAGCCTTGGCCTACTCTTGTCTGATTTCTTTCTCCTGCATTCTAATCATCTTCTCCTCATCTTCTATTGCTTTTCTTGCTTGCTTCTCAACCCTCATTGCTTCCTTTTCAATTGCTTTCGCTTCACGTTCTGCCTTTCTCTTCAACATCTGGTCCTTCTTATGTTGTTGCAGCTCTGCTTGCCTTTTCTTCTCTGCCTCTTGTTGAGTATACATTTCAATGAAGGCATCCGATGTTAGTACTTGGGACTGCTTACTAAGGCGAAGCACTCCATAACGACCTCCTCGTGATGATCCTTGCACCCTCTGCATTGGAAGTTTCAAGAATTTTCTATTTTGTCTGGTTGATTGTTGTCCATCACGTGGGGTGCATGGCACAAACTCAACTTCTTCGTCACTATATGCATTGCCATCTTCACTTTGACCATCACTATGCTCTTCCCAATTCCTTGCAGTAGTGAAGTAATGTATCACTTCAACTGGATCAATGTGTGGTGGGGATGGCATAGAAAGGTTGACTTCTTCCTCAATCGAATTTAATTGGCATCCAAGGTTCGTGGCTGCTTCATGCATCCAATCCGGTTGGCTGACTTGAGTTGGCAAACTTAGACCAACTGATGAAGTCTTTGTATCTTCATTGCAGGGTACAATAGGAGGTTGGACTTCTACTTGGAAATCTGCAACAACTGGCTGAATTTCTAGTTGAATGTGTGATGTAGTTTCAGTGCCCTCATTGTGGTATGATGTAGTTTTTGTATCTTCATTGCAGGGTTCAAAAAGAGGTAGGACGTCTGCTTGGAAATTTGCAACAACTGGCTGAATTTCTGGTTGAATGTGTGTTTTAGTTTTAGTGCCCTGATTGCATTCTCGCACAAAACCATCAATCTATTCCTGGTTGTAACCAAGTAGACGCAGGCATGTCTCTGTTGCAATAACATCCTCTTCATCTTCCATTGTGCAAGCATCACCTTCTGTTCTAGGACTTGGTACATCGTCTTCAACAATATAGCCTTGACTTGGCCCCATGTCCTTGTCAAGGGTTGGCTGATCAAGTGGCCAAATACCTGTTCTATGGAACCCACTAATAATGTTGGATGGTGCCAAAGCTTTTTTGAAAGCTTGGCTTGCTAGAGTTGCCAACTCTTCACGCCCACTATCGATATGTGGGTTGTTAGCTTGCCATATGATTCGTACCTCTCTAAAAGATGCCTTGAATGGAGCAAAAATGTTGACATCCAATGGCTACAACTTGTGACTGGTATGAGCAGGAAGTGTTAACAGGTCTATTCCTAATTTTCTTGCTTCTTCAATGGTTTTGAAAGCCACGTGGCTACCATGGCCGTCAAAAATCAGAAGGGCCTTGTTTGTTGGTGAAACGCCATCAGGGATATTAGTTGCAAAATGGCCTAACCATTTGACAAATAGTTCCTTTGTCATCCAAGCATGTTCTTGGATTGCCATCAATGCACCTATCTCATAATTTACTATATAATTTTGCATGTGCCTTTTTTATTTAAACAGGTAGAACCCAAGAATACTTAACCCAGCTGCATTTACACAAGCCAACACTATGATCCACTCTTTGCTCTTTGAAACCAAATGTGGTACACTCTTTACACCCAATTTTTCAATAACTCTCATTCCACAGTTCTTACTAGCTTGAATACCCATCTCATCGCAGTTCCAAATTCGGCTTGCTCCATAGTGGTTAAAGTTAATCATATCTTGAAGGTTGTCATAGAAAGCTTGCACGACTGAAGGACAAACCATAATTGCTCTGTCACTGTCCACTCCTTCAGCAATTCTGATTGTCAAATCTAGGTGCCTTCTTCGAAATTCTGCCCACCATGACCTCCCGGGGACAACATTTGTGAATGGATTGGGCCGATTTATAGTGATTTGGGCAACTGTGGATTGTAGTTGATTGACCTGTAGTCCATGGCCCAAATCTGCCATGTCCTTGCACCATTGGACAATTTCACCCTCCTCCTCGTGAGATAATATGGTACGTGGACCCCTCTTCTCGGTGGTGTTAACTCCTAACAGCCATGCCCTCAAACTGCTAGGTGGCATACCCCACTTGATTGTTGCTGCCCTGGCTGACATGTTGTGTTCTTCGACACTTTTGACTGCTCCTTCCATATCAGCATATGTCCATTGCCTAATGGGTACAGGTGAGTTCAGTTGCACATCGGGTTAAGCATCTGGCTGAACATCTGGCTCAACAGGTGGTTTGGCTTATGTTGTGTTGGTGGCTTCATCCGCAGAGTCAGGAACGTCTTCTTCTGCGGGAATTGCATGCACTTCCTCTACAGGCTCTTCATCAATGAAGTGCACCCCACGAGTGACTCTAATGGCGCGTGGTCCTCTTCCTACAACCCTTTTAGAGAGTCTTCTAGGAAGCGCCGTTATATTCCACTTAACCTACAGGGATTCAAAGATAATCAACAAAATATGTAAACCCATTAACCCGTATGCTGAAACCCCTCAATAATTTGGGGTTAAAACTGGAAACCCATAAAATTTCATTATTATACTTGGTAAAAATATCATCAATGTTTCGTTTGAATCATATTACATGTGATTATTTCATAAAATAATGTCAAATAAAATCATAGCAAGCAAACCCTCGATTGCATAGACAGATTAATTCATGAGGGATCAAATTTGTACTAGTCACATGTAAAAAGAAATGATTATAGTCAAACCCAGGCAAACCCTCGATGACATTGATAGAATAATTCACGAGGGATCAATTTTGTACCAGTCACATGTATGTAATCTGATAAGAATATATATATATATATATATATATACATATATATGAATGTATGTATACATTATGATAAGAAAATATCATTCTATTTATAGAGAATGATATATTCTTATGAGAATGTATCATTGTATTTGCAGAGAATGTTATATTCTTATCAGATATATATATATATATATACACACACACAATCTGATATGATGAAACCCTACATGGCATGACTGTTTATATATGTATTTGTCTGCAAATTGTAATCCATAAACTGCTCAATAAATTGGGACAAAAACTATAAACCCATTAAACTTCATGATTAGGAAAGAGGGATTCAGAATATAATTGTGATATGATTCCAAAATGGGTAATGTTGTTGTTATTATCTTGATTTATGATGAATGCAGGTGAAAAAAATGTAACTATGATATGATTAAATGATGGAAAATGATAAGTTGAACAACTAACTAAAAACATATTAATTTGTATGCCTGAAAAGAATGTAAACGTAAAGTACGTAAATATAAAAGAGTATATTCAATAATGAAATAGGCAACATAAATGTAAAACATATTGCTTGAAAAAAATGCAAAGATTGAGTACGTAAATATAAAATAGAATATTGAATAATGAATTAGACAACATAAATGTAAAATAGTATGCTTGAAAATAATGTAAACAGTGAGTACATAAATATAAAATAGTATCTTGAGTAATGAGAACAAATAAAATAAATGTAAAACAACAAACTAATAATATAAAACATGAATTTACCTATTCTAGTAATATAAATAGTGAGTACATAAATATAAAACAGTATGTTGAATAATGAAATTAGATAAAATAAATGTAAAACAACAAATTGATAATATAAAACATGAATTTACCTATTATGGGTGTACTGACCTGAATAAGCTCCCTTTAAAGACGAATGTACAGAAATTCTAATAGGAAGCTCTGAATTTTGCAGAGGATATTCAGTGAAAGTAGAGGATAATTCGTAATGATAATGACCCTAGAAATTCCCTCTTATAAAATCATTTGAATGTGTAAATTGGATGCATTAAATTATAGTGGTTGAATTTCAAATTCGAATGCATTGAATTGTGGTGGTTGAGTTTCAAATTTGATTTTTTTGTGGGAAACAATCTGTCATTTCATTTTGCAGTGGCCATTTATGCCTGAGTTCTGTTATGGACTTTAGGAAATTAATTTTATATTTGGTTTAACAGATAAAATAGGTGGCTTGCATAAATTCAGTCATTTATATGAATTATACTATGTTTTTTGGTTGATTAGGGAGCCTTACACCATTAACTGTGTGTGCAGGTACCACAAGTTGATGGAGACAATACATGAAGATGCGATAGGAAGTGTGGGTGAATGTGCAATTGATAGCTCATAAAGCTGATCAATGTTTGCTATTGTGTCAAAATGTGCACCATTAACTATTCATAATGGTTTATATAATGTGAAATTGTGCACCATTAACTGTTCAAATATACATTTCTATATAATGTAGTTGAAGCTTTGAACCACTTGCATAGAGTGGTAATTGTAAACATCAATGTACTTAAATAAATGCAAAAATTACTTTATTGTCTGCAACTTGTCTTGTATTCATAACACATATGTACCAATAGATGTTTAGATTTATTTATTTTTATTGGTTAGCTACATGTTTATTAGTGAACATATATTGGTGTCATGTGTAAATTTTTATTAGCATAAATAAAATAATTTAATGACTAAAATATAAACGGTTATTGGGGGGTCAGGTGAGCATGGAGTGAACAGGTATTGGATTGTGGGCGGCAATTGGGGGTTTTCCCCTAATAGAGTAGAAGTTTTATGAGGTGGAACAAAATAAATTAGAATCTTATTTTATAAAATATGAGTTTGTTTTTGTATTTTTTGTTTTTTGTTTTTTTTTTTTTAAATTAGGTTCTATTTTAAAAGTGAGATTGGAAGTTTTCTCATCAATTTAAACATTTTTTTTCACATGGTATCATTATAATGTATGTGCATTTTTTTAACATCAAATTCTTAAAAAATCACATAAGTAAATTATAGTTCACCTTCTTCTTAAAATTTCTAAATTCAAATTTTAACATTACCTCTTACTACAAATCTATGAGACTATCTAATAGTCAAAATCTCCTAAAAGTTCTCTACAACAACTATTGAGAAATTTAAGTTAGACCCCTCAATGGAGCCATAGCCTTATTGTTCTATGTGTCAAATAGATTGACTTGTCATCAAATGCATGATAACTATTTATTTCATATAAAAAGTTATCTAGAGGTTAGTATTTGTTATGATAAGGTTTGTTATAACCTTATCAATTTTAACGTTGCCTCTTACTACAAATCTATGAGACTACCTAATAGTCAAAAGCTCCTAAAAATTCTCTACAACAAATATTGAGAGATTTAAGCTATACCCCTTAATGGAGCCATAGCCTTATTGTTCTATGTGTCAAATAGATTGAGTAGTCATCAAATGAATGATAACTATTGATTTAATATAAAAAGTTATCTAGAGGTTGGTATTTGTTATGGTAAGGTTTGCTATAACCTTAACCCTTGATAAGCTTAGTTACACAAAAGGAATTTGAAGGCATGAGAAATGTCAAACACTACTTCATATGAATTGAGGACCATTTTAGAATAGGAATTTTGTTCAATACAAGAGTGGTAATTGAATGTTTCACATTATAGGTTGTTGGCTAAAGTTTAACAATTTAAAGCCATATGTTTTGTCCATTAAAGTTTTATTACCATTAAATACCTTGTTACTTGTAAGGATTTTATGTTTGGGTAAAATCTCCAACAACAAAGATTAAGTTTTTGTCTTGTGATTTATCCACAATGCAAGCCATTCAAGAGCTTATGCTAGATGTGTTGTTGTAAAAACTCAAGGTTGTTTTTTTTCCAATTGGTGAAAGATTGTTGATGGAATTTTCAATCTTCACCAAGAATAAATGTTTGATGATTGTGTAATGGAAAAAACTTGGACAATAGGATACAATTAAAAAGGTGGTCCAAGATAAAACAAGTAAATTATCAAAATGGAGATTTCACCAATGTGATGACCAAAACTTATTTGTGATAAACATGTTATATGAAGAGAAATTAAGGATGACTAAATCAACATGAGGTTTAGCAACAAAATATAAAAAGGAACAAACATAAGTTTTGAAAGAGATTAAACCAATTTTACACAAATGTAAGAGAATAAAATAACCCTCGCATAAATATCTAGGGTAAATAAATACAAGTGAGTAATAACAAATAAATTGCCCTAGATGAAGAGGAGGGACCGAAATAGTTTACCTAACTAGATCTAAAATGGAATTAAATGACAAAACATGTGTACCTCAATGTTGGAGATAAAAAAAATGTGACAAATGTTTGATATCTAGAATACGATATCAAAACTAAGATGAGAAAATAAGATGACTAAATTCTAAAAGTCATGGGACTATCTATAATCTTGGGTTGAATCTACACCTAGAAAAGTGATCTACATAAATGTAGACCTTAACTTTATCTAAATGTTATGTGTCATAAAATCTTCTATATGTAGATGATTTATTGTTGCTCTTGTGTAAGGTAAAAAAATTCTACTCTGCAACTTTCACCTTGCATTTCTACACTTATTTTGGTGTATATCTCCCAAGTCATATTTAAGCACCATTCATCTTTTTTTCCACCCTTTCTATCAATCACAAATGTGTGAAAACTAGACAAAAAAACCTTAGGAACTTGTCCCTAATCAACTCTACAATTTTAAAAAGTTTAATTCATTAGGACACAAAAACCTCAAATGCTCATGTTTAGACATAGCAACCATAGATGCTTATGTACCTATTCTAATTTTTTTTTTTAACTATTACAATCATTGTAACCATAAAACCTAATATTATCAATTTAATTCTCTCAATTAGTATTTCTTATAAACCTAGGTTTAGTCTTATTTGTTGGGTTTAGACTCATTTCTATGCTCATGAGTTTACTCTATTCTCAATCAAGTTTTTCCAAACATCCTGGGAGAGTCCATCTTTATGCAAGGTAGCAAGAAATTTATCTGAAGATATCTTATTTGAAGCTCCCATTATACCAAATCCTTAGATATTTATTAAATTATTTCCCAACCTTCATTATTCTCTTCATAGATCCTTCTATCTCTCCCCTTTGTTCATTGTTTCCTACATTTACCAATTATCCTCTTAATTCCCTAGCTTCAAATCTTTCACATTACCTTCATTGGATAAATATAGATCTTTTCTTTTTTCCTACCCTCTCCCTTTTCCATATTTTATGATTTTCATTACTCATGTCCTCCCATCACACTCGCATACCATAATAACATAGAATACCTCATACGGTTTGTGTTCTATGCACTCATTTTTTTGCACACGCCACCATTAACTCCCACACCAAATATCACATACTCCAAGTTTTCCTATGTTATATTGTTGAGGCCAAAACAAGCTAACTAGGGGAAGTTGACTAAGGTATTCTTCCATGCAATACACCCAAAAATATCCCCATATTTAGTTGGTTAGATATTTACTCTAGGTCATGATGATTATATTTTACAATCACATGGAGATTTAGGGATTTTTACAATAATTTATAAACAAATTGAGGTCTTTTAGATACACGTGTACCAACATCTAGATATAATAAATACCTATGTAGGAAGCATCACCTAAGATAGGAAGTAGTGTTCACCAATGTAGATTCCTGTAGTGTAAGAAATTGTATAGCTATACAATTTCACACTGTGTTTGGGTCCCTTAATTTATTGGACATAATTAAGCTTCCAATTTATCAAATTATACATTCCAAAGCCTTATTTTTTCCCATTTTCTAAAAGGAGAACTGACATTAAATAAATGCATTCAATAATTAAATCACCATGGAATATGTGTCCTGGAATTATAGGCCAGGACCCATTTGCCCATGGGTGAATGGGTCCCCTTTAAGTGCCAAGAACCATTTTTAAAAATGTTTTTGGCGATCTTTTAATGATTCAAATTCAACTTGCAATTGTCAACTTTTGCAATCTAATTTTTGAGAAATTGGATAAACACCTATAAATACATAGTTATTTGATCATTTAAAATATAACAGTTAAGGAAGCAACATTCTAAGACACATGATCAAGATATCCTATGATAAAATATCATTTTAAAGATCATTCAAGAGAAAATTTATCAGTCATTTGTTGCAGCAATTAAGATCCTAACATCATGTCCAAGTTTATGTGTGTTTGTGTCATCTTGTGAAGGCTAATATGCATTGTTGATCCTAAAGAATCCAAGCATTTCAAGTATCCAAATTAATAAATAAAAGCAAGATGCAATGTCTTTGGAGAGATGTGTTTGACTTCAATCCACTGAGGGAATCCATTGAAGGGTGGTGAGTTGTAGAAAGCATTGTTCATTCATCATTTCTCTCCTTTTTCCTTATATTTCTATCAAGGTTTAATTACCCAAGCTGGGCTTTGACTAAGGAAAATCCCCATACAAATAAAATAATTTTTCCTCTTCGTGTATGTGCATATTACAAGTGGATGAAAAAATGAAGAGATCTTGAAAGAGCAATTTTGCATTGTTGCACAAGTTGTCATCATTGTTGTCAAGCCACATAAACTAAGTTACAAAATTTATTTATGATTTTCTGATAGTGGGACTTGTGTCAAATAGAAGCCAAGATCCAGCATCAGAGGATTTTCAAAAGTTATTTTGGAAGCCCTCACAAGGGATTGATTCACCCAGGGGTGAATCAATCCCTTAGCAAACCTCGAAAATATCTTTTGGTGATAGGTACATGTCATCAGACCAAGTTCTCAGAGCTGCCTACAAATTTTCATTTTCATTTTTGTACATTCTAAAATCTACATTTTAGGTATTAGGTCTTGTTGTTCATTTAGTTTGAGCATTTCAAATCATTTCAATTTAGTTTCAGATCTGTCCTATTGTCCTAAGGATTAAGATCCAAGTCTGATTGGCTCACCATTGAGGTTGAAAGTCAATCTTTACACCTTGTGATCTCTTTCCTAATGAAATCCCTAGGGAAAGACACTTATTGAGAATCCTAAGTGTTATATCCATAATATAAAACCTTGGGGACCCCTTTCCCCACATTTCACTTTGGTGAACCTAACATTCTTACATCATACTTTTCTGATTTGAAGGTCCTTGAAACCCTAGATTATCAAGTATAGATTTCATTTGAATTATCAAATGCAAATATCAACTATTATGTCGCTATTTAAATTGAAATTAAATGATTATTTTAATGATAGTTAAATTAAAATTTAGATTGAAATGAAATTGAAATTGAAATGTAATTATTATGATTTGAAATGCATTTTTATTAATTTCGGGGTTTGTCATTGCTAATGTAAAATCGAGTGCAAGTGAATGCAGGAACAGGTGAACGTGATTGAAGGCGAGAACAACGATCAGGTAGAGTTGTTTAGTCGATTGACATTTATGAGTTGATGGAATCTCACACACTCACATAGATAATATTTTAATGTGTTTTGCATTTATCATGTTTGCAAATTTTAAATCTAGTTTTAATGTAATTTCTCAAAATTGTGAAAAATACATATGATTTAAATGATGATTTGGTTAAATTTGATGAAATTGATTTAAAATTATATGATTAGATTGATTGTTTAAATATTGTATTATTTTTTGGAAATAATATGTTCAGAATTTCAAAATTTAAATGCAATTGATTTTTATTTCGAAATTAGACTAATTTTTTTTTTTTGGTCGGTAATTGGTATTTAATATTGAAAGAGTATAACGAAATTACAATATAATCAGTTAAACCTAAAATAGCCTATAGCTTTAAAATCCTATAGCATCTTCAGGAGTCATTTGCTCCAATACATCTTTGACCCTGAATGTCGTGATATCCAATCATACATCAATAATCAAAACACAAAAACCAGAGAGTCACCTTACATTTTGTCAAAGTATGAGAAATTAATAACCCCGTCCGCAAAAAACTCTCAACAAATATATATTTTTAAAAACTGAACTTACGCGAAGACTTATCTTCAGCATAAAACATCTTCAGCTGCTCAAACCGTGGACACCTGCATCTGCCTTTCTATTAGTTCGGCTCTGCCATCTAGGCAGCTGCAATTTCTGCGCTTGCCATCATTGAAAAGGGTTGAGCCCGACTCTACTTGCCTCCATGTCCTCCACCACGTAGTCTGTGAAATCCCTCCCTATGCTCGACACAAACCATTCCAAGATGGAATCTAT
The DNA here is from genome assembly GCA_007115665.2 of Sequoiadendron giganteum. Taxonomy (NCBI): domain Eukaryota; kingdom Viridiplantae; phylum Streptophyta; class Pinopsida; order Cupressales; family Cupressaceae; genus Sequoiadendron; species Sequoiadendron giganteum. The sequence goes on from CM021103.1 coordinate 184,777,823, forward strand.
GTCACCCAACACCTTCTCATCAAAAAGTGCCTATGTTACGCAGCCACCTTCCTCTGTGCTCTCCCGAATCTCTAGTCCCTATGCCATGAAAATGGAGATGACATCAAGATTGGTGCATCGTTTAACCTTTCTGTCTGGGCCTTTGAAAGTCATCAACTGCTTTCGAGAGTCAAGACTGAAAGTAGCCTTCATTCTACCTTTTGATTACTACAATTTCTAACTTCCTTACTGATTAGAGAGCCGCTATTATGACCAAAACTATCAATAATTCAGACATAACTTGCCTATGTCTAAATTAGAGAAGTAATTGAACTGCAAGTCATTCACCTTGGCAAATGTGGTTGCCCAGTTAGCTAATATATCTGCCTCCTTATTTCCCTCTCTCAAAGTATGACTGATTTTAAATTCTTTGAATTTTTGCAGGTATTCATTGGTTTCATCTATAGTACTATTAATATACCATGTGTGGGCTTGCCCTTTCTTTATAGCCTCAATTATTATTTTTGAGTCGCCTTCTATATGAATTTTTTCCACACCTAAACTGCTCCTTAACTTTAAAGCTAGGATTGCTGCTTGTGCTTCTGCCAGATTATTAGAGCCATTCTCTAATTTTTTCCTCGCTAAGGCTAATATCTCTCCTTTGTGGTTTCTTGCTATTGCCCCTACTCCAGAAATACCCAGATTTCCTTTCGAAGAGCCATCGAAGTTTATCTTTGTCCAGCCAATATCTGGAGGAACCCACCGTACATCATCTTTGCAAGTCTTAATCATTCCAGAATGATTTCCATTATTTTTATAACATATCTTTATTCCTGGCTAGTGCTTTTGAATTGAACTATCCCAAGAGGAAAATATGGTGCTAGCCTTTATCTTGCTAACTGCTGAGCTCATGACTTCTTCAATAGAAGCATCTATCCTTTGGCAAATTCTGTCAATTGAATTTGAGACTTCTTGGAAGATTCTTCTGTTCCGTTCCTTCCATATCTCCCATATGACAATTGAAGGGCAAATAGTCCAAATTTTAGATAAAGTGGATTTTCCAAGAGGGATTTGCCATCCTTTAAAAATATCTAATAAAGAGTAAGGCATGGGTCCAATAAAATTTAATTTTGAAATTATCCTCTCCCAACATTGGAGAGAGAATTTACAATGGGCTAGAAGATGATTCACATCTTCATTTTCCATCTCACACATCGAGCATCTTGAAGGGCCTATAAAACCAAATTTCTACCTTCTATCATCTGTCAGAATCCTATTCTGAATGGCAATCCAAGCAAATGCTCCTGCTTTTGGTAAGCAGTCCTTATCCCAACATAATTTATAAGGCCATTCCGCTTTTTCCTCCTCTTGCACTAATAAGTTGTAGCCTAATTTTGCTAAATAGTTGCCACTCTTGGCCGCACACCAAATAACCTTATCTTTTTTATTCACTAGAGTGAGAGATCTTTCTGTGAATATGGTGTTTATTTCAGTACATATATCTATCCCCAGGCCAGTGGTAGTTGTATCTTTCCATCCCCATTGTTGTCCCCAGGGGCCCGATTGAAGTTCCATATAATCCTTGACCTTGTCTCCCCATGCTATCTTAAAACTGTTAATTAGTGCTCTCGAATTATGATTTTCAATCAAAGCTAGTTTGCCTTCCCATGAGTCCTCCCAAAACAAGGCATCCAGTCCGTCGCCAATTTGCCATGATAAGTGATCATTTATTATAGGTCTACATTCCAAAATGAAATTCCATATTGCAGATCCTTTGGGGGGGTTTTGAACTATAAGAATTTGTCTGTCCTCCTCAAAATCTAAGTATTTTGCCTTCAAGATTTTTACCCAAAGTTGAGAAGGTTTACTGTAAATATCCCATACTAATTTGGCCCCTAAGGCTTTATTAATCAGATGCCACTTACGGAGCCCAACTCCTCCATTTTTCTTTGAAGTGCAAATTGTGTCCCAAGCCACTAATGGCATTTTCTCCTCTTCCTGTTCTCCATTCCAAAAAAAATTATGTATTCGTTGCTCAATGTATCTCAGCACCTTGATTGGGATTTTTAGGCAGCTCATTGAGAAAATAGGGATGGCCGAGATTACTGATTGGAGCATTAGGATCGGCCTGCCCGGGTAAGCCATTTGCCTTTCCAACTGTCCATTTTCTTAACACAACTATCTACTAAATCTGTCCATAAATTTGCTTTTGAAGCACCTACAAAAAGTGGGATGCCTAAATATTTGTTTGGGAGAGTTCCAACTTTCATTCCTAGAATCCTTGTGATATGTTGTTGAGTAGGTATATTAGTATTAAAAAAGAAAATTTCTGATTTGTCCTAATTGATAGCTTGACCTGAGGCTCTGCTGTAAGTGTCAAGTGTTGATTTAATAGCTCTTGCTTCTCTAGCAGAAGCTTCACCCATAAGATATGTGTCATCTACAAATTGCAGATGTGTAATAGGATCCAAATCTCTGGCCACCTTTAGTCCCTTCCACGACCCTAAAGAATTAGCCTTTGTGATAGTTCTTCCCAGTGCCTCAACTAGGATAATGAAAAGAAATGGAGAAAGAGGATCTCCCTGTCGAATACCAGTAGAGGTTTCAAAAAAACCTTGAGGGTTGTCGTTGATCAATATAGAAAAATGAGTAGTTGATATGCAACTATTCACCCAGTCACACCATGCTTTATCAAAACCAAATCTTTTGAGCACCTTCAAAAGAAAACTTCTATTGACATTATCATAAGCTTTTCTTATATCCAATTTAACCATCATACTGGCCTCTTTTCCTACATTTATGGAATGGATTGCTTCATGCACCACAATGATTCCTTCATAAATGGAGTGTCCAGGAGCAAACCCGCTTTGTTCTTCTGAAATTAGTGTAGGCAACACTTCTTTCAGCCTGTTTGCCATAACTTTTGTTATCACTTTGTAAATAGTGTTACACAAAGCAATTGGTCTAAAATCATCAAAGGATTCCTTTTTTCCTTTCTTGGGAATCAAAGCTAGAAAGGTATTATTAAAATCCTTGAAAATAAATCCTCCCTTCCTAGATTCCTCCACCACTTCAAATAACTCCTTACCCACAATGTGCCAAGCTTTTTGAAAAAAGAGGGTTGGGAATCCATTAGGACCCGGGGCCTTATCATCATTCATTTTAAATAGGGCCATCTTAAATTCAGACATTGTTAAGCATCTCATTAGCCATTTGTTCTGTTCTGTAGAGATAAGCTGAGGAATTACCTCTAGAAAGTCCTCAGTATCTATATTATCCGCTGTAACTTTAGCAAAGATCGTTGAGAAGTGTCTTACTGCAGCCTCATTAATCTGATTTGGTTCAGTTAATAAGACTCCATGATTATCTGTGATTGAGAAAATTTTGTTCAGAGATCTTCTGCCTTTGACCGAATTGTGGAAATTTTTTGTGTTTCTGTCCCCTTCTCTGAGCCATGTTTCTCTTGACTTTTGTCTCCAGAATGCTTCTTCTCTATGCAAAATCTTAGAATATTTCTTTTTTAAATCTGTTTCTTGATTAAAAATGTTAATGTCCATGCCTCCTGCAGTAGTTAGCTCATTTAAAGTAGCAAGTTATGCTTCCAGTTTATATTTTTCATCAAAAATATTTTTGAACTTTTCTCTATTCCATATTTTAAAGTTCTCTTTAATGAATTGTAGTTTTTTAAAGAATATGAAAGCAAAGTTACCCAATCTTCGCGGAGCTGCTTTCCACCATCTTTCAATCATATCCCAAAAACCCTGTTCTCGTAACCACATTTTCTCAAATCTGAAAGAAGCCCTATCTGGAGCAGCATCTTCAATAATCCTAAGACATATCGGAAAATGATCTGATCCAGTGAAAGGCAGTATTTCTGCTTGACATAACCATTGTGTTTCCTCCTAGGCACCCCCAAGGAGGAATCTGTCTAACTTTTTAGCAATGTTTGGAATCCTTTACGTCGGTTAGTCCATGTAAAGCCATCATTTTTGAACTCTACATCATTTAGTTCATTCAATGTAACAAAATCTGTAAAATCCTTCTGACTTTGACTAATCCACCCTTTTCCCCCAACTTTTCCTTTGGAGAAAGGATGGCGTTAAAATCCCCTACTAGCATAAAGAGACTATTATTAATTCTTGAGATAATGTTAGTGAGGGAAGCCCATAACTATTGTTTCATTGTGTTACTGCACGGGCCATAAATATTGATAGCATAAAAGGTGACCATATGTTGAAAGGTTTGAATTTTAACTAACTGCCAGTTGCTTCCATCCTCTATCAAACTAACATTTACCCTTGCCTCTTTCCACATAATTCCTAACCCCCCCGACACTCCTTCAACATCTTTAAAGAGGCATCCCCATTGTTGAAATTTCTTTGTGAACTGTTGCAAACCATCACCATTGACCTTAGTTTCTTGCAGAAAAACTACATCAGGTTGGGCTTGGTCAAGACATCTTTTGACCAGGCGTCGTTTGTCAGGGGCATTGCAGCCCCTGACATTCCATGAAAGGAGTTTCATGGCTTCCAGGAAGAGGAGCCTCCTCTTCCCGATCTAGTCAATTTTGACTGGTTTGCTGCATTTCCAGCAAGAGCTAGTTTGGTCTTAGCCGACATTGGGCCTCCCTTTTTCTTTTCTTTTATGTTTGGTTTGGAGAGCTTAGACTGTGTCTGACTGATATTTCTGATATCTAGGAGATCCACCTGTTCCATTAATCCTAAATCATCTTGTCCTGGTTCAGCTTCATCCTTGTTTGATTCCAAAATCCAATCATTTTCCTCCTTGTCTCTCAAATCATCCATTGACTTTTCCAGATTTCGGATGGGGGAAATCTGAACATCAATGCACTGATCTAAGAGTTCAATATTGTTGGTCTCTAGATTTTGTACATCATGTTCAGATCGAAAAACTCCTTCAGCAGTGAAATCAGGTTTGCATCCCCTGTCAACTGCAAATTGTTTGAAGCTCTTGGGGGTCTGCATGTTATCCTCAATTGTATCCGGCACCATTGTCAATAGATCTCCATCAGCCTGCTTTGAAAGTCTTGCCCCTTTTTCTAAGGATTCATAAGGGGTTTCCTTTACCACTTGAGTAGAAAGAGGACTATCTATTTTACCCTCAAAGGCAAATCCCTCAATGTCATTTTCCACCCTGTTAGCCGTCTCTAGATTACACGGAGTGATTTCCATATGGGTTCCAGCCTCTTCCACCGCGGATCTGCAATCAAGCATTTCTTCCTCAAAGTGAATTGACCATAGGGGTTGTCGAGTTTTAGTGTTTTCGATTCTTTTGATCCAATCCATACTTTGATTTATAGCCATTCCTTTGCCTTTAACACTTGTCGTCGTTGCTTCCATAGTCAGATTAGCTTCTTCTAACTCAATTTTCAATCTCCATTCTCCTTTCTTCGAACTAAGCACCACATAGTCTGGAATCTTATAACATTTTTGTATTTTCACCAAGATTTTGGAATATATATATAGATCATTCTTATCCACTACTTCCTCAGATAATAAAAAATTTCTGAAACTATCCCCAATTATCTTTAGGGTTTCTTCATTTTGGTACTCCCAGGGGAGGTTTCTTAGTTTCAACCATATGGCAATATTTTCAACTTCTTCTTTGTTTGGATTAAAGTTAGGTCTCCAGTCACATATGTAAATGCCTTTCCCATCTATGGTAAACGGTCCTCTATTCACTATCCATTCTTTATCCTTCTTAGTAGGGCAAATAATTAATAGGAACTCATTAAGGAGGGTTTTGATTTCAAATTTTTTGCCCCAGTTAACCTCCATCCAGGTTTGAATTTTTTCAATAGATGGCCATGGGCCTAACCATTTCATGAAAAAAGCACTCTCTTGTAGTCTATTCACAGATTCTTCCCATTGCCTATTATTAATTAACAATGAAGAAGCTCTAACACTAATAGTGCTATCTACCTGAAAAGTAGCCTGTTGATTTGAAGCGGTCCTTTGATGTTGGGTTGAGCTTTTTTCGGATCCTTTGGGCGCCAGAACTTGTCTTCAATCTGTTTGAAGCGGAAGTTATTCCGTTGCTGCATAAATCCATTTCGCTTCCAATATGGAAGACCCCTGTTATCCCTTCTCCCACCATTCCTTCCATCATTCGTGTTCCATGATGGATCCTGTCTTGGAGGTTTCCACTCTGCATGCATTTTGGGTCTAAGCTTACAAGAGTCATTTTGGACTCGGATATTGATGGGTCTAGGGAATCTATTGATCCACCTTCTTCTGTAGTCTTCCTTTCTTTGAAAACCCACCAGACAACTGTTCTGCACCCCGAAGCTATTTGGATGCCATTGTCTTGATCGCATGCCAATCTATCCTTCAGATTGAAGTCTGCCTCTATTTGATTTGTTTCCACCAGAGTTTATACCGCCATAGCAGTTGCCTCCATAGCCATTGCCTCCATAGCCGCTGCCTCCATAGCCGTTGCGCTCCATCAAACTAGTAGAAGACTTGCAAAGAATCAAAATTAGATTAAAATTTAAATAAATAAAGTGTTTTATAAATTAAATGCGTTTTTATATTGAAATTATGAAAAGAGGAGATTTTTAAATTCAAAAATTGAATTAAATCTTAAATTGGTTAAATGGAGAAATTGAAAAAAATTTGAAAACAAAATTGAAAAGAAATAAAAAATCAAGCATCCGTTCAAATTGGAATTTGCAGTCAAAATTAAAACTTCAGTTAACATGTGGAAGAAAATATCTTCAAAAAAGGAGGAAGCAATCAATAAATTAGAACTGGGAGATCAGAGAATTGATATGGAGATTAGTGAATAAACAATGGATCTCATTTTCCTTGTTTAGATCAATGCATGAAAGAAAATAAAGAAGATATATATAGGAAAAATCTGAAATTGGGAAGGACACAAGAAAATTCATCTAAGAGTTGTTGTTTATTTTATTTTTATTTATGGCTTTTACCTAGACGCAACAGGAAGAGAGAGTATTTTATTTGAATAGATATTAGTCACCAATCATCCCACACACAGATAAAGGAGGATTCTACAAAGAATTTTACCAGGGTGTTGTTTTTGAGAGGTGCGCATGAATTGGAAGGGTGCGGCCAGAGTCTCCACACTCCCCCACACCCACACACCTGTAGGAAGACATACCATGCAGCAGGGAAGGAATGCAGGGAGGTGGCCAAGAAGGCATGCATAGCCTCTACTCCCTCATACCCCACGTAGTGGAAAAACAACCATAAGAAGCCTGTGCAGGGGGGAAAGGATCTAAATTCCCTACGCAGCCTGTTAAGAAGGCTGGAAGGGGCACCGAAGGAGAATATCCAAGCAGCCACCAAGATTCTACTCTCACTCTCTCCATCTATGCACAACAACAACAAAAGAGAAGGTGAAGGCATAGGAAAAACAAGAGAAGAAGAACAACAAATTAGGAAAAAGAATTCAAGAAAAGAAGACATGAGTGGAAGAAGACACAGACAATTTATTTCCAGAATTCAAAGAGGTAGGATCTTGAAATAAATAAACAAATTGCTAATAGATTAAAATTGAATAAGAAACTATTTTATTATAGAGATTGTGAAAACTATTGAAGAAATCTTCTGTTATTTTAAATTCTGTTACAAATTTTAAATATTCAACTCCAAATTTTTCCAGAATGTTGTTGAATTTAGAAAACAAAAGATTTTAGGAAAATTCTGTTTGAAATCATAAATTAAACAATGAAATGAATTTAGGAAAATATAGTAAACCAGAAAACAATCTTTATTATTTTAGATCCAAAAACAATCTTGAACAGAAAATTGTTTACTTTTGCTGATAGAAAACTATTTAATTGAATTTAAATTGACAAGAATTTTGACAGTAAATTTTTGATAGAATAGCTTCAAATTTAATATTAGTTCAAAAAATAGGTATTTAAACATGGAATTTTTGCCATTCAAACAAATTGTCAAAACATAAATAAAGAATGAGTTATTTAAATATGTTGAACGATTATTTATTTATTTTCTGAAAATATGTTAAACAAAAAATAAAATGTTTAAACTTAAACTATGAGTTATTTAAAAACCGTAAGAACGAACTTGAAACAACATTAATTAGATGAGTATAAATGAATGAATGTGTACTCCTATATGACTGTTTTTATATGTATTTAACTTGCATACTGGAGTTACACCTTCAATAATTTTAAATTATTTAATTTACTCAATGTAAATTATTAGTTTTATGTCTTTTTTTGGGTTAAACAATGAAAAGAAATGACTTTTTATACTGTTTTCGTTTCAAACAAGTTTTCAGTTTGTTGTTTTCAAAAGATTGTTTTTGACTGTTTAGACCATGCATGATTGATAGATGACTCTGCGTGTTTTTAATTTGAGAAAGTTACCTTCCGGGATGGGTGCCGAATATGGGTAAATAGAGAGTGTAGTTTTGTTTTTCCAAAACTGCCTTATTTGTCGTGCATGACATTTTACTTGGCCAAGTAATTTAAGGACCATTGAAACAAATCGATCTATTGAACTCTCTACCATATCCTAGTATCGAACTTGCTTATTTCTTAAATGATTTAGAAAAATGAAAATGCTTGTGGTTTTACTAGTTATACTAGGCATGCACTAGATTACATCTTTCTCGTAGACTGCTTCTTGCTAAGTGATTCGTGCAGGGTCGGGTATTTCTTGATTGACTAAGGAATTTTGGGGAAGCGTAAGCTTCAAGGTTGGGCGGAAAAAGCACCCGATCCTTGTTCTCATCTTCTTTGTTGAAGATTTGCTTTTGGATGGAATATCAATGAATGGCATCTTCTTTTATGCTTTAATTATTCTTGATATATGTAATGACGAGCTTATGGCGATTGAATTCCTAAGTCTCAAATTGTAACTGATATTATTATCAACCATTGTATTTCTAACTGAAATTGTGTATTATGACACATGTATGCTTATACTGGAATTGTTATGAATTTATCTTATCGACTTTATGTCGTTGTTGAAATCGACTAGTTTCTTTGATGTCTAAATGAATGGAATGACGACTATATTTTGAATATAATTGATGTTATTTAAAGTATTTGTCGATGTTGTTTTAAATAGTTTTTCTCTTTACATAGATCTAGATTTTGTATTATCTTGTTTTGCATTTCATTTAGGGTTACATATTGCATATTGCATCATTCAAAACCCCCCAAAAAAATCCAAAAAAATTGCATACATTTTGCATAATAGCTTACTTTAAGGTGTGTTTCAGTCATTTAGGTCATAATTTCATTCAGAGTTATATTCAAAAATTGTTATTTTGTTCATACATTGTCATATGAATTGCATTTACATTTAATCAAAAAAATCTACAAAAAAAAAAACTCAAGAATCTATTTGTAGTTAGGAGCAGTGAACTTAAATATCATATCGAACACTCAGATTTCAATTTTTCAAAATCATGTGCAAAGACTCATTCGCCCTTGGGTGAACCTACCCTTGTATCTAGGTGATTTTGCAAAACTTTACACACGTATCCATCTCTATCTACTTCATTTTCCTATACTTGCAGATCTCTATTTCAATTTAAAAGATTGCATATTTTTGTAGATTTTTGCATTTAGTTCAATTGGTGAAAGAAAGTGCATTGTGTAAGATCAAAATTAATCAATTTCAATTTTTTACATCTTATAATCAATCAATTATCATACTTTAGATCTGAATATTGTAATAACTTCTTCAATACTTGCATTTTTCTTTCTATTTTTGGGTATTTACTTTCTTTATTTAGTTTTTTTTGTCCATTTTTGGTGCACTTTTGGTTTGGTGAAACTTGTAAGAGTATCACAACCTGGTGTCCTACTGCCAATACTTCAGTGAGACATAGCTTAAGACTCATGGCATCCTGCGCTAGTACATTCATCATGGATCTTAAGTTTTCTAACTCTTTCACTCATAGTGTTGACACTAGTCAACCCGTTTTGGACCACATCCCTAATGTCACATGTCCTATGATCACCTTACTATGAACCACTTACACTGATTTTGAAACCTTGGTTGCTAATGTCTCTCAATAAAAGTTGAAATAAATGGATAAAGCCTTAGAAAAACTTCAAGACTATGCGAGTACAAAATATATTGTTGGTATTATGGTTCCTATCATAGATAACATGAGGAGAATGCTTGATAATGACCAAAGATTAGAGATTGTGTGTAGCCTAGCTGACATTATTGATAATCATATTCCTACAATGGCTAGTTGTGTTCAAACTTTGGGATACACTCAAAGTCAAGGAGGAAATCAAATTCCCCCCCTACAGTCACAACTTCTATTCCTACATATACTCATCAAACTATTACTATAACAATGCAACCAACCAGCAATATCACTCCAACTTTGGGTATTTCCATCGAGAATCCATTTAGTATTGTGAATTCAAACATCATATCTCTGAACCCCCATTCTCACAAAATTGCAATTTATTTGTCCACCCAACACATATACACCTCCATCTCAAAATACAACCCATGATTCCATCATAAACCAACTCTTGCAAAATGTCACATCCCTTCAACAACAAATAGCAACATTGAACCAAAACCAAAATGAACAACCTTCACAATATGTCAAAAGAAACCCATTTTCATTGGAGATATTGAGAGAAAAAATCCTACAAGGCATAAAGATACCTAGATTTGAGAATTACGGTGGTAAAGGTGTAACATGCTCATTTGTTCCACATAGTAATTTTCCTATGTTTTAACCTCAATTAAATAGTTTAAGCATCTAACCATCATGAATAATATTTTTTTAATCTTTAAACATAAAGATAACATGCATATTTTAATGGGTGTTTCTCTTGCTATGTTGCGGGCTAGGGCTCAATCCTTAGCCTTTTCATGCTCTCCTTCCATGTGTTTTCCTGCAATTGGAGTGTGTTCTCTACCTGTTTTAATCACTATTTTTGTGTGGGGGGTTCTATCTTCTATGTTTTGGGTTTGTCTTTCTCGTTGGGGTCGTTCTTTGCTTGGGTAGGCACTATTTTGGGTGGGGTTTGTGCTATTTTGTTTGATCTCAATATGTGGTGTGATTTCACCTCTCCTTTGTTTGGTTTTGTTTTAGCTTATGGCTTCTTGTGCTAGGTCAGGGGCCTTTAAGAATCTATCTTTTTTTCTGAAATGGTTTCTGCAGTTGATCCGTCCCCATTGCGAGATGCTAAAGCTCTCAATTTTTTGAGTAGATCTCTGAATGAGGGTAGTGCTTCCTGGACTGGTGGGCCTCAAGTTTTGAAGACTAATGGGTGTCTTGAGAGGAGCACGTCTCATCTAGTTTTGATAATCCAACTAGACTCAGTTGAGGAAGATGTCAGTTATCTAAGTAGCCACACACTGATTTGTAAGTTTATGGGTATCTGTGTCTCCCTCCCATTTTTGGAATCTTGGGCTCATAAAACTTGGAATCCAGAGGGCGATATGGAGATTATGCAAGCAACTAATAACTATTTCATGGTGGTTTTCTCTTGCATGTCAGATCAAAACAAGGCTTTCAAAGGAGGCCCCTATTTTTATAATCAGGTGGGATTATTCATCAAACTATGGCATACTAGGTTTAATTCAACTGAGGAACTCTCGTCAAAGGTCCCATTTTGGGTTAGAATCCCATGGCTACCTTTGGTATTCTAAAGAAATGACATCATGCACATGATTGCATTGCTTTTGGACAAGTCGATGGGCCCTTCTTAGCAAATGATGGATAAAGATGTTATTTCATGTGCTTGCATCTGTGTGGAAATTTATCTAAATAGCCCATTATAGATTCAAGTTGGATCCAACAATTGGATTATGAAGTCCTACCTTTTCACTACCAGATATGTCACGAATATAGCCACCTGCAAAATAAATTCCCCAAGCTTCCTTCTCTTGGAGGACATGGAAATGTTACATCTTAAAAGGTGCCTTCTCATACACCTCCTTCAGTGAATAAAGGGAGAGCGCTTGTGTCTGGGGGAGAATCTAATAAAGAGGGCTTCATTCCAATCAAGCCCTGTAACAAGGGGAGAGGGTAAAAAATAACTTTGAAGGATAGGCAAGCAAATGTGTCCAACCATTTTGAGGCTTTGGAGGATCTGGATCAGCATGATGTCTTCCTCGATACTTCTCATTATGTACCTAATGGTATGGGTGTTGTTCAATTGGATCTTATGGGGAACTGCAACAAGTTGTGGGAGGCTCGAATTGATTCTCAGATGGATACTAACCAACCATTGTTGGGTTTGGGGGAGTTGTCTCTACCTATTGGAAAAGGTCCAGGTGATGATTTGGTGGTGGTTCTTCAAGAACCAGTGTCTAAAATAGTGCCTTTGGATCTTGGTAAGTAATAAAAATTTATCTAATCTGGGTTTACGACAAAAGAGCCTTAAAAAGGGAAGCTCTGAGAAGCCTTCCAAAGTGGGTAGAAAGAAGGATCAGGACAAAATCAAGGTAATGAGGGAGAATTTGGTGGAGTCAAGGTTTGTGAAGACCATTGATTCCCACTTTTCTAATTTGTAGCAATAATTGTTTTATCATGGAATGCTAGGGGATTGAACAACTCCCCTAGATAGAAGGTTGTTCGAGATTTTATCAAGATGCATTCTCTTGATGTTATGTTTATTCAGGAGACTAAGTTGTTAGTGGATGCTATAGTTAATGTGGCGTCTAAGTTGTGGAGGTGGGACCAATGTTAGTGTATTGGGGTGCAAGGTAGATTTGGAGGGATTGTATGTCTCTAGGACCCATGCAAGATTCCTCCCATATGGTGGATTGTAGATATAAACTCCTTATTTATGGTTGCTTCAAGCTTTCCTTATGGTGAGGTTTTCATGCTTACTAATGTGTACACTCCAACACAGTTCCCTAGTAAGTGCCAGCTTTGGGCTCATATTAGGTTTGTACGTTCTTTGAACCCTTTTCTTCCATGGATTCTAGTTGCAAATTTTAATGATATTACCAGTTTGGAGGAAAAAAGGGGTGGGGTACATAGGCTTGACCCTTCATCTATAGTTTTAAGGGAGAATATTGATCTTATGAACTTGATATATGTAAAGCATGGTAATGGTGTGTTTACATGGACCAAAAAAAGATGTGGTGAGGGATTTATTTATAAAACTCTGGATAGGTTTCTAGTCTCCTCCTTCTGGATTGGTAGTAATTGGGTTACTAGTTCGACTATCTTAAACTAGAAAGGATCTGATAATTGGTTTATCAATTTTTTTGCGAATGAGAAGAGTTTATCTAAGAAACCCTCTTTTAATTTCTAGCTTATTTGGTTACATGATCCTTCTCTAAAGGATCTCAGGAGGGAGTGTTGGAGGATTGGTTCATTGAATTATGGTACTGCTATGTTTTATTTTGTCAAGAAGCTTCAATTTGTGAATTATCAACTTAAAAAATGGAATAGGTAGAGCTTTGGAAATATATTTAAGTCTAAATTGATTTCCCAATAATGTTTATAATTTGTTACTAGATTGAATAGAGATCAAGGGTTGTCTGAGGAATGTCTTAGAGAAGAAGAGGATGCAAGGAAGGAGTTTCCTAAATGAGAACTAAGGGAATACATCTTTTGGAAGTAGAAGACTAGGATTGACTGGTTGCAAGAAGGTGATAGAAGTACAACTTTCTTTTTTAACTCTGTCAAATCCAAAAGGTATGGTAATTTGATTTCTTCTTTGGTTTCCTCCTAGGGGTAGTAACTTTATTTGTTTAAGGATATTCCACAGGAAATTGTCTAGTTTTATTATTCCTTGTTTAAGGAGGACTCTCCTGCTTCCATGGAAGAAGAAAATATTATCTTGGAATGCATTCCCACAATGGTCTCTCCTGAGATAAATGAGATTTTCCTTAGGTCTATCTTGATGAAGGGGGTTGAAAATATTGTCTTCATGATAAAAAAGGAAAGACCCCTGGACTTGATGGTTTTTCGATCGAGTTCTTTCAAGAGTTTTGGGAGATTATTAAATTTGATTTATTAGATGTTGTAGACACTTAAAAATGTCTTGAATGATATCATGCACTCGAATCAAGTATATTAAAATAATTTCATCCTCTGCCCCATCCTCTTTTCACTTAATTAATTAAATTAGCCTATCTATTTAATTAATTACGTCATTTGCATCTATTAGCCTAATTAATTTAACTGGGTCAATTCACCCTCTTTCATGCTAACATTTTATCCTATTAAATTAAATACATCAAACTATTTAATTTAAATCCCTAAGTACTCTTATTTATTTAAATAACCCTAAGTTATTTAATTAAATGTCATATCATATCTCCCCTTTTCATTAAATCACTTTATTTAATGAAAATCATCAAATTTCCCTTAAATTGCCTAAATTAAACTTTTGTTTGATTAGCAATTACTAATTAAATCTAATTCCCCCCACTTGTAAGGGAATATTCCTCCCTTTGCAGATTCCTCCAAAATGGAATATCCCTTCCCCTTTTGCACAATTAAACTTTGTTTTAATTTGCTAAAAGTCTATTTTTCTCACCCATGAGAATATTCCAAAATAATGTTCTCTCCTCACTCATTTGAAAAAGGGGAATATTCTTTTTCTAACAAACTTACTTGAATTCTTATGCAAGTTAACTTGTGATCTCTTATGCAAGTTAAAAGTGTGTTTGTTTGGACAAAGGTGAACCATTGATTAAATCTCATCATTGATTCTCATCCCTTGATGAGAATCCATGATCCATGCCTCCAACTTATTCCATCATTGGTCATTGATTAACCTTTTTGATTTTAACCCTTCATTTCTCATTTGTCCTCCTATAAATAGGTCACTATTTGGAGACAAAGGGATCCATCTTTTAACATCAAACTTGTGTTGTTAAAATCATTTTCACTTGCCCTCACATTTAGCATCTTTTTTAGTTTAAACTACTTGCATAATAGCTTAGCTTCCATTAATGTAACATAATCCATCCATTTAACTTATTTGATAATTAGGGTTTGAATATTTTTAGCTTAAAACTCATTTCGATTAGCTTTGCATTTCCACATCTTGATCATTTTAGCATAGCTCATGTTAAAATAGCTTGAATCATGTTAATCTAGTTTTAAATCATGTTTCATCACACATCTCACAATGGGTTCATTAGTTTTCTTCAATAAAATTGGTTGAAACAAGCTCATTTATCCACAGGATTGGGAAAGGGTCGTCGTTCCACATCAACGCGACACCACTCCCACAATAGGATAAGTTTAAAATGGATTAGAGTAGGTGTTTTGAAGCTTTCATAGTTTAGCATGTTAGTTTTGATAAATGCTTAGTTTAGTTTATTTTGAATGATCTCTATTAATTTGAAATTTAGTGGCATGAATATGCTTTGATTCTTTATCGATCAAGTGTATTCGGCCCATACTAATCCATTAGTCACATTTTGGCACTAGAAGGAGGGCTTAATTGATCATATTTAATGAATTTTTCTCTCTAACTCCATTTTCTGATTTTTGTAGAATACAACGATGCTCCAAAGGATTTCAATGACGCCTTTGCAAGGCATCACCATATAGAGATTTTATCATCATTTGATACAATGATGCCTAATTAATACCCTAGTACTGATTAAAACAAACGTCGATGCTAATACTTTTTAGAGGTATCAAGAATTTGCAAATGGCAACGCTACCAAATCATGACACTATCGTTGTCACTGGATTTTTATACAGCGACACTAAAATTCACCAGTGAAACGCTCATTTTCTTTATGGTGACGTTATCATTAACATCAATGCCCTTCTATGGTAAGCAAAATAATGATCAATTTTTAGTATGTGCTTTAAATTTTTGATTTTATCTACTTTTTGATGCATCACTGACTTCCTTTTTTAGGCTAATTGGGTTTTGAAGGTTGAACGATAAAAATTGAAGTGAAGAAGCATTATTTTCTTTAAATATTATAATTTTAACAAGTGTTGTGACACTTTTAGGACAATTATAACCCATTTATCATGCTTTTTCATTTTATGCTTTAGGACCACACTAACTTTCAATTAGGTTTTAAAATGAACGTTCAAACAGGATTAAAATTGAACCCTCGAATCACTATATTAATTTGGTTTTAAAATTGAACAATACAACTTAACACTTCTTTTGGTGCTTAAAATAAACTCACCTTTTCTTTGAAGGTTAAAATTAACAATTGTTTTCTATGTCTTGTGATTTACATTTTCGACATTGAATGTGTATGCTCTTATCTCACCCCTCTCAACGACCTTAAGAATAAAATACTTTCTTTTGAAATTTTGTATAATCATCCACATATTTCAATTTGGATTAAAAATGAAACCCATTCTAGCGTAGGGAAAAGGCATTGTGTGTTCTCTCTCCTCGCTTCATACAATTGGAGAGATCGAACTACAAATGTACTTCCTTGATTTTGTTTATCTTTAGAGGGCATGCCTCCCCACTTTGAAAGGAGGGAATGACCCAAGCAATAACGAGCTAAATTCAAGCTCTTTTGAACCATTATATAAAAAATGTGTTTGTGATGAAAGTCATAAGCAACAGGTGCAGATTTGTCATACCAATAAGTGCCACCCCTAGTGTCTGTATGACACATCAAAATACTTTCTTAGGAAAGGATTGGGAAGCCTCTTGATTGAAATAATCTTGAGCTAATATTTCCATGTGTATGGCCACCTTGAATGAAAGCCCTTACTAAGAACCAATTGTTTAGAATCCAAAAACCTTTATGCTTGTTGGTGTAGAAACAGTCATTCCAAAGATGCCCACATTTTACTATTCATTGTTGAAACAGAAAAAATCCTTAGGATCTTCGGATCTCCAAGATTTGAGATTTGGTGGTCTCGATAAGTGTGTGCCATGGAGGGGAGCCAATGTCATGAAATCTCTAGGTGTTCGCATTGTATTAGTGTTTGGAGAAATCCAAGTGGGGATTCAACAAGTAGTATCTTCTGAACCTAGGATGGTTAATACTTGTGAGTTAGTTTAATACTTTGCTTGGTTCCAAAACATTGCAAACAAACATGAACAAATTCTTTTAAAAATTTCAAACCCTTTGGTCTAAGTATGGATAACCTTTGAAAAAACCTTGATATTAATTCTTGTCCTAAGAATTTATTCTTACAGACTTCTAAGTATTTTGGTTTATATCTCAATCCATACTTTCCAAAGTTAACATAGGAAACTATGGCTTGAATTTCATCCTTTTCACAATATGGACCTTGTGAAATTTATGATGTTTTTAACATAGAAATTTAGTTTGAAACTTAATCAAGACAAGTGTTTATGGTAAAAAGAAAATCACTTAAGAAAGATAACTTGACAAATTGAACCCCACATGACCATTTGGAGACTGATCACTCCCATTGAACAACCCGACCTTATGCCTACTATCATTCAACCAAAATTTGAACTCATTTAAGGAGAACAAACTGATATAATTAGTAGTTTGAGAAGCTTCACTTTTGAAACAAAAGAAACACCAGCTTAGTGGAGAAACATTGCAAAAATATTAGACAAAGAAGAGGAACAAACTAAAATTGAGGTTGGATGACCCATATTACCACCACCCTTGGGGCAATAAATATTCTCTTTTCTTCCATAGACTTAGACTTCTCTAAATGATCTCACACAAAATCAGAATCCCCAAGAGAAGGTCTATTGTTCATCACTTCAATCTTAGGCAACTTAGTTCAAAATCTCTCAAAAGACACATTTTAGCACTTCACCAAAATAGAATTAGGTTGGTATACAACTTCTACAAATGTGCTTCAAGGAACAATCCAAGCTTGTATGCATTCTTTTATAGTCAAAACCCTGATCTTTTAATGATCTTGAACCTATCTAAATTATTGGGTCTTTAGGATTTGTAAACTTTAGAGGTCTAGCATGTTTCTCACTACCTTGGTCTTATCAAGCAAAGGTTCACTCTAGGTCAAAATTGGGTCAAACATTTCATTCACCCCTTCACCAAATGTCATCCTTCACTTCACCAAACTTTACAAAAAATTTGAATACATCAACACTTTGGACTTCAACATCTATCAAACCAACCCCTAACTTAGCTACTTTTGTATGTGAAATTAATCCTTTTACATGAACTTAGTTAAGTTAGGTATCATCTTTGAACTAGTTTATCTTGAAGGTCATGAGTCTACCCTAAATATTTCCAAGTTCATCAACATCCTTTATCAAACATCAAACCTCAAACTCTTAAGTCAAAAGTGTTGTCCCAAAACGTTTGCAAAGATCACTTCCCACATCATCCACTTTTTCATCTCCCATTATCATCATTGCTCTAAAAATACTTAGAGCATCCCTTTTACCCAGATTTGAGTCAAATAGAGAGTTCAAATATTACAAATCTCAAAATAACTCTCCCATAGGTGACCCAAAATTTATGGTAAAGACAAGATCGCAACACAAGAGAATCATGGAGAAAACCAATGTCACATTCACCTCAAGTGATCCAAATCCTCAAGAATTTGATCCAAAAATTCAAGTTACTCCATCACAACAACCATCATCTCCATCAGGGCCATATGATATTGAAGATGTTACAAATAACCCATTTGAACTTACTAGGGAGGAAATCATGGAACATCAAGCCTTGGATAACGTAGCTCCAATTTCCCCATCATTTGTTGTGAAACCTTTGACACAAGGCTTCACAACTCCATCACTAGGGCTAAATCAAACATCTACTCCTAGTCTTGCAACTATTTTTTCCAAGCACTTTGGTCTAAATATTTCATTCAAAAGCAACATGATTGTGGGTACTCTCAACACCAATCCACCTCAAACAACCACTTGGACACCAACATTTGGCACTCCTCCCATTCTCGAAGATCCCCAACATCCATATAAACCTCTTACACTTCATTAATCCATAACAACCTCAACTTATTGAGGACACCCCTCTTCATCCATACCCATGAGTACCACAAGTTTTCCCACCATCACGTAAAGGAGTGTGGACCAAGTGTCACAAGTTGATCCAAAAGGGAAAAGGAAATACCCTCATACAAGATCAACCTTTAACACAACGTGGAACATCTTCATCCAATCCTCCCGTGGATGCATCAAACTCGATAGTTGTCCAAAACACATCTATTCCATCCATCATCAACCCACATTAAAACAATCCCTTGATCACAAACACCATCAACCAAGGTAATACCTTGACCACATCCCAAACACAAGGAAATCTCCAAAACATCAGACAAGGGAATCCTCTCAATCAATGGGCCCAAGGTCCTAGTGTACCCTTAACATCACAATATTTAATGGTGCCATCCTTATCTTTCCCATTTGTCCCTCAAGTCATGCAAAATCAAATGGGACCACAAACTTAAATTCTACCATCTCAATCCACCATCTTACAAGGAATGTTAAATCTCTAACCTCTCATCACCAACCCACAACCTACTCAAAACCTCAACACTCACAATCCATCACAAATATCCCAACAACCATTTGATCCCACACTGCAGGCACATGCCCTAGCTTTAGAGCAAGCACAACAAGCTTATCAATAATTTTTCTAACAAAAGCAACAAAAAAAAGTAGCCTTAGCAACACAAAAATAGTAGCAACAACAATAAGCAACCTTAGCAGCACAACAATCAACACAAAAACAACATCAACAATAATAAGCAACCTTAGCAACACAACAAGTAGCACAACAACAACAACAAAAACTATCCTTAGCAACACAACAAGCAACCTTAACATAGAAACAACAACAACAAACCCTAGTGGCACAACAATAATATCCAACCCAACAACAAGCCCTCATGGTTGAACAACAACAACAAGCCCAACAAGCAGCCCTTGTGGCTCAACAACAATCCTTACTAGCTCAATAGTATTCCCAACAACAACAACAACAAAGTTCCTACTATAATCCTCAACAAAACATCATCAATAAAAATTCATTAGGAACATATACATCAACACCACAATCACCTTCACATAATCCCACACCACCATACACCCCATACAACACCTTATCATAATAGAATCCCACATATAACCCATCCATCATCCCAACATATGTTCCTCCACCAAACCCGTAAGATGATCTAGCATCGCAATTTAAGGCATTATCACAAGAAATGCAGGATCTTCGGATGGGAAAAACAAAAAAACCCCATACACAAAACTTATGTCCATATCCATTTGATCAAAACATCACAATTGTACCATTCCCTCCCAACTTTGAAATCCCCAAATTCAATAAATACAAAGGGAGAGGAAGTCATGTGGACCATTTCAAGGATTTTAATGTCATGTATATGGAGGTTGCTTACAATGATTCTTATTTAATGTGCCTCTTTCCCTGAATTTTAACAGGTCCTTCCATGGATTGGTTTTCTCAACTACCCCCCGACATCAAAACTTTTCAAGAAATCACTAATAAATTCATCGATCACTTCTCCTTTAACCTTGACATGGATGTAAGCATAGAAAAGTTGTATACTCTCAAACAAAACAAAGGAGAAGCAAGTGGCCTCTTCCCAATGAACAACAAGTGGGGATCATCAGAGAAAATCTAGATCCAGATCTATCCTTCCACTTGAAAATTTAGTGCCTTATCTCTTATGACGAGTTTTTCCTTAAGGCCCTTAACATCGAGAGAGCTCTAATCTCACAAGGAAATACTCAATCTTACAAAGAAAACCAACCATCAACTAGTTCAAATGACAAGCCTCATGTCTAGGCTAAGAAAAATAATGTAATAAGTGATGGTGTAGCAGATACTAAGGTGGTCATAATTTATCCTAGACTAAACAACAATCAAGTTGCTAACATTCAACCAACTATGCAACAAACAACACCTCCTTAGAACAATCAAATCAACAACACTGAAACACAACAAAGACAAACCCCTAACAAGAACAACTATCCAAAACACAAGTACACATAGTTATCTAAACCCATCGAAACCATCATGAATAATTTGGTCGAATCAAACCTGATAACGTTGCCCAAATTTGAAAACTACCAAGAAGCACAAGAGAAGCCATCCTGGTATAATGAGAATGATCTTTGTGACTTTCACAAAATCAAAGGACACAAAATAGAAAATTACATGAGGCTCAAAAATATTATCCAAGATCTTAAAGAGAGAAACACCATATTTATTGAGGTACCAACCGAGAATCAAGATCTTAATATATACAAGAACCCTATGCTAGATCATAGAAAAGGGAACAACAACAAAAAAGCTAAGGATTACACAAACATGCAACATACCTATTCCAATGTAGTCACTTCTTGTGATAATGTCTTCATCATCATCACCATCAAAGGGCCTAGTGTGGAGTATGGAGTCACCACAAGACATGGTAAAGTCACCATCGAAGGAGTCCCATCTCAATCTAGGGAAAAAAATACTTTTCCAACATCAAATCCTAGCAAGTACAATCTCTTAGATCAACTCAAGAAGACCCCTGCACAAATATCAATCTTAGAACTATTAACGATATCCCTCACACATAGGGATATCTTAGAGAAAGCTTTGTCAGAGTCATCCATCCCTAAGGATATTGATACAAATCAGTTTCAAGCTATGGTATGGAATATCGCTGATCATCGTCTCACCTTCTCGGAATAAGACCTACCATCATAATTTTTCTTTTCACCTTGAGGTCGTCATTCATAAGAATAAGGTTAAAATATTCTTAGTAGATGGAGGTGTTGGTTTGAACATTTGTACCCTTCAGTTGATCAAGAACCTGGGATATTTAGAGGATACCATTGAGAAAGCAAAGAGTAACACCATCATACCATATGATGATCAAGAGCGGGTATCACAAGGCATCATTACACTACCCATCCAAGTGGCACCCATCATTACAAAAACTACATGCCAAGTGTTAGACCTTGATCTTCCCCATAACATCCTACTTGGTCAACCATGGATCCATGCCCTAAAAGTTGTAGCCTTGACCTATCATCAATGTGTAAAGTTTCCTTTTGAGGGACGAGAAATTACCATCCATGGAGATCTTGAGCCTTTTTACTATTGCAATAACTTTGAGGCCAAGTTGTATAAGATCCCCCAAATACCCAAGAATGGTGAAGAGCCTACACCATCCTCCTCATTTGTTGACCCATCATCCCTTGCATCGACATCAAAAATAAAAATACCTATTGTGAAGAATATTCCCAATATCAAAGCAGTGATCCAAGATGATGGTTGTGAAAACTATAAGCTAATGAATAATACATTTGTCTTGGGAAAGCTACCTCTTTCTCCTTAATCCCATGGGAAACCCACATCTAGCAAAAAAGAGGTTAAAACAATCAATATAACAACTACTACCTTCACTGAGTTGGGGGATTTGAACCAAGAAGATGTCAATGAGGATGTCTCTAAACTACTATATCAGGATGAATGACATGTCCTTGTTCTTCCCATGGCAGATGACAATAAAGGATTGCAGATAATTAAGGGATGGGGCTATAACAATAATGAGAACTTAGGACATAATGATAATGGTTTGCTCGAACCCATCATTCCTGAGAAACACATAAAGAATCTTGGACTAGGTTTTACTACTAGCAAGGTCACCCTTATTGGCAAAGTTACTTCCACAAAATGAGCTAAGGCTTCCTCTTGGTTACCTGCATCACATGATACAACCTTAGATGACTTCCCCCTTGATGTTTTTTACCTATTCAAGAATAAATCCCTCTTCATGACATCCATAAAATCCTTCACTCTGAGCAATCAATCGATTGAAATACGCCTGGTATACCCACAACTCATTGACTTAGACCAACAAGGACCACCAATTCTAGATTTATTCAAAAATAATGAAGTGATCTCATAATTCATGGGACTCTGTGACAAATTACCATGGGCAGATAATAAAGTAGGTTTTGATATAGAGCTAGACATAGGGGTGTACTACAGGGAGACAATTGAATCCTTTAGTCGCAAAATTGATGAAATGCAATTAAAAAAAATATCTTTGAGTGAAAACCACATAGTGGCACTTTTTGATCCTAAAATAGTAAAAAGAAAGGATGCATTCGAAGGTGAAAACCTCTTTGAGGTGCCCAAGGATGAGGGATTCAATCTCCCCCTTAGTGTAATGCATTCAAAGAAGTCAACAATGCTAGCAGAAAAGGCCATCCCAATAAATGTGGGGGAACAAAAGAAGCACCCAATATCACTTTCTATGTTGAATCCCTATTGGATGAAGAAGAAAAACAACCTAGAAAAATTCCTGAAAGAGTGAAGAGTTGACTTTGCATGGTCATACACTAATATGCTAGGGCTCGATCTAGAAGTGGTTGTGCATCACTTAGCAGTCTATCCTGAAGCCAAGCCAGTGAAGCAAAAATTAAGGAAGATGCACCCTCAAATAGCAATCTTGGTGAAACTTGAGTTACAAAAGCTTCTTGATGTTGGATTCATCAAGAAGGAGGGTATGTTTATTAAAATAGATATGGCCAAATCGTATGACTGGGTTAAATGGGATTTTCTTTGGAAGGTGCTCATTGCCTTTGGTTTTGGTGAAGCATAGATTTATTGGGTTATGATTTGTGCTATGTCGGTTTCCTATTTTGTGATGATTGACTTCAGGGAGCCTACTTCTTTATTCGGTGCTTCTCGTGGTCTTCGCTAGGGTGATCCCTTGTCTCCTTACCTTTTTATTATTATGGAAAAAGGCTTGGAGAGAATCTTGAAATATCATGTTAGTAGGGGGTTAATCCAAGGTTGGAATTGGGGTGATGAGATCCTTCCCCATTCCTACTTACAGTTTGTGGATGATATTGCTTTGCTGGGTGCTGCCACAATCCAGGAAGTGACTAGCTTCAAAAGGGCTTTGGATATCTATCTCATGGCTTCAAGTCAAAAAATCAATGAAGATAAGTCCTCTATTTTCTTCTTTAATACCCTACTTCTAGATCAGTCAAGAATAACATGTATTTTGAGATTCCAAATTGGTGCTCTTCCTTTTGTGTACCTAGGTATGCCTCTCTTTGTTGGCCCCTTGCCGGGAGGGACTTCGAAGGGTGTGTTGGAAAAATTTCAGGAGCGTGTTAGTCATTGGACTTATAGATGGTTGTCCACTACTAGGAGATTGTTATTATTAAAATCTATTGTTCAAGCTCTTCCTCTGTATAGGTGCATGGTTCAGTGTGCCCTAGTCATTTTGATTAGGGATTTGGATGTGTTATCTAGGAATTTTTTGTGGGTTGGTAATCTTGATTCTTCGAAGTGGAGTATTGTTAAATGGGAGAATATTTATAGACCAAATTAGTGTGGGGGCTTGGGTCTTTGTCAGGCGATCTTTATTGGAGGTGTTGCACCAACCGAGATCCAGTTTGGGCTAGGATTCTGACCTTCAAATATATGTTGCGGATGGATGGGAAGGATGTGCCTAGATTTCCCTTGAAAGGGAGGGGATCTATGATCTAGAACACTCTCAAGAAAGGAGCTAGTTTGGTCAAGAAGGGCTTGTTTTGGATTTGTAATAGAGGTTCAAATGCGCTCTTCTAGTATGACTGTTGGGATGGCCATCCCCCTATCTTGGATACACACCCACATTTGCACAATATTTTTCTTTCCTCTCTTAAGGTTGGTTGGTCTCGTGTGGAATACTTTAAGGTGGCTAAAATTTTGGGTCAAGTTAAGATGTTCGAGTGGAAGGATGTTCATGATTGGACTATTGGGGGTTCTATGGAGGAGTGAGAGGAATTGGCACACATTTTGGCTAGTATAATCTGTAGCTCTTTACAATAGGAGGATATTTTGGCTTGGGGCCCCAATCCTAAGGGATTTTTTTTCGTGGCTGCTAGGTATCAAGTGTTGGATAAGGAAAAATATGGAGGGGAGGTTATACCTTGGTGGAAGTATGTATGGAATAAATTTTCTTGGCCTAAATGCAAATTTTTTCTTTGGTTGGTGATTCGTAACAAGTGTCTCACTTGGGATGATCTACAAAAGAGAGGCTTTAAAGGGCTTCGATTTGTGTCCTATGCGAAGTAATGAGGAATCTTCTTCCAATTTGTTCTTTCAGTGTGCTTTTTCTTGGGTGGTCTAGCACCACTGGTGGGAAGTTTGGAGGCATCCTTGTGTGCATGCCTCATCTTTGGTTGAGTTTTGGAGGAATTTTAAGAGGCATCCTGCCAAGATAGGTTGTTTGCAGGTGGTGTGGGGTATTGGTCCTTCTTGTATTATGTGACAAATTTGGTTAGAGAGGAATCGCATGATCTTTAAGGGTGAGGGTCTGGAGGCTCTTCATATTTGGAAAATGATTCTTGGCATGGTTCAAGAAATTATACAAGCTAGGTGCGAGGTGGTTATCCCTCTGGAGACTAATGAGTTGGGGGTGTTGCATGGTTTGGGTTTAGTGTTTGGAAGCTCAAGGAAGTATTCTTATGGTGGTAGAAAAATGTCTTGTAAGAAGATTCAACATGAGGGTTGTTGGTCTTTGCCTTTGATAGGAATCTTGAAAATTAATTTCGATGGCTCATCTAGAGGTAACCCTAGAGCTGTTGGGATTGGGGGGTTGGAAGGGATGATAAAAGTTCTCCCATCTTCTTCTTTTCCATCTTTCAAGGGAACCAAAGTAATAATTTTATGGAGGCTTTGGCTCTCCTTTCTGGTTTGGAAAAGGGTTGTGTGATGGGATGGGACAAGATCATTTGTGAGTTAGATTCACAAATTTTGGTGGATATGTTGAACAAAGGCTCCTCGGAAGGGGAAAATTGGTTGTTGGACTTGGTGGTTCAACAGATTCATAAGATTGGTTCATCCTTGGAGTTGGTTTATTTTGTCCATACTCATAGGGAGTGGAATAAGGTTGCTAATTATTTGGCTAAATGGGCTTTTGAGTATGGGGGTAATTGGTAGGTTGAGGATTGGGAGCACCTTTTGTCAGATTATTTTTTGAGGTTAAAAATGATGTTTCAGAAAGATATGCATGATGCTTGATCTGATTCTTTATAGTTTGGGATTCTTGTTCTTTGCTTTTGGTCATGTTTTGTTGGTTTCCTTGATGGTCCATAATGTTGGGACCTGTTTCTTGATTGTACTTTCTTTCATCTTGATTGAATAAATTTTTACCCCTATTTTTATTAAAAAAATATGCACATTTGAATTAACATCTTTCCAAACTTTCCCATTACATTCTATCAAAGTATTACAACTTTCTAGAGTATAGATTTCATATAACATAATTTCATGATAACATGATAGCATTTTAATTTTACAATATTTCCATCATAATGAATAAAAAACACATACATGGCTCCATTGAGCTTATTGTCAATAGAAATATGAATGGTCTAGGTGCCCTCCATCAAATCTTGGTCGCCAAATGATGAGGATAAGCATCACTCAAGTGTTTTTTTTCCAACCATGGACTAACTCCGGTCCCTTGCACATCTACCAAACTTGGTTTAAGATGGCCCTACCCTTCGATGAAGAGATTGGTTTGGTAACCTCATAATAAAAATGACCTTTCCCGAGCTTAGTGTTGTGTCCTACATATCTATAACTATCACACAATGGATACAACCTATCATATGGCATTACCTACCTAGTAAGTAACCCTGGATCACAGTGAACTGAAAATGTATATAGTGGCAACATATACACTACTTTGGCCAAAGTATTGATCACCCCTAATTTGGAATAAACATCACACACTCACCCACCTTCCTAGCTACTCACGAACAACTTGAAAAGTAAAAGAAACACATGATTCATTAGGAACAACATGAGAGAGCATAAGACATACTATAGACCTTCAACAAAATCCCTCCACCATCAACAACACTTATCATCCTCATCTTAATATATCATTATGAAATCAACTATATTGATAACAACTATACTCAATAATATTTAGATAAGGCATGACATCCAACCATGAACTTAAAAAACATCACCATACAACAAAAATCAATAAGTACTTGTCATCAGGGACATCAAGTTCCAACAATCTTCCTTACTTCTCAAGAGTTGACAACATGACAACAACAAATAATTCACCAAGTGTTGTCATCAACGATTTGCAAAAAACTCATGAACATGTGTAGCAATCTCACAAAGTGTTGACATCAAAGCCAACCAACCATCAGTGTTGGAATCAATGACAACCACTGTCAATCTTTATCAAATGTTGACATCAAAACCAACAACCAATATTGACATCGATGACAACCATTGCCGATAGGGTTAGGATTTCCCAATTAGATGAGTGAAACCCATTTGTGGGGTCAAGTAGGGTGAATACTTTCCTTGAAAAAAATTATACATTTCTCAGTGATTTTTTTTTGGTATGAGTGTCTTATTAGTTTTCATGAGATTATATGTTGAAGATGTTGCATTGAGTTGTTTATGAAAAAATATTTTCTTAGTGAATAAATTCTGGCATGAATGCGTTATGAATTTTAATGAGATTATATGTTGGATATGTTGTGTTGAGTTTGTTATGGTATTTGATATGGAAGGAGACTAAAAACTATTTATGAAGAATGTTTGATGTAGGAGCATCTAGGGGTACTAGCACTCATGTGTCACCAAAAATATTTTATTTTGTTTTATTTGATTTTAATAAGGGTGTAGGTGATAGAAAATAATATTTTCATGTGCAACATTGTAAATTCCCATTGAGTGAAAATGTAATGTAAATTTGTTGGGATAATAACCTCGGTAACTTGGTAAATGTAATTTGTGAAAGAATATGCCCTTTGGGCATCCCACTTTTGGAGGAGTTCAAAGAGTCATATTTGCATGTACATGTGTCATTTGTTGTCATAAAGTGAGCTTCCAAGAGAATATTGCATGTTGCTTGCATGTCTTTGCATGTAACAACCGTTATGACAGGTTGTAAGGAATCTGTAAGAGGTGTAAGTTGTCATAGCATCTCAAATCTGATTGGCCAAGTGTCTAGGCACCCAAGAGAGGTTGAAATGCATTGTGCCGCATGTCTTATGGTAGATTTTCAAAATCCCAAGGTTGGGCATAATTTCCTCAAGGTGGTTTCAGTTGATGGGTTTTGAAAACCAAGTGTTGTTTTCTTATTCCACTTTCCTATTAATTCATGCTTGCTCATTTGGAGAAGGGGGCTCAGAGAAGTGAAGTTTACATACCTAGATGCTGCCGAAATTGTGCCAAATTATTGAAGAAACATTTGTTGCAAGGTGTTACATGTGAGATTGAAGGGAAGCCCATGAGATTCTATATTTTGTAACCATTTGTATATTTGAATGTGAATTAAGTTGCAAATTTCTCTTCCATTTTTCTGCTCATTATATGTATTTGCAGCCTTCTTGTAATGTGTGTTGTGAGATTTTTGTAATCAAATTTGAAAGGGAGAGTCTCCCTTTTCATCAGTGGTATCAGAGAATGTTGGATTCCCTTTTCATCATTGGTATCAGAGCGGGAGTTCCTGAGTGTGCAGGCAGAAGCGTCGATTGGAGGCAGTTTGCACCAGGACCTAAAGGTGGAGAATGTGTGGAATTTTATTGCAGATGAATATGAAAGTAGTAAGAAGAAATATTTAGAGGATTTGAGGAATTTAGGTTTCATGTTTGTAAATATATCGCCGAAAGAGGTAGTTTACAATAATATTGGTGAATATTGAAAGAGGGTTTTGTAAACAGATTGTTGAAGGAGTCAATTTACATAAGTAAAAAAACTTGAGGATTTGAAGATTTATGTTGAGCCTTTGAGAGGCCTTGAAAATGGAAAATAGAAAGAATAAAATGACTTTTGTCATTGGATGGATTTTGAGGGTTCCTAGACTTGAGAAAATCAAAGAAAGAATTAGGGATAGAGAGGAAGAAGAAATAAGAGTTAAGATGGTAGAATTGCAACAACAAGTGGATGAATTAAGAAAGAGTTTGAAAGTAGAAAACAAGAAAAGAGAAGAGTTGAAGGTAATTTTGATTATCCTTCTAATGATATTTTGATTGCAGGAAAGAAAGAAGATTCAGTAGGGTGTCAAACAAGTGGAACAAAGGAATAAAATGATGACTGTGGAGAAATTGATAAACCCAAATCTAAGGGATGTCTATTGGAAGAAATGAAGGATGAAATTATAAAGGTTGCAGCAGAAAAAAATGAGTCGAGTGCAATGGAGAAGATTGAAGAAGAGGACACCGAAGTTGAATCATTAAAAGAGGAGATAAAAGTTGCATTTTGTGAGTTAATTGGTGATTCTAATTTGCTTATGAATTATGTGAATGGAATGGGTGAATATGAAGAAGTTGAAAGTTTTATTGTAAAGAGCGGAAATCTCTTTAAAAAAACATCAAAAATTACTTTAAATAAGATCCATTACATTTAAAATAAAGTCGTCATTCCATTCATTTAGACATCAAAGAACTAGTCGATTACACAACAACGACATAAAAGTCGAAAGATAATTTCATTACAATTCAGTCTAAATCGTACAAGTGTTGAATTACACGATTTCAATTATAAATACAATGGATAACAATTATATCAGTTATAACTCGATACTTAGGCATTCAGTCGCCATAAGCTCGTCATTACATATATCAAGAATAATAAAGCATAAAAGAAGATGTAGTCCGTCGATCTTCCATCTAAAAGCAAATCTTCATCAAGAAGATGAGAACAAGGATCAGGTGCTTTTTCCGCCCAACCTTGAAGCTTACGCTTCCCCAGAATTTCTTATTCAATCAAGAAATACCCGACCCTGTACGAATTGCTTAGCAAAAAGCAATCTATGAGCAAGATGGAATCTGGTGCATGCCTAGTACTACTAGTAAACCACAAGCATTTTCATTTTTCTAATTCATTTAAGAAATAAGCAAGTTCGGTACTAAGATATGGTAGAGAGTTCAAATAATCCATCTATTTCAATGGTACCAAAAATTACTTGGCCAAGTAAAATGTCATGCACGACAATAAAAGCAGTTTTGGAAAAGCAAAACTACACTCTCTATTTACCCATATTCGGCACCCGTCCCGGAAGGTAAATTTCCCAAAAACATAACATGCAAAATTATCTATCATTCATGCATGGTTAAAACAATCAAATACAGTCTTTTGCAATCTTTCAAAACTTCGAATTGGAAACATTGTTTAAAATGAAAACAATTTAAGAAGAACATATTTCCATTGTTCAAATTCGTAAGTCATAAAGTCAATATTTTAAATTGAGTATTAAATAATCAATAAAGTTTTTAATGAAGGTGTAACTCCAGTATGTTAAATAAATACATATAAAAACATAAATTAAAAGAGTACACATTCATTCGTTCATACTCTCATTAATTGATATTGTTTCAATATCGTTATGGATGTTTTTAAAATGAATCAAATCTCAAGTTTAAACGTTTTATTTTCAGTTTAATATATTCTCAAAAATTAAATAATGATCGTTCATTAAATTAAAAATAACTACTCTATTTGTTTTTGTTTTGATAGTTTCGTTGAAAGATGATATTTTCGAGTTTCAATAACCTTCGTTTCAAATAGTGTTTAAAATTTGAAGTTTAATTCTGTTAAAGATTTTATGTCAGAGTTTATTTCTCAAATTAAATTCAGTTAATAAATTTTCTGTTAGCAAAATATATCTATTTTTTGTTCATAATTGTTTAATTTTCTAAAATGATAAATATCATTTCTAGATTTAATAGATTCTCCTAAATTTCATTTCTCCGTTTAATGCATGATTTCAAATAAGTATTTCCAAAATTCTCAGCAAAAACAACAAAGTCTCTGTTTAATATGTTTATGATTCTAAATTTAAAACTTGTTTTATGCTTTGAGTTTATTCCTAAATTTGATCAATATTAATATTTCAAGAATTTAATCGAAGATTTTTCCTAAAATATTTGTCTCTAAATTTATCTAACATTATAGAAAATAAATACAGTCTATTTGTTTAGAGTTTCAATAAAATAAGAAATAGTTTTGGAATAGTTCTTTAAATCTCTTTTTTCCAATTTAAACAAACAAGATCTTCTGTAATACTTAATATCCACTTCCAGAATTCTTTTGAAATGGAATTGAAAGATCTAATTTAAAATTTAAATAATGAATTCCTACCTGGTAAATTTTAAATTCTGGCAATACACTTGTGAAATTCCTCTGCCTTTATCTTGAATCCTCTGCTCTTTATCTGTTCTTTCCCCTGAATTTTGTGTATCTGTTAGTGTTTTCTGGGTAGGCCACGCCTATTGTCTTTTACTACTGCCTTACACACAGGTCGCGCTCTTATGTTTTCCTAGTGCGTGGACTATGGAAATTTTCACTACAGCCCGTGCATCGGCGTGAGAAGTGAAGTCTGTGTGTGAAGGGTGAAGGGAGTTTATCCCAGGCCTCCTTCACCATGTGCGCCCCTAATGCCTTGGTGCGTGGGTTAGGGGATCCTTTCCTCTTGCTGTATGGAGAGTAGGAGCTGGCCGCGCCCCTTCCTAAGCTCTCCCTCACTGCTGCGTGAGTCTTGATGGCTTCCTGTCACTCCTTCCTTGCCTTCCCAACAAAAATATCTCACTCTTCTTGCTACATCTGGTCAGATCCAGAATTAAAAAAAATAATGATCTTCAAGATGAATTTTTCCTATGTGTTCTAATTTTAAAATTCTGCGTGTCTAAATTCTTTGTGTGTCTAATTTTGGATTTTTCATTTGATATTTATCTCTTTTCTTTCCATTTTCATGCATTGATCTCAACAAGGTATGAGATCCACTATTTACTCAATGATCTACAGTTTAAAATTCGAACTCCAAGTCTTGATAATTGAATGCTTTTAGAGGAATCTAGATATTTTCTTTCTCATGTTTAACTGAAGATCAAATTTTGAATGCAAATTCCAATTTTAAATTTGAACGAATTTTTCTTTTCTAATTCTTTTCAATTTAGCCAATTTAAGATTTTAATTCAATTTCTGAATATGAAAACAATACATTCATTTCATAATTTCAAAATTAAAAGGCATTTAATTTCAAAAAAACTTTAAATAATTATATTTTAATCAAATTTCGAAATTCAATCTATTGCATTCAAATTTCTAAATTTCAAATTTAATATTTCCAAACAGTAATAGAATATTTAAACTAGCAATTTAATTATTCAATTTAAGTTAAATTTCATCAAATTTAACAAAATCATCATTTAAATCACGTGCATTTTTGCAATTTTTGAGAAATCACATTAAAACTAAATTTTCAATTCGCAAACATGATATACGCATAATACATTAAATATTCATCTATGTGAGTGTGTGAGATCCCATCTATTCGTAAACGTCATTCGGCTAAACAACTCTACCTGATCATTGTTCTCGCCTTCAATCACGTTCACCTGTTCCTACGTTCACTTGCACTCGATTTATCATCAGTAATGACAAACCCCAAAATAAATATAAATATAATTCAAATCATAATACTTGCATTTCGATTTCAGTTTCATTTCAATTTCAATTTAACCATCATTAAATAATCATTCAATTTCTATCTAAATCTCGACATAGTAATTAATGTTTGCATTTAAATAAGTCAATGAAAATCCATATGTGACATTTATTACAGCAGTAAGGAATAAAGGAAAATCAGATTTGGATGAGGTTAGAACCATAGCTGATTTGTGTTTGAATGATATGATGAGTTATAGTGAAGAAATAATTGCAACAGTGCAATTTGTAGCAAAAGACAATGAGGTAAAATCAGATTTTCATGTATGTTTTGATGAGGACAAGGATGTAGAAATGGATAAAGTTTTTGCAGTAATGAATCAATTTGAGAAGGTTAAAATTGAAAAACAAGACTTGAAGGTAAAAGAGGAGTTTGATAAATAGATTTATATGAATGACAATTTGTTGCAGGATGGAAAGGATGAATATTTTGATTGTGTTACTAATATTGAAATGGATGCAGAGGAGGAATATGGAAATGATGAATATCTGGATTGTGTTACTAACATTTAATTTTCAACACTAGTTATAGGACAAGGAAGTGATATAGTTGCATGTCTTGTAGAAGGCATAGAAGAAGAAAATAAAGTTGAAGATGCAATAGGTGACGAAAAGGTAAATTATAATTTTTCCAAATATTATTCTAAAGAAGGATGTGAGTGTGACGAGGTTGCAAAAAACACAAATAGTAAATAATATTTTATTAAATTTGATAATGACGATAATTTATAAAATATGGATGGGTTAGTTCAAGAATATTTTTCTATTGATGTATGGTATGCAGAGAAGGGCTTGTGTTGTATTGCAGAGTTTAGTGCAAGTGCAATTTGGTGGAGGTGGTCGGACTATGGTGGGTTGAATCCCACAAGAATAGAGGGGAGTGTAGTATACACTTGGAGGAGGTGGTCGGTTTATGGTGGAAATGATTCCACATTTAAGAGGTTTAGTGAGGAGCAGAGTTGTTAGAGAAGGAAGCTTGTTCTAGTTAAGTGTTGGAAGAGGAGAAAGAAGAATCAGTTGCAGGTACCAAATTCAGTGATGAGATTTGCTGAGGATTTATTGCAATCTGATAGGGTGGTACTACCACTCAACTCCATTTTGTGAATCCATATTTACAAAAATTTCCTACCCCCGGTGTCTGATCCAAGAGCATCTAGGGGTACTAGCACTCCTGTGTCACCAGAAATATTTTATTTTGTTTTGTTTGATTTTAATAAGGGATTAGGTGATAGAAAATAATATTTTCATGTGCAACATTGTAAATTCCCATTGGGTGAAGATGTAATGTAAATTTTAGTGGGAAAATAACCCCAATAATTCGGTAAATGTAATTTGTGAAAGAATATGCCCTTTGGGCGTCCCACTTTTGGAGGAGTTCAAAGAGTCATATATGCATGTACATGTGTAATTTTTTTTTTTCATAAAGTGAGTTGCCTAGAGAATATTGCACTTTTCTTGCATGTCTTTGCATGCAACAACCGTTATGACAAGTTGTAAGAAATCTGTAAGAGGTGTAAATTGTGATAACATCTCAAATTTGATTGGCCAAGTGTCAAGGCACCCAAGAGAGGTTGACATGTATTGTGCCACATGTCTTATGGCAGATTTTCAAACTCCCAAGGTTGGGCGTACTTTCCTCAAGGTGGTTTCAGTTGATGGTTTTTGAAAACCAAGTGTTGTTTTCTTCTTACACTTTCTCTATTAATTCATGCTTGCTCATTTAAAGAAGGGGGCTTGGAGAAGTGAAGTTTGCATACCCATATGCTGTCAAAATTTGTGCCATATTATTAAAGAAACATTTGTTTCAAGTGTTACATGTGAGATTGAAGGGAATCCCATGAGCTTCTATATTTTTTTAACCATTTTCATATTTGAATATGAATTAAGTTGGAGATTTCTCTTCTATTTTTTGCTCATTATCTGTATTTTCAACCTTCTTGTAATGTGTGCTTTGAGGTTTTTATAATCATATTTGAAAGGGAGAGCCTCCCTTTCTCATCAATGCTTCATGTTGATACTTGGTTGGGTTGTTATATTTATATTCTCTTTTTCATATTTGTAGAGAGTCTCATCATCTCCCCATATTTATATGAAACTTGTTAAGATTCATACGTGTTATTTTAATTCTTCGATAATTTTGAGTTATGGTTGTATTTTCTTAATTGCGTTTTGTAAAACTTGGTTTATTAAAGGACCTCCTCGCTCAAGGGTGGGCTCCTGAGATAGACCTATGGGTGGGAGGTGAACAAATGTCTATTGGCTTGGTTGTAAAGGATTATTTTATAAATTTATTAAAGACTAAATAAAAGGCATATTGTTAACAAGAGGTCATTTATAATTCTGAAGCTCTCTCTTGAAGTCAATACGTTTTTGTAAACCCTCAATGTTGATTATTTTCCTATTTGTGTTTGTTGGTACTTTAGATCTTATTTTAAAAATAACTTATTTTTTATTAAAGGCAAAGCAAGTTTTGATGGGGCCCTGAAACCCAATACAATCGGTTTTGAAGGGCTCTATAACCCTATCGAAGGTAGGAAATTTGTAAAAATATTAATCACATATAATAAAAAAAATAACAACAACAACAATAGTTAACAAGAAGACATGAAAACACAAGTTGTAATAGAAAACAAGAGAGGGACTAGATCCCTTAACAACCAAATTTTAACTAGGACCTGTAAACCTTAAGTGAACATAGAACCCACCTACATCAGCCAGGCATCAACAAACTATCTACTCAAGAAAAAAATCACCGAGCCATGAGAAAAATGAAACTTAATGGTTAAGAACATTATTAACCCCAAACCCATAATAAAAAACACTAGCAAATCCAAGATCCCCACTTCAATAGGGGAGTTGGAGAGCACACCAAAACACTAAAGCACATCCATCTTCATGTAGCAACACCTCACCAGAGCCAATCCCACCTCTACCTCAATAGGAGAGAACTACCCTCTATAGGAGAAGAATAAATGAGAGCCCCATCCTCCAAAGCCTTCACACAACTACCCACACAAGCTCCACCTTGATAGAAACAAGCTAACCAGAAATTCCACTGAACCTACAACCATCTCCACCTCAATAGAAGGGGGATTTATCTCAATGGGAGTAGTCTCCACCTCCATAGAAGACCCCGCCTATATATCTAGAGAGAACACAAAAGACTTCAGAAGGCCATACCATCATATCCTCTTTTGAAATAACAAAGTAAAAATATAGGACAAAAGAGCACACTTCAGCTAACCAGACAAAACCCAAATAAATTTGAACTTTCAAAATAAAAACATGAAGTTGCTTAGCCCAAGAAAGAACCTCAAACCCCTGCATCAACAACAACTTTGAAACCCAACCGAGGCATAGAAAAAACCAAATCAAGACAAGGCCCAAATCCCAAAACAAAGAGAAACTAGAAGGCTTCAACAAGCATAAGTAAAACTTTAGAACATAGGATTTGAACCCCACTAGAAGAGAGAACATCACAATCCACCCAGGGGTAAAGGGGAACAACAACAACCTCGACAAAGAGGATCCAAAGATACTCAACTAGAGAGAACATGGCCACAAAACACACTCAACCAGAGAGAACAAGGCCACATAGAACACAACATCAAAAAGAAACATAGGCCAAAAGACCACCAAAGGTAGAGTCCCAGTCTTAGAGTGAACGAGAACAACCAAGTCCCAAGAGGAGCACAGGACCCTAAATAGGACAAAAATAAGTAGATGGCCCAGCAAAAAGGAACACCAAGCTACCCCAACACGTTGGTCAAAGCCAGATGGGCCAAAAATCCACATAACCAACCAGAGGGAGACACCACCATTCTACAAAGAGTGGACAAGAAGAACTCAAAACACTATGAGAACAAAACCCTCAATAGAGAGCCACCAAAAAAATAGCGGGAAGAAATGAAGGATGACCAAGAGGAAGCAAGAAGTAGAACATTCTAGCATGAGGAGCCCCCAAGCCATCCTACTACATTGAATAGGAGCATAAATAAGTCCATTGTTCAACCAAACTTCCTTAGAGAAACCAACACACACCCACACCCACTGCAAGGAGAGTAGCCAGAAAAAAAGTAGGGAGGGCAAACACAGCTAGAGCGAGAGAGGGAGAAGGAGAAATCCCCCTCTAGTCATGCCAAGAACAATAGTATCAAAATGACCCATCCCAACGACATTAGTGCTAAGCCAACCCAAGAAACCCAAAGGGAGAGTCACAAAAACCGCAATAGCAAGGTGAACACAATAGCCTCCCAAAACAACAACCATGACCAGGGAAAGGAGGAAGAGAAGAAGAGGCTTCTCAACCTCTTAGTCACCGCCATCGCATCATCATCGTCTCCATCCTCATCGCCACCATCTGCATCTTTCAAACAGGAATGCCCGCTCCCATACCCGCTCTTCAGTCGCTTCATCTCCACAGGGAAATAAATAGTTATTTATTGTGAATAAATTTATTATTATAAAAATTAAAATAGTTTAATTAGATTTGAGAATAAATTTATTTCTATTTTTTTAATTATATCATTTGTTGATATATGCAAATAATTTAAAATGTGCTATTATATTATTCTATTTCCTTAAAAAATACTACAATAGTTGCTTTTGTTAAGTGTTTAGATATAATATTAGATAATATTTATTTATTTATTCCATAAATTTAATTAATTAATTAAAATTTTATATATACACACACACATATACATTCAAATATAATAAAATAAGTATGAATATATATATAATCATAAATATAACGAGTGTTTATGTTTTAAAAGAATTAAAATAATCTATTTTTTGATATACATTCATATATACATAAGTTGCAATATATTTTATACTTTCATTTGTATATGTTAACATATATTTTTTTAAATAACATATTTAATTATTTTTATTTTTTTATCAATAACAGGTTTTCTTTTATAAATATTTTGAAAGTTATACATATATAAAAAATCTTAATACATACTTTATCTCCATAGATTTTGTAGTTTCAATTTAGGAGATCAAAAACATACTTCCTCCTAAAAGCAACCTAGGCTTCTATAGTTCTATTCCCCTAATTTTTTTGCATTCCACACTTCGTGTACTTCCAAAAGCTGATCATCCTAGTTTTAAGCTCGCACCATATCTGCTGGGATGTCTTCGCCATGCACAATTCCTTCCACTTCCTTTCATCCCTCCTTCCTTGACCTGTCGCCTTTAGTTTCGTTACAACATCCTGCTCACTGACACCTTTCCCTCAAAAAGTAGCATTTTGAACCTTTCAAAAAACCAGTCCCAAAAAACTCTTCATTACTCCTCTTTTCTTACTCCTCCTTGTGTGTTGTCCTCGCGCCTTGGCCACTTCCACTCTGCATCGATCGTTTCTTCTTTGGGACTAGGTTTGGAATGTAGATTGTTTCCCGTTGTTGGCTCACTTATTGTCTTCACAATTCCACTTTCAGATTCTCCCATGCCATTAACACTTCAAGTTTGTATGTCTCTCGGTTTGTCGACCTTCTCCATTTGACAAAAGGGATCAATCCTTCCTCCATCGCCTCATCCATTTCCTGAATTCCTTCATAAACATTGAAGCCTAACCCAAGTACAACCCATTCGAGGAAAGACTCCATCTTGTCTAAGAGCTCCTCCTCAAATAGATTGAGCATCACCCATTTGATCACTTTTGGGTCTTCACCTATCTCCACCGCCCAAGCAAAAATCATGGATGCAATGTCTGCATTCTGGTGTCCTTTATGGGTAGCCTCCCAAAAGTGTGGACCCAATATCTCCATGACCACATTCACCACCTCGTCATTTGTCACCTTCAACACTGCTTCAATATTTTCACAGTTGGCGGCCCAAAAAAGGCTTTTTGTTGCAACTTGGTTGAGAATTCCCACATTGCCTCCATTTTTGCCAGATTCTGGTCGTAGCTTTCCCACAAAGAAAAAAGATAAAATCCTGGGTCATTTTATTGCTTCCCATGGGCTTAAATTTAACACCTCTCACCATTAATGTTTCTGTATATCTATCCTCTAACAACATCATTTAACTTTCATCTCCAATGTCGCCTCCTTACATCATGCCTATTCATTAATCATGAGGGGTGGTTTCGCCTTACCTCACGCATCCCCCGAAGTACTTAAATTTTCACATATCTTGGGTGTCATGTCCAGATCTTATCTCCCTCCATTCGATGTGTCACCAACTCATCCTACAATAAACCCCTGACTGTGTCCTTTTCTTTTCTTGAAGTGACATATTTATGACTTGATGTGACTTTATGTTCCTTTCATCCTCCTCATTCTTAATTCTTCAATAAACTAGCCGTTCCACCCTCATTCAAATTGGAAATTTCTTAGGTCCTCAATTACTAGCTTCGCCTCATCCTTCAAGGTAATCGGCCACTTGGACAGAACATCGACTTCTTTATTTCCCTCCTGCCTTATATGGGTGATATTGAAATTTTCAAACGTTTCCAACTCTTGTAAGATCTCCTTGATGATGTTTTGAAGGTGCCATGCTTTTGCACCTGAATCAACTATCACTTGAATGATTATTAGAGAATCTCCTTCCAATTGCAGATTCTTAAAGCCAAAATTTTTAGCAAGTTTAACAGCCAGTAATGTAGCATTAGCCTCGACCACATTGTTGGTTCTTGATTCTAATTTCCTTGCTGAAATTGCAATAGTGTTACCTGAATGATTCCTTATTATTGCCCCAACACCTGATGGTCCAGGGTTACCTCTAGCAGCCCCATCAAAGTTCACCTTATACCAACCCTCCTTGGGTTTCTTCCACACACCCTTTGGTTCATCTTTAACTTTGGTAGCAGGCTTGATCTTTCCTACCACGGTTCTCAACCGGATTCCAGGCCAAGCTTGTTGCACTAAAGTATCCTCCAATGAGAAAGGATAATGCCAATTCCATGGTTGTGAAGCTTCACTACTCACCACTTCTTCTATACTATGATCAATTATGTTCATCAGTCTAATTGAGCTTTCAAATTTCTCCATAAAGATTCTTCTATTTCTATCTTTCCATAGCTCCCAGATTATCAACGAGGGCAAGCTAATCCATACACTAGATAACAATGTTTTCTTTGGCACCCTTGGCCAACTTTCAAACATTTCTTTCAGAGTCCTCGAGAGGGGACTCTGCCAATTCAGTTTCCTTCTAACATGTTCCTAGCGATTTCCTGCTATCTCACATTGGAATAGCAGGTGGTCCACCGACTCCTTTGCCTTTTCACAAATAACACATTTTGAAGGGCTCACAAATCCTAGACGCTTTCTTCTTTCACCTGTAAGGATACAGACCTTTATTGCAAACCATGCAAAGGTTCCTACTTTGGGTAAACAATCGTTATTCCAACAAAGATCTTTTGCCCAAAAGGTCTCTCGCTCCTCAGAATCTAGTAATTGGTATCCAATCTTCACTGAGTAGCATCCAAAGGCCGAACCACACCATATTATATTATCCTTATTCCCTATGATTAGAATTCTTTAATTATTTAAAATCCTTTGCATTTGTAGAATATGTTGAGGGGTCAATCCCTCCTTAGGTACCTCTTTCCAACCCCATTCCTGCCCCAAGGGGCCCATTTTCAAACTTAAGTAATCTCTCACCTTGGTCTCCCACCTCTGGGAGAAATGATTTTTGAGAAACATCACATCAGGCTCCTCAAACAAATTTGACATTCCATTCCAGGAATCATCCCAAAATATTGCCTTAAGACCATTTCCAATCTACCATGAGAGATGATTAACAATCACTGGCCTACACAAAACTATGAAATTCCATATTGTAGACCCTGTAGGAGGGTTGCAGATTGTGAAGATTCAATGTTCCTCATTTGAATCCAGATATTTTTCTTGTAAAACTTTAACCCACAATAATTATGGATTTGCATACATACTCCAAATAAGTTTAGCCCCAAGGGCCTCATTTAGCAATTGCTAGTTTCTCAAACCAACACCTCCCTTATCTTTGGCTTTACATATTTTATCCCAAGCCAACAGAGGGATATTGTCATCATCACTAGCCCCATTCCAAAAAAAATTTCTCATTCGCTGGCCAATTGAGTTTATTACTTTCTTAGGTATCCTTAGACACATCATTGAGTAAATTTGGATTGCATATATCACTATTTTTAGCATTAGAATCTTTCTTGCAAAAGTTAGCCATTTGATTTTCCAACCATCCATTCGCTTAAGACAAGAATCAACCAGATATTTCCAGATGTTTGTCCTATTTGCTCCCCCAAAAAGAGGAATACCCAAATACTTACTCAGAAGTTTACCAACCCTCATGTCCAAAATTATACAAATATCCTTTTGTCTTTGTTTAGGAGTGTTGAAGAAGAAAATTTCTGACTTACCCCAATTAATGCA
This sequence comes from Sequoiadendron giganteum, assembly GCA_007115665.2. NCBI lineage: Eukaryota > Viridiplantae > Streptophyta > Pinopsida > Cupressales > Cupressaceae > Sequoiadendron > Sequoiadendron giganteum. Next base: position 184,818,576 of record CM021103.1, read on the forward strand.
TTGTCTAGAGGATAAACCATATTTATCTAGCGTACTCTTCATTACTCGGGATTCTGTCAAAGTAGATTCCCCCATCAAAAAAGTATCATCCACAAACTGTAAATGTGATATTGGTGCAATCCCTTCCGCCACTTTGATACCCTTCCACTGGCCAGCCTTCCAATTCTAGGATATCAATATTCCAAGCACCTCAAAAAGGATAATGAAAAGGATATGGGTCACCTTGTCTTATCCCCTTAGAAGATTCAAAGAAACCCTGCGGGCTCCCATTAACTAAGACTGAAAAATGTGGGGTGCTTATACAACTTTCTATCCATTTCAACTATTCTTTATTGAACCCAAAGTGCTCCAAAAATTTAAGCAATTTTTTTTTGTTTACTTCATCATAAGCTCTTTTAATGTCTAGCTTTACCATCATTTTTTCCACTTTCGCCATCCTGATTGAGTGTATGGTTTCGTGAGCCACTATTACACCTTCAAAAATTGACCTATTTGGCGAGAAGCGACTCTGCTTAGTTGAAATCACAGATTCTAGAACCAATTTAAATCTATTTGCTATTACTTTAGAGATAACCTTGTATACTGTGTTGCATAAGGATATAGGTCGAAAATTCTCAAAAGAATTTGTTATTTCCCATTTTGGAATAAGGGCTATGAAATTATTATTTAGGTCTTTCAAAATGAAACCTTCCCTCCTAAATTCATCCACAACTTCCCATAAGTCTTGCACAAAAATATCCCAAAATCTTTGAAATGAAATTGCAGGGAAACCATCGGGGCCGGGACCCTTGTCGCCTCCCAAGTCAAATAAGGCTCTTTTAACCTCCTTCAATGAAACCTCCTCCATTAGCATCCTATTTTGGCCCTTTTATATACATTTCAAAATGATATCCAATAAACCATGGTTTTGATTTATATTTTCTGATGGCATATTGAAGCTTTCAGTAAAGAATCTCGCCACCTCCCTATTAATTTGAGCAACATTCTATAGAAATTCACCATTGTTATCCTTTATTGACATAATCCTGCTATTAGATCTTTGCACTTTAACCGAGTTGTGAAAAAACTTGGAATTCCTATCTCCCTCTTTCAACTAGGTCTCTCTAGATTTTTGTCTCCAAAACACTTCTTCCCTTGCCAGTGTTTCAGAATATGCTTTATTTAGTTCTTTTTCCTGAATATATTCTTCTTCACTCATCCCGTGCTCAATAATCCTAGAGTGCAAGACATTTAAATCTTCTTCCGACCTCAATTTCTCCACAAATATGTTTTTTAAATATTCTCGGTTCCATAATTTTAGCTGTTCTTTTAAGAATTGTAGCTTTTTGAAGAAAATAAAAGCTTTGTTGCCAGTTCTGGTTGGGGCATTGTTTCACCAATCATTTACCAAATATTTAAAACTGTCAGCCCTAAACCACATCATTTCAAATTCAAAGGGACATCTATTCGGAGTTGTCTCATCTTGAATCCTTAGACTTATTGGGTAGTGATCAGATCTCGTTATTGGGAGAATCTCTACTTCGCACTGCCAATGTTGTTTAGCCCAATTTCCTGCTAGGAAAAACCTGTCTAGTTTTTCAGCTATATTTAGAAAACCACCTCGTCTATTTGTCCATGTGAATTCCCCTTTTCTAAAGGGAAATTCAATCAAACCATTAGTCATTGTAAAATCACAAAAATCCTTTTGTCCCGACCAACATAAACCACCAAACTTATCAGAGGGTCTCATAAACGCATTGAAATCCCCTCCAAGGAGATACATTCTTCCCTCCTCCCCATTCAAAATGCCCGAAAGCTCCTGGCAAAGAATCTTCTTTTGAGTTGAGTTATTAGGGCCATAGATATTGAGAATCCAAAAGTTAGCTCTTAATTGTTTAGAGTCCACCTTACACCACTGCCAATGTCTTTCCTGTCTGATAATTTGAACATCCACTACAGAATCATTCCAAAGAATTCCTAACCCACCAGATGCACCCAGTGCCCCTGATAGAGATCACTGCCATCATCCAAAGCAGTTTGAAAACGCATCAAAATCTGAGTCCTTAATTTTTCGTTTCTTGTAGTAGTACCAAAACTGGTCTCGTTTGATCAAAGCATATTTTGATCAAACGAATCTTGTCAGGGGCATTGTAGCCCCTGACATTCCACGAAAGGATTTTCATGACTGTCGGGAAAAGGTTTGTTTTCTTTGTCCCGCAACATTCCTAGCTATCTCTAGTCTCATTCTATTAGTTTTGGGTCCCCTCCTTCTCTTCTCCCCAATATTAAATTTATTGTTTAGAGCTAAATATTTATCAATGGTTCGTTTCTCAACTATTCCAATGCTATCCTGAAGACCAAGAACATCCTATTCACCCTGTTCGTCATCTGGTTCTAAATCTGATGTTGAATCTTCCATATTTCCCCCACTGTCCCGAACTCCTTCAAAGGCATTGTCTAGGTTTCTAATGGGAGATATGGGTATATCTTTGAATATTAACAAAATATTTGTGTGTACATGAAATTTTGAGCATAAGAGAACAAGCTAATATAAAATTAACCCACTCTACCCAAAATAATTGAACACTCATAAAATTTAGTAAACATGGTGAAAACATGAAAGTGTCTCACCAAACCAAACCTTATTGTACCAAGTCTATGATGGTTGTGTTCAATATTAGTGTATGATGAAGTATGTGTGAATTCCTTCACCAAAAAAATTATGTTGCATTCCAAGGTATGTTACAAATGGCTTGGGTTGAGGCTAATTTATAGATTTTTGCCCAAGTGTTGGATGTATGAGATCAAAAGTAAATATCAAGGGCTCAAATTGGTTGAGAATTTTGGGAGGATGAGAGAAGGATAAGTATCCTCACATGGTTTACGAGTGTGGGAGGTTCCAATATTAAATGGGAATCCATGATTGAGGATCCCCTTGGAAAAGGTGGATGGTAAAGATGAAAAACACTTTATGACTACCCGAGGGGGATGGGCACTACCTTTGATTCATGTGACATGACACCTAAACCATGTCATATGTAAAAATGACCCATGCTTTGTGTACAAGGGGAATACCTTTGTACACATGTGGGGATGTGCATTATTTGAGAGGGCTTTGAATAGGATTAGGAATGTGAAAGTGCAGGATTAACGGGCTAATCAATTTTATCCCACTTAATGAAAAGTGTAAAAAATAGGAAATTAAGTAAATAAGCATATTGATTTAATTTTTGGGATGAGGAAGGGGGACTTAGATAAATACATATTTAGATTTTTTAGGTGGACTATAAAAAAGGGATGACAATGATTTAAGCTAGAAATGGGGTTAAATGAATAGTGAATTTATTAATCAAATAACAAAATATTATAAGGGGATACAAATTAGATTATTAATTAAATACATAGGGATTTATTCAATTAGAAAGGAAATGTTTAGGTTATAAGATATTTGATGGTCATTTTTAGGTGTCTATGTTTTTCCCCTCTTTCAAGTGGTGTTATGGAATATCATCATTTCAAAGAAGAATAAAAATAATTGGAATCCCTAATCATTCAAATGAGTGAATAAGAGAAAACATGGTAGGGATTATGATTCTCCCTTGAGAGGATAGGTGGGTTTAGAGAACATGGGTGTGCTCTCAAAATAGATGAAAATATGTAAGGGAATGAGATATAAGAGGTTAATGGATAGGTGATGAAAGGGATAAAGGGAAATTGGAGGGATGAGGAAATTCCTAGTTATATTATGTTGGATTAAGCACTGTTTATTTGGTATTACACTAGACATTATGCACCAAGGTATAAGGAATCAAGGTGATAATGTGTCCCATGTGTAGAGAAGAGACAAGTTTCAAGAAACACTATGTTGTATAGCACCATGATATGGAAGACCATGCGACTCTTGTGGAAAATAGGCTACAAAAATCAAATAAAGATGTAAGAAAATGATAAAGCATACAAATAAGCAAGAAAGCATGCACACAATGATACAAAATAAAATATGATGTTGCCTTGATCAAGCTAAAAAGGAAGATTGGTCGATGGATTTTTTTTTGATGTGGGAATGATATATATTGAAACAACACAAGGATTTTGAAGGATACATATTGATGATAAAGGCTTATAGCAAGGCCAAGAAAAAGACTAATGATGTGATTAGATGATAAATCCTTAGATTTATTAGCTTGTTTGCATGGATTAATGTTGGATTGCAATTTTGGATTAATAGGAGTGATAAACTACTAGGGGCGTTGGAATTATGGGGCATTGTATGGAGGGTGCAATATAGATTGATACCAATGATAAGTGAAGAGCCATCATAGGGACAAGGGATTATGGGATGAGGGAAGATGAAGAAAATGTGAATAGATGGAAGTAGATGGGTGATCTGATGGATGTCTGGAAGAATGCAAAGTTGATTTCCAAGAACTAAATTATGTAGAAATAACATGAACCACACTATATATGTGATGTATAATGAGGCATTGTGATTATTAGGATAATATGTGATAATATAATGGTGGATAGAGGATATGGGATAGTAGGTAGAGGAAATTTGGATGGGAGATTTGGAGGAAGGTTGACTCTAGAGATTATAAATATGATGGGTGGACAAGAGAGAAGGATTAGTAGTGATGGAGGGTGGGATTTTAAGGAGTTAAATTGATAGGAAGGAGATGAAACACATTATGTGTATGATAAAGGAATGGTTGAAATGAGAATAGTAAAGTCTATGAAATTCATGAGAAATGATAGGGTGGGATGGTTAGATTATTGGGATAGTTTCATGGTTGAAGGTAGTAAAAGAGGTATGGATGGAGGATACAAAGGATGCATGGAATAAAATTAAAGTGAAGTTTTTATTGTACAAATAATGCTCAGATGTGTTTTCCCCTATTCTTATCAATAATAAAACGAGGGTGGAGGGATTGGATAGGATGTGATATGATGGGGGACATGGATTTGATAGATAGGTAGATGTGATGAAGGAGATAGGATGAGGTAACTAGGAATGAGTTGACGTAGTGCTTCCCCAAGTCTAAGAGGGAAAGGGAAGTACATAAGGAATTACACATGAGGCCTATTTTTTAAGTTTCCATCATGGTACTCACCCAAGGTACTTATTTTCTAGGTTTTCACCATTGGATGAATTATTTCTCTTTACTTTTTTTAATTTTTTGGGATTTTTGGATATGAGGAAGATAGATGGATGGGGATGGAGTATAAGAAGGCGAATACACAAAAATTAGGTTATGAGGGTAGTGGATATAGAGAAGTTAATAAAATGTCTTTTTTTTTGTCGAGGCAAGGGGAGATGATGGAGGACGACCTTTACAGGTTAGTAGAAATTTGTTAGTTGGAAGGTGCCCTTCTCCAATGTGATTTTGGAGGTGGAATGAAGGATGATGAATTATAAAAAGTAGGGATGAAAGGATGTGGTAGGGGAGATATGTGGGATAATAGATAGCATAATGAAAGAGAGGAGATATGGATGAGTGTTGGAAGACCACGGGATTAATGGAATTAGGATTGAAATTTGTACACATCATGATGGATTAGGATTTGTGATAGATTTATGGTATGGTGGAGGATGAAGGATAAAAATATTGAGATGCAAAGACCCAAAATGGATCTAGGAGATGAAATATTATAAAATTGGATGTGTATAGAAATGGAGGATGCTTTTGAAAGGGGGAATTTGGTAGTTGATTTTGATTTTTTATTTGGATACATTACTTATTTTTACTTTGGGATAAACACATAATGTTTTCTTTGGAATTTTATTTGGTGGGAATTTTATACCACTTGGATTTATATGATTTTTTATTTTTGTTTGCATTTCATTTGTATGGGACATGGTGATCCTTTTTTTTGTGCATTCATACCTTTATATTGGTGATTTGGCATCCAAATTGATTCCAAAAGTGATGGAATTGGTGTATGTGTATAGATGGTATAGATAGTGAATGGAATGAGGGATGAAAGAAATATATTGAAAATGGATCACATATGTGTTCTTTTGTTGGTATTGAAATGGGGTTACAAGGAATTGAGTGGTAGGATGGTGGATGAATGATTTTGGGACATAGGGACCCAAATTAGATGGGGAAGATGATGGATTTGTAAAGGTTGATTTTGGTACATAAGGGACCAAAATGGATTTACAATATGGGGGAGGTATGGTGGATTTAATTAAATTGATATGACAGAGGAGGAGGAATAGTGATAAGTTGTTTGGAGGAGTGATGTGAGGACCTTGTTGTGCAATTGGAAGAAGTGACCTTAGGAGAAACAAAGGTTATACAACCATTTTTGGATTAGAGGACTTGGATATGTAACCAAGACCATGGGATCATTGATGATGATAGATGTTGGAGGGGCGATGGGCTCATTGATGATGCACTTAGATGGAGTAGAGGGATGCCATGAATCTAAAATGTTTGGATTTGACCTTCGTTCCTTTGTTAGTAATCTATGTATGATATATAAAAGGTATAATTTAGATGGTTTAGGTTCAAGGATTGGGACATAATAGGATAAGAGTTTTGGATTAAGGGTGGAGGTGATGGGAATTTTTTGAAAAGATGGAGGTTGGGATATGAGTAGGGGATAAGATGGAGATAGGTATGGGGGATAATATGGGTTTCCCTTGTTTAAGGTTTCATAAGAGTGAACACTAGTTATGCATGTAGGCATGGTGGGGTAGTTTGTGCTAGCCAATTATTGGTCAAAATGTGGGTCTGAGTGGTGGAATCTCGAGGAAAGCTTACTAATGATTCAATATCATTAAGGGGGTCAATTTCATACTTTTCTTGATCAATAAGACTATCATCATTTTCAAATAGATTTGGAGGATAATTATGGAGCTCTGACTCATCAAATGAAAATTGATTCATGATGACTATTTGATGAGTGGGATGAGGATGAAAAATTGCATTGAATGAGAAGAAATGATTGGAAGATAAAAATAATTAATTAGAAGAAAGTGAAAGAAAATATCTTAATATTTTTTCCTATATCAAAATACATTAAGGTGGGTTTACTAGATATTATATTTGGATTTTGATTGAGCTTGGACTAGGGATAAGATTGATTGGGGTTGGATGAAGGAATGCAACATAAAGAATTAGATGAACTAAAATATAGTGCATAAACATTGAATCATGGTGAAAATGAACTAGGTAATATTATATATATTGAGAGGTGATTCAAATACACCAAATTGTGAATTTAGTAGAAATTTGATGACTTTGATAGAAATGGTTTCAATTTTCAAGGGTTTTGATAGGACCTTCGGATTATGATTTGGAGAAGAATTAGAATAATGGAGATGAATTAGATGAATGGATTTTACGATGAAAGAAGGACGAAGGGTTGGAGAAAGGGATATGAATCCATAATAAAGACCTTGGATAATGATTATGGCTAAGTTCTCAAGAAACCATTGGTTTGATTGATCTAATTTTCATTAAGGTCTGGATTAGTGATGGGACTTGATTTTGATTTAGGATGGATGATTAGATAAAATTATTTGGAAGGATGAGTATGGTTAAGCATTGGATTATAATTAGATTAGATGAAATGGGTACTTGAATAATTTTTATATGAAGAAATATTTAGATTAGATTAGATTGGTTGATTTAGATATGGTTAAGGTCCTTAAAATATCAAATATTGGGATTGATTAGGATTATTTTAAGATGAACAAGATGGGTTAGAGGAAAAATTGGATAGGAGACTAACTCTATAGATATGGAAAATTTCCTTATGTGAAGTGCAACCTTTGATCTATGTTATAGATACAATAATTTAGGATTCACATACACTGATTCAAAGTTGATAATTTTTGATTGTTTAAGATCAAATATTGAATGTATTATATACAATGATTTAGTATGTTAGATAATATGAATTCGATAATGGATACACTGATTTGGATTTGGATGATTTAGGATGTTGGATAAGGAAAAATTGAGGAAGATTGGATTGGATTTGATTAGATTGGTGGGGAGGCTTGACCTTTGGCAATGTTTGAAAATAATTCACACAAAAAATCAAAGGCATGCAAATGATTTTAAATTTTAAGGATTTGGATTTAAGGGGTTACACAAATTTTGACAATGAAGACACACTAAATATCATAAAAAATATATGATTATTCAAGAATGGGTGTATCAATTCTTGTAGACCTTCATATATATAATATTCATCAAGTGATTGATAGCTATGGAGTACCAAATTACATGGGATCCCTTATTGTTTGAGGCCAAAGGCCTTACCCAAATGTGAATTCTATCTCTCATCACTTGAAATCGTATTGTAACTTCTTAGGGTGGATCACTTACCGGTGAAATAAAAGAAAGGATGGATTGTTGGCTCTTTTCTAGGATGAATAATGATTGATATGTGCATTCTCAATAGACCAAAATAGTACATGACTCAAAATATATATAGATGAAATTGAACCAAGTCTAAGAACCTAAAAAATGGGGTAACCCACCCTTAACCTACAATACCCCAAGGTATAATTTTTTTGGGGGCTTAGCTTGAGTCATATTATTCTACTTCTAAGAGGCGTGTCTTTTGATCCACTTACCACCTTTTTGACTCCACAAAAAAAATAGAGTTCAGGTCATCTCCTAGTGTGATTAAATCCCTAGGTAGACCCACTAAAAGGATGATCTAATTACCTTTTGTCACCGAAGCTCACACAAAGTGCAAGGGAAGAGTATACATGATTGGGATCCTTGGGATACAAAACAATGATGAAACAAAAAGACATTTTTTAAAATCTCCAAGATCAACTGAAGGTGTGAAGAGAGAGTGTATTATTAGAAGTGGCCACAAGAATTACATACAAGGTTAATTCCCCTTAATAAATTCAAATTTTCCTTAGTTTAGTTAAAAAATGATTTACCTTTAACAAGAATCCTACAATAAATGTTTAATAGTTTTGGAGTTTTTTCTTGGACAATCAATTTCAAGTTGAATAAACAAGGGGTTAGACAAAAAAAATGATTATGAACCACGTTAATACTAATAGGCACTAGAAATTTTGAAAATGGTAGAACCACAAAAACACATAGTATGTATATTGAAAGCCAAAATTATACACTAAAATATAAAAAATAAATACTATAAATATAAGTAGAAATATCAATTATATTGTGTATATGTTGATACAGGTGGCACATATACCAAAATATGAATAAATATGTTGAAAGATGGTTCTTGCATAGAAATGGATAACATTAGCTAAAATAAATTTGAGAAGTGTGTTGAGTAGAACCATTGAAACAAGTAGCACATACATCAAAATGTGAATGCATAAGTCAAAGTATAATTCTAGCATAGAGGTGGTTAGGGTCAAATGAAAAGTTGATTCAATCTGGTTTAAGAAATTTTTAATAACGTGACCCACTATAAAATTAAATGTTGATTAAAAATTGAAAGCTAGTTGAAAAAAATGCTAAAAAGATGTTAGGAATGGATCAAAAGTAGAAGCACTAATTTGTGTAGTGCATACATTGAAATAAGAACATATAGGTTGAGACATGATTCCTACAAGAAAAAAAAACATTACACTTGCAAGAGCATAGATGGAGAGTAATATTAATAACCTAATGGCCTATGAAATTGACCACCTATAAAAAAAATGAATGTTAGAGTAATTACAATGATGAAAAATATATTTTGGAGGGGTCTAGAGTGGATACATTGGACTATAGTGGATACACCAAAACACAAAGTGTATACATTGAACTAAGACATGTGATAAAAAAATAGCTAGGAGCATAAGAAAAAGATTAGAAATAGGAACTTGGGTCCCACTAGATGTGTATATAAAAATTTGAGTATAAGAAAACAAACTAATATAACATTAATCTATTATACTCAAAATAAAACATAAAAGGATAGTAAACATGAAAGTGTCTCATCAAACTAACCCTTGTTGTACCGAGTCTATGGTGGTTGTGCTCAAGATCAAGGTGGATGGTGAGGTATGTGAGTGCCTTCACCAATAACATACATTTTAATTCCAAGGTATGTTGAAAATGACTTGGGTTAAGGCCAATTTATAGATTTTTGGCCCAAGGATTAGATGGATGAGGTCAAAAATAAAGATCAAGGGTTCAAATTGGTTTAGGTCCTTGGGAAGATGAGAGGAGGACAAGTTTCCTCACATTATTGGTGAGAGTGGAAGGTTCCAAGATTAAAGGGGAATCCATGTTTGAGGATCCCTTTGGAAAATGTGGATGATCAAGATGAAAATGGTACTTGGGAGTATCCTAGTGGGATGGGAAAGTACCTTTGATCCATGTGACATGGTATCGAGACCATGTCATACTTTGTGCATAAAGGCCATACCTTTGTACACATATGAGGATGTGCATGATTTAAAGGGGGATTTAACTAGGATTAGGAATATGCAAGTGGGGGTCTAAGGGGATAATTGATTTTAACCCACTTAATAAAAAGTGTAGAAAATATACACATTTCATTTTTAGGGTGAGGAAGGGGGACATAGATATATAAATTTTAGATTTATTATCTAGGGTGGACTATAGAAAAAGGGATGATTAAATTATTTAGGCTAGAAATGGGATTGGGTGAATAGTGATGAATAACATCTTTATTAACTAAATAATAAAATATTATATAACTAATAAGGGAATACACATTAGATAATGTGAGAGAGGGGGACCAACCACACTAAGGCTCCAAGTCACAGAGAGACAAGAGCGGAGGGATGCCCTAACCCTATTAATACACATTAGATTTGATTTTAGGACTAGATGCGAGAATGAAGAGAAATCTCAAGTGCTTCTATCACTCTATAGATCCAAAAATATAATTGGGGCTAGATGAGCGAGTTTTTGGAGTCCAAATTGCACCTCAGATAACTCTTTGTCTGAGCATGACATCATGGGTTTGGGATGATAGCATGACATGCTAGTGTCTCTCTATAATGTTGATGTTCGTATGACCAAAAAATGTAAAATGTAGTAAGAAAAGCACCATAAGCCTACCACCTACCTATCTAATCAACTTTAACAATATAAACAGAATGACGGAATACAAAAAATAACTATATACATGGAAGAGGATGTAGATGAAAGTGAGGGTGATAAATATCAACTCACTAAAGCTCTAGTTCGCTAGCAAGCTCCACACACACATTCAACTACACACAAGAAAGAAGGGAAAATTGTTGGGGCTGTATAGGGGTTTGCCTTAGTCAAACCCCCGCTTTGGTGTTTCCACCTCCACAAATAGCCAAAAAATCCACGAAGTAGAGAATATGATAAAGGAAATGGAAATGAATACACTGAACACTACAAAAGATAAAAATCTACTCTATCACATCACAAAACGAAAGTAAAGTGATGCAATACCACCTCCACCCAAAGGCACTTAAGGCCAATGAAGGGAGAATGCAAGGTAATGAACTCGAAAAAGTCACCACAGTCGCAACGGTGACAAAGAAAGATCTCGCAAGACTCAAATCTCGTAGCTTCTATGACAGAGTAGCACATGCAAGGATGAAGTTGATAGAGTAACCAATTGTTGTAATGCTAAATGGAGTTGTGAAAATTCTAGTAGAATTCTCAAGAGTATGCTCAAGAGATCCCAAAGTGTGAAGAAAATGGAGTTAAATTGCTAGAGAGATTGAATGAGTGTGAAAGAGATGAAGTGATAGTGAATGGAATGAATTTAAAGACCAAAAGGAACCATTTTCGGGTCGGTTGGTTGTATAGAGGCATTAAAAACCATCCCCAATGAGGAGTGTAACATCCCTGCAGACTCCAGGGGTAGGAATCTGTCAGGGACAGTAGCACACTACGCAAACTCCCACAAGTCGTGCTTGTGTCCTTGACGAAGATTCCCCCACCAACACACAAAACACATACCAAGTGGATGCATTTCAGATGGGTGATGTGGAATTTTGCTTTCAAATTTTATTTTTTAAGGTGAGGGTATTCAAAAGGGGAACACAAGGGGTGAAAATTCGCTCCTATACATTTTGCCCCCACTTTAGCAAGCGTAAATATCGATGAGTGTCAGTAAAGTAGATCAAAGAGTTAGAGATGTATACTTGAACCATTGAGGAAGCAAACCAAAATTTGACGAGCTCGAAAGTACAAGGCAAGCAAAGGACTCCATAGGTACTCCCCATGAGGAGGTTTGAACAAAAGGACTCCGTAGCTCCGTGAAACTATGAAGTTGTACAAAGTACACCGAAGGCTTGTAGACCAACGATAGACAAATCTTGCAGGATGCAAATGCTTCATAGGCCCTCAGACCTGTAAAGAAGGAATTCCCCCAAGTACTCTCTCATGAAGGAAGCCCAGTGTAAGGGGGACTCCATAGAGTTAGACTGGAAATCGGCTTCACAGGTGCACCTGCAAAGCAACATGTTAATCCACATATAAAACATGTAAGAAAACAAAAAATAGCCACATAGGAAAACAAGCAGACAGTCAAAAAATTGAAAGGCTTTCAAAGGGGTCCCTTGGGAACCCTTCAAAAGAAGAGGGGTCCACTTAAGGGATGCGTTGTTTGAAAGTGATATAGCGTTTTTCATAAATCAATTCAACATCAAGGAATCCTTTGAAAATATGTTCACTTCATCAAGAAATTCGAATGGAAGAAAATTCCCTCTTGTGAGGGGAAGGTTGAGGTTTCTCCCACAGGAAAATTTTCTCCCTCCTTGGAGGAAAGTTCTTCAAGTTATTTCTTTGCGAACTCATTACTAAGGAAACACACTCTGCTAGGGGGTCCTTGTTGAGAATGCAATTTTGAAAAAGTTTGGAAATATTTTTGAGAAAAGATTCATTAATCACCAAATACATTTTTTGAAAATTAGAGTTGACATGGCATCCCTCCCCCCTTAGGGTGGGTGGTGTGTGTTGAACATAGAGGCACACAATAGTGTAAGGAGAGAAAAGCAAGAATGAAAAAAGTGATGTTATCGCCTATGGGACATAGAGATATGTCACCATGGTGATGTCACACAGACAAGGGACAACACATAGGCACCACAACATCAAAACTCAAGAAAAGAAGAGTGAAAGATAATAATAAAAAAAAAGTGTAACAATAACATCATGAACAAAGGGCACATGGGAGATTTGATATTTTGGGGTTAGAGTTGCTCATAAATATATATAAGTATAATAATAGTATATAGATGAAATGTCATCAAACCCCTACTATATCAGACCATATGAAGAATGCACGAGAAGAAAATAAAAAATAAAAAAATTGGGTCAACATGGAAGGGGAGCCTAAATGCACCCAACACTTTGCATCATCCCAAATTTTCCAAAATTAAATACACATAATAGAGGAATAATGATGCCAAAATTAGTGGAAGTTTATGACACATGATCACTCTTGTATCCAAGCACCTACGAGGGTGACAAGGGTCATCCAAGAACACATAATGCAAGCATGTGGGAACACATCATAACAAACACACACCTAATCTAAAGGTAAAGAAGAGGTTCCCCCCTAAGACTCATCGACTAAGAGGTCATCTGCTTCCCAATCTAGATTAATATACAGGGAAGGTGGACAAGCCTATAGTGGTGGAATGTTAAGGGGGGGGGGGGAGCTTTTGACCCTCTCACAACAAGGGCCAGGGAAGAAGGCCCCTCAAGGTCTTCTTCACTCGGCTCTTGTGGAGCAATGGTCAAAAATTTCGTGAAGATCATCGACAAAGCTGGGACCTCATCCAAGGAGTTAAACATGCACTTCACGGGAGTGCCATGTGTTACCTTAATTGATGGGGAAGGCGATGCCTAAGATTCACTACTAGGCTCATCGAGTGACTCAGGAGCAATGAAAAATTTAGGGGAATCTGAAACTTGCTCTGTCACTAGGATGACACATACTATCATAGGACCACCTTCTGAAGAAGGTGGACTCCTCTTACAACCCCCATTGCTAGAAGGGCCAACCTCCGCCTTTTTCTTTGTTGGAGGGTGTGAAATCCCCACGGAAAAGGCAAGAGGTGCAGAGGAGGATGAGAAAACCGCGACAAACACCACCAAAGTGTTCGACATGTCCACATGTTTAGGGAATGGCAGGATGTCTAAGAGGGATATCAAAAGAGGTGACTTGATCAAAGGAGTGATGACACTTGTAACTTCTTAGGGTTGAAAGGGCATTCACACTCCCACAAGAGATGAAAGCATAACTGAATTTGATTGAATCGAAGTAGAGGAGATGAGAGAGGAGAACACAATAGGAGGCCTTGAAATAGGGGTGATCAACTCCCCTTCCTTCCTCCACAAAGCGACCTACTCAGCCACCAGAGCCTTTTTCCAACGCTTGTGCTCATGCACAAGGAAGTTTCTATGACTCTTGGAGCTAGAGTTAGAGAGCTAGGATAGAACAGAAGGATCCTACTTAGCCATATGAGTGTCCATCACAACCATCTTTGGTGGAGGGAGGGACTCCTGGATAGGAGCAAGAGGAAGATATTGAGAGACAACAAGGCGAGTCAGCTCTAGCACCTTAGCGACAAGAATCTTCCTATTCACTACTTTAGGAGCAGGAGTGGTAGGAGGTTGCAGAGGCCGAGACACAGACGATTCCCCATGGGGACCCTTCCTTCTACCATAGAAGTAGGGCCAAGGTCCAGGAGGCACAATAGGAAGATCCAATATCCTAATCTTGGGTTTTTCCCAAGCAAGCACCATCAAACTTCTTATGTGGAATCCAGGAGTAGACATCTAAAATTCTTCTTCAAAAAGGGGAGCAAAAGAGGCACCCCGAGGATGGGCAAGCCTCTACTTTCCATTTAAATAAGAGGAGGCAGCTTGCTGCTACACTACCGAAGGGGTCACTTTTGGGTGCCCCTTGCCCTTGGTCTTCTACTTTATGATGTTTCTGATAAAGCGGGTCCATTCTAGGGGAAGTGGACCAACCGGGGTGGGCCAAAAATGATCCAATGAATAGCCCCCATGGGATATCAATGAATGATATCTAGTGTCATGCACGAAATGAACAACACCTTCGTGGGAGAATTTTAAACATTTATGGATAAAAAAAGTGATTCCATTCATAGAAGCTAGCTACAGGATGCCTAACTTCACCCTGAATAAATTAGATTCTAGAATAACATCAAAGGCAATATCCATAGCCCTAGGTCCAACTAGGATGGAAAGAGTTATTGAGCCATACAACTTGATGGAGAAACCATCATGCGTACGAATGGTAGAATTCGTTTCTTTATAATCTTCCCATTTGCAATGAACTCAACCATAACGTCTCTTCTATAATAACATTCATTTGGCTTGTGGGGTCAACTAGGACCCTTGTCACAATGTTTCCATTGTGATGAGTGGGAATGTATAGGGGAGAGGGCTTCTTATTCAAGGGCATGTATTGCAAGATGAATGTCACATCTGACAAACTATTCGCAAGATGTGAGGAAGGAGTAACCATGACCATATTAACGTACACCAAGGGCTAAGTAGAAGCATCAAAGGGGTCAATAATCAATTTTGCAAAGTGAGACAAAAATTGATTTGTATAAATCTATAATTCACTATTGGCCTTCGCTACTGATTTATTCACATTTTATTTCATCCCATCGAGATGAATAGTACCATCATATATGTTGTCCTCTATCTCATGACATAGGCGCATACAATTCTCGCTATCATGCTTGTTAACCCGATGGTACTAACAGAAAGCATTCACATCATACCAATCAAGATAAGATTCCTTGAGAGGTCGAGGGTTTTCCAAAGTTATGATCTTATCCCTCAACAACTTTTGCAAGACGGAAGAATAAGATTTCGCTAACTTTGTAAACCTCCTATTATGTTTGAGGCTGTTATTGTTTGTTGTAGTGACTACATTTACAACAACTTTACCTTTTCCTAAGATAGATATTATAAATTTTCCTTTTGAATAGGAGCATGAGGAATATCCCTCGAACTAAACTATTGTTTGACAATATTCTCATAATGCGGCACACAAATGCACAAAGGAAGGGTATTTCATTAGGGAATTTTTTTCCCACCAAGCTCTTTGTAGGTTACCTATGAACACCTTCCACACATAAGAGTGAGGAAGCGGGTACAAGATCTATGAAAAGAGCGTTTGGTATCATGCTATGAAATCAATTATCTTCTCGTTATTTGCCTTCTTACATTGGACGAGATCTGAGAAGGTCATTTTCAAACCGATGTTAGCTTGAAATGACAGAGAAATTGATTCACAAGTTGATCAAATGAAAATATAGAATTGTCGGGCAAGGAATAACACCACTCGAGTGTTGTGTCCTTGAGAGATCGAGGAAATATTTTTTCTATCAAAGTGTCATGATGAAATAAATCTATACACATGACATTAAATGCTGACACATGTGTTTGCTGATCCCCTTTTCCACCATACTTCTCAAGCTTGGGAATTTCCATTCCTTGTGGGAAGGGAGTAATCAAAATTGCTACCGACAATGGGCTATGTTGGAAGAAAGGTTGAAATATAGGCTAGGTGGAGGCTTGGGAAAGGTTTGGCAATTGGTTCTACATTCAACCCATGTTCTGTAGAAGGGAATTCAGATCAGGGTCAGAGGATGACAAAGGCCTAGGGGAACCTCCATAACCACCACTAGAAACACCTTTGAAGCCACTATTGTGACCACCACTGGAGACACCACCACCAGTAGGGCCTCCATTGGAGGTACATCCACTACCGAAACCACCACCATGGCCTCCACCAAAGCCACCTCCACTAGTACCACCCTCGCTACCAAAGCCACCACCACTCATTCCACCAGAGCCCCCATTACCAAAGGCAGTTGGAGGGGTGAAACTGAACCCAAGGGGTATTCTACTCACCTTGAGAGTGTTAGGTCTTTGAGAAGAAAAAGAGACATTGATCGAGGGCCCTATTTTGGTCATGCATATGAACATGGTGGGCATTGAAATGCATATTTGTCTTTCATAGGCATTGAGCACTTTCTCTCGGGTGGTACTTGATCTAGACTTATACGAAGGGATATAAGCATTAGTTAAATCGGCAAGGTCGCGTAGGAACTCTATGCCTATTTGATCCTTTCATAAAAAATGTCTCACCTCGCTAGTAAGCCTAGTGGCTCTTTCCATGCTCGGTGCTTTTTCCAAATGGTTCACAAGGTCTGACAATCTATTATCTAATTCCAGAAGGTTTTTTGCAAGAATATGCACAACATCATCTTTTTCTATGGAAAAATACATAGGGGATACTGGAGTGGTAGGAACACAAGTGTTATTATCTATAAAACCCATCTCATCAACATAATTCATAGGAAAGCCAGTGGTAAAATCGATATCCAGACCAGTGGAAAAACTAGAGGTGAAACTAGATGTGACCTTCATCTTTTCCATTGGTACGTGTCGCACACTTCTCCTAACAACATACCCGAAATTCATGGACTGGGTTGTGATGCTCATAAACCTTCACAACACTCAGATTTACAACAGTCACTAGGTGCGGGGAAAAGTCTCAACATAGGAAAATGGATAGACGTTGTTCACGTCGGGTTCACCAAAAATGTAAGAGAGAGGGACCAACCACACCAAGGCTACAGGTCATGGAGATCCAAGAGCAAAGGGGTTCCCTAACTTACCTCACTCTAAATGGTGTTTAGGACTAGAATTGAGAATGAAGAGCACTCTAAAGTACTTCTATCACTCTATAGATCTGAAAATCTAATTGGGGCTAGACAATTCGGTTTTTGGAGTCCAAACTGCACCTTAGACAATTCTCTATCCGAGGATGATAGTGCGGGTTTGGGGTGACAACGCGACACGCTGGTGTCTCTTTGGCGCAATGGTGTCCGTATGAACATAACACATAAAATGCAGTAAGAAAAGCACCAAAAGCCTACTAACTGCCTAGCTAATCAACTTTCATGAAATAAACATAATGACAAAATAGGAGAAATAACTATATAAATAGAAGAGGACATAGATGAAAGTGAGGGTGATGAGTATCAACTCTCTAAAGCTCTAGTTCACTAGCAAGCTCCACACACACATTCACCTACACACAAGAAAGAAGGGAAAATTGTTGGGGTTGTATAGGGTTTGCCTTAGTCAAACCCTCGCTTTGGTGTTTCCACCTCCATGAACAACCAAAAAATCCACAAAGTAGAGAATATGATAAAGGAAATGGAAATGAATACACTAAACACTACAAAAGATACAAAGCTACTCTATCAAATCACAATGTGAAAGTAAAGTGATGAAATACCACCTCCACCCAAAGGCATTCAAGGCCAATGAAGGGAGAATTCAAGCTAACAAACTTGGCAAAGTCGCCATAGCCACGACAGTGACGAAGGGAGGCCTCGCAAGACTCCAAGCTCCCAAATTTTATGGTAGAGCAACACTTGCAAGGATGAATTTGATGGAGTAACTAGTTGCTGCAATGCTCAATCTTTTTGTGAAAATGCTAGTAGAATGCTCAAGAGATCCCAAAGTGTGAAGAAAATGGAGTGAAATTGCTAGAGAGATTGAATGAGCGTGAAAGAGATGAAGTGATAGTGAATGGGATGAATTTGAAGACCAAAAGGAATTATTTTTCGGGTCGATTAGTCACATAGAAGCATTACAAACCATCCCCAATGAGGAGTGTAATGTCCCTACGGACTCTAGGGGTAGGAATCTGTTAGGGATGGAAGTGCTCTGTGTAGGCGTCCGCACGCTGCACTTGCGTCCCCGACGAAGATTCCTCCAGTAACACACAAAACATGCTCCAAGTGGATCTACATTTCAGATGGGTGATGTGGAATTTCGCCTTCGGATTTGATTTTCTAAGGTGAGGGTATGCAAAAGGGGAATTTACACAAGGGGTGCAAATTCACTCCTATACATATAATTAATTGGATAAATTGAGATTTATATTATAGAGTAAATGGTCAAGCTATTAGATAGTTGACAATGTGTCAATTTTAAGTATCTATAATTTTCTCATATATATATATTTTTAATGTGTACAAATGTTCAAAAGTTTTAAAAAATATTAATAGATATGTGTTGTAGAATATAGTTAAAAAATAATATTTATATTAAAAAAGAAAAGTGGGTTTATGTTTTAAATAATATTAAACTCTACATAAATTTAAAAATATAGGAAAATATATAAGAGCAAAGGTTTTAATGGTAGGTTTGAAATCTTAATCTCTCTCTCTACAATCTTAGCCACATAATGGTTTAATTTTTTAAAAATATTTTATTAACAAAAAGGAGGAGAAAATGTATACCTAAAACTGTAGAAAATTTAGATCCTTTTTATGTCTAGTTTGTTGATGAAAGGATTAGTTTTTGAGCTTGCCTCTATATTGCTTCCTCTCCTCTAAAACCTACAAAATGCAAAATTATATAAGAGATAACAATAAGATTATATTATTTATTTTAGGATACTTCTCTTTTAAATATGTGTTAGATTTATCATGTATTATAGAATAACTAATTAATCTTTAATTAATTATTATTCTAATTATCATGCACTTAAGCTAAACTTAGGTTTACTTTATTAGTTAACTCAATGCTTTATTTATGTCAACTAAAAAGCTAATATTAGATCAATGCATCTCATCTCACAGGATGTTGATACTTGTCATAATATAATCCATTTATCATTAGGGTCACTCTTATAAAGCATTCATTCTCATTGTATTATCGCTCTAGAGATTTACTCTTGAAATCTCAACCTTTGAGGAATTTTATTTTCCTTGAAGATTCTCGAGGTTCATTCTATATTTTTTTCTTGTTGAGGAATATTGCACATATTGTTTGCAGATCTCTTGTGTGGAAGTTGTCTTTGTTTGTTGTTTGATCATGTGGCTCATGGTTTTATGGTTTTTCACAATTCTAACATGGTATTAGAGCAACAGGTTGCAGGCATCTTCACAAAACTTTTGGCATCACCTCACTATCTTCAACTGTGATCAATGCTTGGGGTGAAGGAACTTGTCATTGGGGGTCTTCATGAGGCCTTCCTTCCTTCATGTTTTTTCCATACATGCTTTCATCTCTTTTTGGGTACTATGAGGATGTTAAGGTGTACAGGTTATTTGATCCTAATTCTAGAGAGGTCTTGTTTGGATGAGATGTCTAGTTTGATGAGTGCTTTCCTATGATGGATTATCCATCTCCATATTCTCCCTCATCTCCTACTACTCACTCATATCTTGAGGATTAATCATCTCTTGGGGATGAGGATAATTCTCCAGCTATCCCACCACCTCCAAATATTCAACCTTTACCCAAGTGGTCCTGCAATACTATTGATGCAACTGGACCTTTGGCAGGTGATCCTTAAGCCTCCCGTCACACTCGTGCACAAAGATCGGGTGTTAGTCTTTTGAGTCATACCATTCTGGTTGATCCTCATAAGTTTTCAGAGGCAAATGGTATTCTTGAGTGGGATAGTGCTATGGAAGATGAGTATTCTTCTCTAATGAAGAATAATACTTCGGATTTAGTTCCTCTTGCTAAGGGAAGAAATTTGGTTTGGTGCAAGTGGGTGTACCATACCAAATATATTGCAGATGATTCTATTGATAAGTATAAGGATCGTCTTGTTGCAAAGGGTTTCTCTTAGGTTGAAGGTATTGATTATTATGAGACATTTTCCCCTGTTGCCAAGATGAATTCTATTCGCCTTGTACTTTCCCTTGTAACTTCACAGGGATGGTTAGTATTTCAGATGCATGTGAAGAGTTCCTTACTTCATGGTGATCTTCATGAGGAGATTTCTATGGAGTAGCCACATGGTTTTACTGAGGACTCTTCGCTGGTTTGCGAACTTCGTCATTCACTACATGGTCTCAAATAGGCCCCTTGGGCTTGGTATGAGAGGATGGACACTTTTATTCTTTCTTTTAGCTTCACACAATGTCATTTTGATCCCACAACATACATTCAAAGATAGGAGGGTGATATTTTGATCCTTGTGCTATATGTGGATGATTTGATCCTTATAGGCGGTTCATCCTCCATTATCCAGAATGTTCAGTGAGCTTTGATGGAGCAGTTTGAGATGAAAGATCTCGACCTTCTGAACTACTTTCTTGGTTTACATGTTATTCAATCTTTAGACGAGATTTCTATATTTTAGCATAAGTATTCTCTTGATATGCTTAGAATATTTGGCATGCTTGATTGCAAGCCTATCCCCACATCGTTCCAATCAGATGTTGTATTATCTTCCACTTGTACTACTCCTTCAGTAGATGCTACATCATATAGGTAGTTGGTTGGGAATATTTTGTACTTGACACATTCACATCCCGATCTTTCGTTTGCGGTTAGTATTGTCTCTTGATTCTCACATGATCCATATGAGAGTCATTGACAAGATTCCAAATGAATTTTGAGATATATTCAGGGTATCTCACATTATGGTATTCACTATACATCAGGAGATCATTAGATTATTGGCTTCATTGACTAAGATTGGGCTAGTGATGTCAATGATAGGAAGTTTGGACTTCTGGGTTTGTTTTCTGCCTTGGTTCTGACCCTATTACATTGTCTTGCAAGAATTATCATCCACAGAGGTTGAGTATTGTGAAACAGTTTTGGCTAGCTGGGAGGTTTTGTGGATTTGGTAGTCGTTGACTGAGTTCAATTTTCCTCTTGATAGTCCCACTATTCTTTGGTGCGATAATTTGAGTGCCATTCATATTTCTTGTAATCCAGTGGTGCATCAACGTACTAAGCACATATAGATCCACATGTACTCCATATGATAGTTGATTTAGGATGGTTTTCTCACCTTGGAGTACATGCTTACAGAGGAGCAGGTTGCAAACATCTTCACAAAACCTTTGGCATCACCTCGCTATCTTCAGTTGTGATTGATGCTTGGGGTGAAGGAAGTTGTCCTTGGGGGGTCTTCATGAGGCCTTCATGTTTTTTTCATACATGCTTTCATCTGAGTTTTTCTCCATTCCTCCACTTTTTAGAGATCTTTTAGTTGTGTTGGATACCTCATTAGGCCTAGTTGTCAAGACCCATTCATGCTTTCTTTTCTTTTTATGCATTGGTTTTTAGATTTTTTTAGCTACTCTCTAAGTTACACTTAAGGGGGGTGTTAAAGTTATCATGTATTAGAGAATAATTAATTAATATTTAATTAATTATTATTCCAATTCTCATGCACTTAAACTAAACTTAGGTTTTCTTTATTAGTTAACTCAATGCTTTATTTATGTTAATTACAAAGCTAATATTAGATCAATCCATCTCATCTCACAGGATGTTGACACTTGTCATTATCTAATCCTTTTATCATTAGGGTTTCTCTTATAAAGCATTCATTATCATTGTATTATCACTCTGGAGATTTACTCTTGAACTCTCAACCTTTGAGGACTTTTGTTTTCCTTGAAGATTCTTGAGGTTCATTTTGTAGTTTTTTCTTATTGAGGAATTTTTTACATATTGTTTGCAGATCTCTTGTGTGGAAGGCATATTTGTTTATTGTTTGATCCTATGACTCGTGGTTTTGTGGTTTTTCACAATTCTAACAATATGTTTATCATTTATTTATTATTTTGTGAATAAATTGACAATAAAATATTTTAATAAATGAAATATAATTAATTTTAAAATACATTAGTTATTATAATTTTTTTTTTTTTTAATTTATTTATTAGTCAAGTAATTTAATTTATATAAGACTTTAGTTGTGAGGTATTTATTAAAAATTCAATTCAGCTTAAGTAAAATATCTAGGTTATTAGACAGTTTTAAATAATTTAATTAATCAATAAAATAAAATTTATTCTTCTAATATGTCTTTGTAGGAAAACTAAATACAAATAGTAATAAATTTTTAAATAGAGGTTTAAATAATATATATACATATGTGCATATATATAATTTATTTCTTATCAAAGATTTTAATATCTGGTGTTTCAAATCCTTTTGGAATATTAAATATTAATTCAAAATAAGTTTTTAGTTTGTAATTCAAATTCTTTAATGTCCAACTAGAACAATTTTGCACTTTATTGATAATTTTAAAATGGTAACTCGGTACGTGTTATAATTTTATTTTAATTTAATTTTGGCAATGTTAGGACAAATGTGTGTTTGTTTTATTAAACATTCACATTTACTTATGTAATAGTTCTAGTTTGATTATATATTTATTTTAATGGTTTAACCCAGTTCATGTCATGGAGGAATAAAAAATATTCACATATAAAATTGAAGGGGAGATACCCATGAGGGTTCTCCCTCGAGGCATCACAAGGAGTGACATCACTTCCCAAGTAGGTTGCGATCATCTTTGTAGGGTGAATGAAAATGAGTTTTGTGTCACTTGTTTGCTTTGAATTCTCTTTCTTGCATTTACCATAGAATATTATTGAGTGCACATGATAAACTACCGTATGAAGTATGATGAATGTATAGTAGAGTTGTTTATTCTAAAAATAAATTATGTTAGTATTTATATCTACATGTGTAAGTATGGGCATGGCATGCTTTAAGTGTATACGTGTTAGGATCATATGTGACAATAATAGTGTTATCTATTTAGTAAAGAACACAATATGTCATGTTCATGTAAAGTATATTAATTTATGATATCACCTTCTTTGTGAGATGGCTGAGGGTGGTACAATCATGAAATATAAGGTTACTAGTTTGGTTAATGTTGCATATCCTTTCACTAAGCTAACAAACACAAAGATATTCAATTAGTATAGGGACGCCATGGGCCTTGTCTCTTCAAGCATTTGATTTTTTTTTAGTTTCTTTTATATTTTTATTATAAATGTCAAGCAAAAGAATGTTAAGATTAGGTGTTTCATTCACCTTGTAAATCTTACTTGTCTCATAAATTTTGTTTAATTATGTATATAATTAATGTATGGTCTCCAAACATCATTGTGTGGGTAAAATTAGATGCACATGTAAGTATAAGGATGATATTATTTTCTAGGATACTTGGGATATTGTGTAATAAGACATTGAATAGGGAGGTTACATTGAAATTGTCAAAATTTGGGAGTTCTAGAGCATCTTCTCAATTTGGAGGCTATGAAAGAAATATTGGATACCCTCATGGAGTGTTTGGATTTGGGAAAGTGGAAAACTTGACTACTATGATAGAATGTATAATGCATAAAAGAGGGGTAAGATGTGTAAAAGGTGTAAGAGGAGTTACTATTATGGGTTGCCTAACCATGACTATGGGTGCATGATATTTTTTCCACGACTTACAATTTTGACTCATGCTCTTGGATACCACTTGATGGTTTCCAATATTTGAATTTTATCTATATTGGAGGCATATGATAGAGGATTGTAAGGTTATTTTGTAGTTACTCTTATTCTACCATGTTATTGTTAGATGTATAAGTGAATGTATTAAATTGCGTATAATTAATTGTGATTATTACAATATTGGCTCTCTTTTATGACAATTTTTTTTCTCACAAGGGTTTCTTTATGTATATTTGTTTATAGGTTTTCATTTTTATATTTGATTCCTCATTGTTCCATTTATATTATTGTCTTGATCACATGTTTTATTAGGTGGGACTCTTAGTAATTATGATATGAATAATGTTACTTAAGTAGTCGATGTTTCATCTACTTCTTCTTTTCCATTGTTTTAGCTCTATTTAATGACCTTTGGTCTTAAATTTTTTGATTCACACTAACATTTATCCTTTCAAATACATAATTTTTCCTTTTAACTTCACTTAGCTCTCTATCTCCTAATTGTTATCTCTATGTATTATCTTCTTCTATAATCACTTTGGCTCACACATTTAATCTTATAACATGTGAGATTTGGTATCTAGGGATACTTGTTGAAGGGTGTATGTTTGAATATGAAAATGTTCCTTTCTATTACCTAATGGATCCTTTTTTCCCTTAAAATTATTGTATTTATAAACATACAAAATTTAGGTCATTTCAACTATTGAATGTGAGTTGGCATTAGGGTTGTGTAAAAAGGAAGGTTTTTGGGTAGGAAATTTAAAATTTAAATGGGGGAAAAATTCATTCATATTATTGTTTAGGAAGATAGGAACACATGTGCTAGCATCTAAGATAGATAGACAATAAAGAATAAGGTTTAAGGTTTGTGACAATGTAGAAGTGAAATGGACCTAATATTAGGTGATTGCAATCCTTTTGAAAGGTATACTATAACTCAAAATGGTCACAAAACATGTTTATAAAAAGGAGAGGGATAAAGTTTGTACAAAATAAAGGGGGAAATTAGAAGTATCCACTTTTCATCTCTACACCCTCATATCCTCCATGTAAATTTTTTTTTGGTGTTATTTCACTTGTTATGCTCATAGATGTTTTGTCTCCTATGCTTATTTCCTTTCCCTTGGTTTCTTCCTTCTATCCATACTTTATGCCTTAGGCATAACTTCAATTCATCTTCCTCTTCTAATAATATTTGACTTAGACCTATACTTTCTTATTACATTAATTTGGCATGAGATATTGTTGCATTGCCATTATGGATGCATGTCTTAGTGTTGTAATCCTACCTTACTAGTGTGCCACAACATGATATTTATTCAAGTGAATAAATTTTAGGAACCACAATTATGTGATGTATTATCCAAATGGGTTTGAGGGTGCTACCTTTTTATTTTCAATTATAGAAGTACACACTTCACTCTATTGTACCTTTGTTTTATACACTCATTTTTATCATTTTAATTGAATGATGAGATGTGGAAAGGTACGTCCTAGACTTTACTATGTCACTAAATTTTTGGGTGAGTGTTAAATTTAGCATATAGGTTCTTTAATTGTTCATTCTCATTGGCTCTACATATTGCTAGTATCACCTTGTAATATCCACTTAAAGATGGATAAGCCAATTGCTTGATACACCTTTCATGGGATGAATACAAATAACCTATTTGGGTATTAAATTGGTACATATGTTAAGTTACTCTTTGATGTCAATGATTTTGAAAAGGGGGAATTTTCTTTCGAGTTTAATAGGATTATGAATTTTTTGTTGACTTTTGAAATCTCACAATTTTTTTTGAAGTGCATATATGCATTGTTTTACATCAAATATTTTAGTGTCACTATGAAGCTAAATTGGAAACTTTTTAGATTTTCTCCCCTAAAATTGGCTAATCGTATGCATTTCATAGTTGGCCTTTTGCTCAATTTTTTATATCTTTGGCATACATTTACCCTAACATATAAATTTTAATAGTGTAGAATAGACTTTGATCTCCATAATGCTTAATTTGGTTTGGGCCCAATCATCCTAGTTTGGTTGGGTCAATTTAGAATTTGGGTCCATATACTAATCATTTGATTTTTATAAAATTATGATTTGATAGTCTGCCATTACACATCAAAATTTCCATATTTTATCACAATCACCCTTGAAATTATAGGTAATTTATGAAAAAGGTGTTGAATCACTCTTACTATTATAGGTACTTTTAGATAGTTTTCTTGTGTGATTTTTGGATCATTTATATGATTTGATAAAATGAGATGGTGTATCCCAATTATGAATATCAAGATTTGGGTTGATTTGGTTTTATCCTAGGATACTTTGGAACCCAAGAATGACTTAATGATCTAAGGATAGGATTGGATAACTTGGAATTTTGCATAGTTGACTAGTTGGACAATATTGAGGGACTTGGACTATTTGAATGCTCAAACTTTATTGGGAAGGTTTTGGATTGATTAAGTTTGGAACCTATGAATAATTCAAGGTTCTAACGATAGATTTATGATATTTGACTTCGGACCTGTGGATAATTTAAAGGTCATAAGGGTAGCTATGTGATGATTGAATTTGATTTAAGGATCCAAAGATGAATTTTTAAATGTCCAAGCATTATTTTAAGGTAATGGTGTTTTGGATTAGGATGGATCCTAGGGGTATAAACAATTTGGATTATGGTTTGATATTGGGTTTGGAATAAGGATTTAGGTATGGGATTGATTTAGATTTCAATTAGGATTACAAGGATGGATTTGGAGATAATGTGGATTGGAGTTGGATTTGGATTAGGATTTCAAGGATGGATTGACTAAGATTTTAATTAAGGAACTTCACTTTAAATTTTGCTTAGATATTACCAATTTTTTATGCGTATTGTCAAAGATAATGATGCGATTTTACAAGGTTGATTTAGTAATAGGTTTGAAAGACAAGAACACATTTGACATAATTATAAATAATCAAACATGCTAAAAACCTAAATTATTCAAGTTATTTTTGTGTACACACTTGTAATTCCATCATTAATACCTTGTCTAGGCATAGAAAGTAAGGCCCACGAGGAGGCACTTACCAATTTTGATCCTCAAGTTTATATAAAGGTGTTAGAGGAGAGAATACATGGCCTACAATATCATTTATAGGGGCATGTGATGAGTAAATTCTAGGCGCTAATCACTAACTAGTGCATCACAAGTGGGTACAATTGAAATGCCTTATTTAGGATTTATATGGCTTTCTATAGGTGCTCTTCATATACCCTTAAGGTATGGGAGGCCAAAGTTCATGAATGGGAGTTCAATCTACAAACTTATGATTCAAGTAAGACCCCTTTCCACTTCACCTTTTCCCCTTAAGTGAAAAACAAGACTATGACAAATATTATAGCTCTCCTTTAAGGCAAGTCTTTTGATTTTCCCCTTAATTTATATAACCCACAAGAATGTGTAGGTTTGGGTCATCCCATTGGTGATAAAATCAAAGCCAGTCTCACTAAAAATAAACTAAAAGTAACTCTTGTTTTGATCTCCAAGATCATCCTAAGGTGCAAGGTGAGATCATACATAAGGATACTATGGGATGAACATAATGATCTAAGAAACACTAAACAAGTAATTTTTAATCCTTACTAAAATAATTAGATAAAAACACAAGATGGGTCTTTGATAATAGTCCTTCTCTTAAACATACATGTAACCCACTTATTAGTAAAATGTTTTAGAGCTTCACCAACTAAACCTGCACGTCATTAGAAATAAACTCTTAAGAGAATTAAGTTCAAAAAATAAATAAGGGCTAGCCCAAATGGTTGACTAATATTGAAAAATTTATAAAATTGTATAGATTCTACCTTGATAGCACAAACACAAAAAATAGAAAACAAAAAAAGTAAGATTAAGTCAAATTGAGCATAAATGCTATGAGAATAACATAAATTCCATGATAAAAATATAAACACCACAAGAATGACACATGTGCCACAAAAAGACATAGATGCCATGAGAATGATACAAGTACCAGAATAATGTGTTGTTTATATTGCAAGGGGTCCATGATTAGCAAACATGTAGGTTACTCCAAAAAAATCCTCAAAATCCTACAAAATAGAGATTAGCTAAATATCAAGGACAACAAACAAGAAAAAACAAGTTTAAGATAAAGCCAAATTATATAGAGATTCCATGATTATGGCACAAACACCATGAGAGTGGCATAGGTACCATGCCGATGTGATGTTTACATTGAAAGAGTTCATGAAATCGTAGACATGAAAATTAATCCTTAAAATTGCTCTAAATCTTATAAAATAGAGATTAACTAAAATCTTAAAGACAAAGCATAAACAATCTATACAAACCAAAGAATGAATATAAATCAAATACAAAAAATTAAAATTTTAAAATATTTATATATTTTTAACTTAATGAAAATTAACTCATAAATTTCATAAAGATCGAAAACTAACCATTAGAAATCTCAAAATTAAATTAAAAAAAAAAAACGGATTATCAAATAAACAATCTTATTAACCAAAGAAAATATGCAAGTTAGAAAAGCCCTCCAAATATATGTAAAAATAAAAAAACTTAACTACCAAAGAAAACTAGGTTATCAAATAGACAATCTTATTAACCAAGAAAATATAATTAGAAAGCCCCCTTAAAAAATGTAAAAATAAAGTCGTGCGGAGAGATCAAATAAAGGTAGCAAAAAATTCCGACCTGCCGGAATCGAACCAGCGACCTAAGGATTTCTTAAGGATTTAATATCCCACTACAGTCCTCCGCTCTACCAACTGAGCTAAGGTCGGTTTGCGATTTTTTCTCGATTTAGAAGATATAAACTGATTTCTGTACAATAACATCACGGGTATAAAATGCGAAAACTAAGCTATTATCCTCGCGAAAGAACAGTTAAAACGATTCATCGAAAGATCTGAAAATCGAACTCGTCGGACCTTTTAAAAATTTACTACGAAGGAAAATCAGGTTGAACTATCCGTAGACAACGTCGAAAAATAGATAATAAAATTAATTTACAGTTAATGTCAGAAGTGGGGTTTGAACCCACGCCCTCGTAAGAGGACCAGAACTTGAGTCTGGCGCCTTAGACCACTCGGCCATCCTGACTTGTTGATAGCTGAACTATTTTCAGTTATATAAATTATCTTGTTTATATTCGTATTTAAACGCATGGCATTTATTTTTACTAAGGAACCTGTAATATGAAGTTCAATTGGGTGTAGTTGGGTGGTTTTTATTTATTTTAAAAGTAAGGTTTTTATTATTTTGTAAGAATTAGATAGATACTAATTATTATTTTAAAAAATGGACAGTAAAAAGGTACATTTAAGAGTTTATGTGATATTTAAAATAAAAGATGAAAATAATTTAAATGGAGTTAAGTTCAAACATCAATAAACAATTAAGTAACAAGAGTAATAATAGTAGGACTGGGGGATCATGGTCATTTGGTTTACTCTAAATAATAATGGAGATGTAATTGTCATCGATAGGCTCTCAACTAGTGAGAGTACCTTCCTATTCTTCATCTGTAAGTTGTTGAGCATGAATAGGAAAAATAGTTAGCTCCAAGTGAGGAAACTTTCCTCAGGAGCACTACATCCATGAGAAGAGGTGGAATGTGATCAGAAGGTTGAGACCAAATTTGGGCTTCATGATCCTTAGAGCCTTAAGGTTGAAAGCCTTGAGATTGGAATCCTCGATCTCTTTTAGCAAATTGAATGCAACCAAGCCTACATCTAAGAGGTGGGGAAGAGGAAAGAGTTAGAACTCTGGAAATCATGCAAGGGGCATTACCTCAATAATCTAAGGGTTCTTGTAGATACACGACTGTGAGTGCAACATTGTGATATTGTACCTTGATATACATAAGCACATTAGAGCAAATCATAGTTTCAATGTTGAGAGAAAAGTGAACATCAACTAAACAACTTAAAAGGAGTTAAATTTTTATCTTTCCAAATATAAAATATAATTTCCACCCTAGAACATACAAAATCTAAGAAAATTTAAATGGGAGATAAGGCCAATCACCCAATAAGATTATATTCCATTAGAAGGGGTTAGGTCGAAAGGGTTTTAATAAATCATGTTCCAAATCCAAGATTCTTGAGCTCTAGTGCAAAACCAAAAAAGATGCTTGAGATATGAAAATATCCACATAAAGGATAACAGGGTTGAGAACTCTTAGATGAGACAAGTGAGAACCAAGCAAAAGAACTTGGTAGAGAATTCTCCATGCAAAATGAGCCAACTTGGATCAAGAATGGCTACCAAAATAATTTGGAACTATGGATGAAAAGTGCTAAGAGAAGACCATAGGTGCTAATGGTGGTTTAATTGATCTAGCATAGGGAGATGAGGTGTAAGTCATCCCTTGTAGAGTCTATAATTACAAAATGATATTTTAGGATACCATTTCCAATATTTCCACTATGGATTAAAAGATATATCCCCAAGTGTATGCACCATATAGGGAGGGATGAAATTGATAACAATTAGGAAGGTCTCTAGTTGATCTTGATCATATAACTAAAATTTCAACTTGTCCTTTGGCCAAGATAGAAAATTCTTAGTAGCTCTTTCAAGGAGATTTGGAAGAATTTTAATTCCTTTGTTAAAGAATTTAATAACACAAACCTAAGGGGCTTTGAAAGAGGATATTCTTAACTAGATATAATTGAAGACCACCAAATAGGCTATTGATTAATTGAGAGGCCATAACAGAATTCATTTCCAACCTAAAGAAGATAGGATTGATGGACTCCTAGGCCTTTTAGATGCTCGATAACAAATTTTCCTTGTTTTTGGTTAGGCTCCCTCAAGGTGAGGAAATTATAGAGTCTAGTTCCTTTCCAAGATGGCTACATAGTAAGCACTCTTGATGAAATATAATGCCTAATGAAAAATTTGTAGGCACTATCTTCCAAAGCCTTGATGATCCATTTAGCATAGAGATCAATACCTAGATGATGGATAGAACATCATGAGGGAGACAACATAGAAAACCGTGATAAAATTATTTATTCCCATTAGTAGAGGCCTAAATAAAATATTGACAAAATTATTTTTGTAAATAAGAGGAATTTGAAAGGATCTGACAAGAGGAGTAATAAATACGAGTAGTGGCCAAATTTAGAGCACACTTAGAATGGTTAGCCAAAGAAATATGCTTGGTAATCTAATAGCTCATTTTTTAATTTTAGCAATGACAACTTGCCACAAAATATCTCGCGAGGCTTGAAAAGTAAAGGAAATACTTATAAATTGAATGAATTTCCCATTATCACTCCTTTACAATCGAAAGAGTCTAACTAGCTAGGTTTAGGAAGAAATGACTACCTATAACATAGGGCCTTTTATCATTAAATACTTGAAATAGAGGCTAGAATAAAATTATATCAAAGCAAAGAAGAGATTGCTAGAAATTATTTTCATCCTCAAGAAAACTAAGAAATAAATCATCAAAAAAGTGACCATTGACTAATTGGTTGGATGAATTGGCAAGGAAATACCCTTAACCAAATTTTAGGAGATTACATGCGCCAAAAGATAGCCATTAGCCTTTAGCAACAAACATATAAGGTGCATGAGCTACAGGGAAACCCTAATAGATAGGAAAGAAATACCTTAAAGTCTTGGTTTTTTATATATTAACGGTGATACAAGTTGAGGCATTGGTGAAAACATAAAAACAAAATGAAAAAAATGGGGCCCAAATATAGGTTCCTGAAGCATGGCAGGAATGGGTGGCCACTCAATCTGGTTGTAAGCCTTGGTGAAATCAATTTTGATAAACATTGTAGTTTGTTGAGAATGTTAGGTTCATTCTATCCCTTTCCAAATCTATAGTAATATTATTGAGGGCATGTTATGACTTAATAAAACCAATTTACATGGACTAATTAGGGAAGGACTGGCCTTAGCTTGAGAGAAAGAGCTTTGGAAAAGATCTTGCAGAAGATATTGAACAAGGTGATAGGCCATCAATTGTAGATTTCTTCTAGGTTGTTAGCTTTAGGTATGAATTCAATTATTTTATTGATTATGTTTCTTAAAGAATTCTCAAGTAAAGCTTTTAGATAGACTTTGTGAAGGTCTTTACTCACAATATTTGATTTTTTATAGAATTCACATGAGACTCCATTGAAGATAGGGGATTTTTTTGTTAGATATAGATGAGAAAACCTCATACAAAATTTACTTAGTGAGATTTTGATAAAAAATAATGCATTGAGCCGTGGAAACTTGACAAGAAACCACATTCAATTATTATTGCAAAGATTTTTTTGAGTTATATTATAATCTTGAGCAACAAAAACTTTCTCATAATGTTGATTAAATACTCGAAGAATTTCGTTTTAAAATGGCGCTCTACGGCGAGGATGAGCGAAAAAATGCAAGGGATTTGAAGAGGAGGAAATGTAGAAAAATTGAAGAGGATAGTCATTCACGGGAGGGGCGCTCAGAGGTGAGAGATCTGAAGACGGAAACCCATAATCTGCAATGGGTTTTCATGAATGGAAGATGGGTGGACTGTTGCCACCCATCTTATAGGATGAAGGACACGCAAAACTCAATAATGCAGGGACAGAAGTTCAACCGCAACTAGGGTGAAAGTAGATCAGGGCCGCATCTTCCATGGCTGAATTCGATTCTAGTTGGAAATTCTAAGTTGAAAAATGAAGCGAATTATACCTTTAAAAAGGTAGCTAAGAGGAATGAGTGGTTTGGGAATAGAAAAAAAAATGAAGGGAAGCATGATTTCAAGAAAGGTGGGGTGATCACGGAAAAACTATCAACAATGCGAAGATGCATCAGTCAGGACCTACCTCCAATGGAGTGGGAAAAGGAGAAAGAAGGGTTTGGAGACCCAAGCAGTTTCTTCAGGATGGTAAAAAGTATACTTCTCTGACATGCAAAAGTAGAGTCATGCCAATTGCCTCGAGCTATATGAAGCAAAGGTGGGAACACTTGGAAGCATGCATCATTTTGGTGAAATGGACTGGAGGCAAAGCCTCAAAGAAATGAATTTGTGAATGGTTTGAATCCAGTTTTGAAGGTAGGGTAAGCACTAAAGCCCTTAGGAAAAATTTCTTTTTGCTTGTTTGTGCAAACCAAATGACCAAGAGGAAAATCCTGTTTGGAGAACGCCTACTCTTTGATGGGTTTTGCTTCTTTAAAATGGATTGGATCCACAATTTTAATCCAGAGACATACTCCCCTCAGAAGTAATCTTCATGAATTAATTTACCAAACTTAACCCCATAATACTGGAGTGAGGAAGTACTGGGAAAGATTGGAGAGATCCTAGGTACATTAATTGGATTCAAAGAAAAATTCTTCCTGGGAAGATTAAAATAACTCAAAATTTTGGTTGAAATCAATACGAATCTTAGATACTTGGATAATTTGGAGATCCTAATAGACAAGGGTAGTTGGTATCAGAAGTTGATTTTTGACACCAAAGGCGAAAAATGTATTTTAAGTAAGGGATATATTGCCAGCTATTCGTAAGGAGAGGGTAAGGCAATAGATCACTCTTTCGTAGCATTAGGAGCCCCTAATATGACACAGACTGGAGAAGATATTCAAAAGGATTTAAATTACAATATATCAGTTGTAAAGGAGGATCTGAATGATTCTAAGATTACACCCCCAAAGGTAGATATTTTAGATGGGAGGCCTCCACAAGAGAACCTTGTAAATTTACTGAGGGATGTCGAAGATGTGAGAAGGAAGATCCAATAAAATTTGAACGCCTAGATAAGACTGACCCTAATCAACGAATTACACCCAGGTCAGAAAAACACTAGTCATCAAATGTTTAATAAGGGCGATCAAATGATGGTTGGATTGGAATCTCTCGCTAGGAACATTGAGGCCCAACCAATGGAAACAGAAGCAGACAAGTCAATCGCTCTAAGAGAAACTATTGGAGATGAGTTTTTAGAAGAAGGTGGGGTTGTCATTGCTATTGAGGTGGTGAATGAGCTTATAGGGATCACTGAGCCTGATGACCAAGATGGGGAGGAGATTAGAAAAGAAAACTTGGAGTTAATCAAGAAGATTATGGAAATGGATGCTCCAAGGAAACACCTTGGCGATCTGTCCGAGGATGCATAAGAGGTTGATCTTAATAATAATATGGACAATCTGGGAATACATCAAATCCCCTCTAATAATCCTAAGGAAAACTATGGTAAGGATTCCAGTAGGAAAGGTGCAGGAAGGAAATCGTTGGCTGAATTAAGGGAAAAAGCTGGTGAAGCAAATGGGAAAATCAAAATTACTTCTCGACTCAGGGAAGGGTAACGCCCTTCCCCAGAAGCCATGAGGCTCCTCTCATGGAATGTTAGGGGCTTGAATGCCCCTAACAAAAGGCGTCTATTCAAGAAAATGATCGGCTTGACTAGAGCTGAAATAGTATTGATTTAAGAAACTAAGCAATCTCAGGAGGAAGTAGAGTCAGTATTCAAAAGTTTCAAAAATTGGGAAGTGACAACGGTCGAGTCTGTTGGAGCTTCGGGAGGAGTAGCTAATTGTTGGAATACATCTAAGATTTCCTTTAAACCATTGGTAAATGGAAAGCTATGGATTAGTGGCAAAATTAAAAGTTTGGATGTAGATCTACAGTTTGTAATAGTCAATGTTTATGGTCATGTTTCATGCCTAGATAAGAGGGCATTGTGGAATGAGTTGGACACCTTTTTTGGGACCATTCAAGACAAGCATATCATAGTAGCGGGGGATTTCAATGCCACCTTATATAGACACGATAAGAGAGGCAATATTGCTAGGCCTGGTCAAACACAAAAAGATTTTGAGGATTGGGATTTTAGAAATCAATTGTTGGAAATAGAACTCAAAAATGGGCAATATACTTGGAATAATTGCAGATTGGGATTCAGTAATATAGTTGAAGAATTGGATAGATTTTTCTTTAATGGAGATCTTTCGACATTCCCAGCCTCCCTTGAAGGTGTTATTCGACCTTGTTCGGGCTCATATCATTATCCCATTCAGCTTAACTTGGTAATGGAATCCAAACCCTCTGGAGCTCCGTTCAAATTCAAAAACATGTGGTTCAAGGATGATAAATTTCTTGAAATGGTAGAGACGTGGTGGAAGGAAGAAGTGTTTACAGGTTCCAAGTTATCTTGCTTCATAGCTAAATTGAAAAGCATCAAGAGGAAGCTTCTCGAATGTAATAAGGGGCATTTTTGTAACATTTTTGAATCTAAAATGAAGACAGAGAAGGCTTTGACACATCTAAATGAAGAAGTGCTCAAATGTGGTATGTAAAATTATTGCTTCATGAGGGAGAAAGATCTTCTTAGAGAATATGAGGATATCTTAGCCAAGGAGGAAACCTTCTGGAGACAAAAATTGAGGGAATTCTGGCTGGAGGCAGGGGACAAGAATACCAAATATTTTTATAACATAACCAGACATAAGAGAGATTTGAATTGTATCAAAAAATTAGAAATGGAAAATGGGGTCTTTCTTGAAGAACTATCAGAAATCAAAAGACAAGTGGCTACATTCTTTGAAATCCTCTTAAATAAGGAGGTAGGCGCTAATCTAAAAGAGCAATTTGAACTTTTAGGATTTATTCCCCAGACCATTAGCAATGAATAGAACAAGATGCTAAACAATAAGTTCTCAGTGGAGGAGGTGGAGACTGCTCTTCGCCAATTGCTTTCGAATAAGGCTCCTGGTTCAGATGGTTTTCCAACTGCATTCTTTCAATAGTGTTGGCATTTCTTAGGAAGAGAATTAGCGGAGGATTTGGAAGCTACAATAAATTTAGGTCGCTTTTTGAAGGAATTTAATAATACAGTTTTGGAAATAATTCCCAAAATGGAACATGCCACTAAGCTAGAATATTTCAGACCAATCTCACTCTGTAATACAATATATAAGATTATGTCCAAAGTATTAGCCAACAAAATTAAGAAGATACTACTGGACATTATCTTAGATGAGCAAACGAGTTTTGTCCTTGGTAGAACTATCTTTGATGGAGTTATCATTGCTCAAGAGGCTATACATTCATTGCAAAACAATAAGGAAGAAGGTATGTTCATAAAGTTGGATATTAGAAAAACCCATGACATGGTGGATTGGTGATTTCTATGCAAAACACTTGAAGCATTTAGTTTTTGCCGACAATTTATTAACTGGATATTTGAGTGTATATCTACCCCAAGAATCTCTGTTCTAGTAAATGGTTCTTCATAAGGGTTCTTTGAGATGTCTAGAGGTTTGAGGCAAGGGGATCCTCTATCCTCTTTTCTATTCATCATCATGGAAAAATCTCTTGGTAGGGCTATCAGGCAAGCAACTGGAACTGGAAAGATTTCAGGAATAAAGGTTTCTAGAAGCATAGCGGTGACTAATGAGATTTTTTTTGATGATTCTATGTTACTTTTCTCATCAAAAAAGAGGGAAGAAAGGTAGTTTATTAAAATACTCTCACAGTATGAAGAGGCCTCGAGACAACAGTTAAATCAGTCCAAATATGAAGTGTTCTTCATCAATACCCCACCT
Organism: Sequoiadendron giganteum; assembly: GCA_007115665.2. Taxonomy (NCBI): domain Eukaryota; kingdom Viridiplantae; phylum Streptophyta; class Pinopsida; order Cupressales; family Cupressaceae; genus Sequoiadendron; species Sequoiadendron giganteum. Next base: position 184,855,388 of record CM021103.1, read on the forward strand.
AGGAAAGAATTGGAAATATTAAATATATTAGGGTGCAAAAAGGTTCCCTCCCATGTTCTTATTTGGGCTTACCATTGGATAAGGGTTTGAGAAACACCAAGTTATGGGACCCTCTTAAGGATAAAATGGAAAAGAAACTTGGCTCGTGGAAAGGTCGATGGCTGTCTTGGGCGGGGAGGATAGTGCTGTTGAAATAAGTAATTGCCTCATTACCGATCTATCTCTTGTCTCTCATGGCCCTTAATGTTGGGGAAAACAAAGTCTTTACCTAGAAAATGAGGATGTTTTTTTGGCAGGGTCTATCAGACAAACATAAAATGGCTCTGATCTCGTGGGATAAGATCTGCAAGCCAAAAGAAAATGGAGGGGTTGGTTTGAAGAATCATATGTGGAAAAATAAGGCACTGGGGGCTAAGATGATATGGAAGATGATTAGGTAGAAAAATACTAAATGGGCAAGGATTCTTTAAGAGAAGTATCTGAACAGTGTTGAAGAGACAGATATAGTCAGAATTGAGAACCCCCCCAAAGGGTCTAAGGTTTGGAACTTCATGTTAAATCGTAGGCCTATTATATGTAGGTTCCTTTCTTGGAACATATATGATGGAAGCAAGGCTCTCTTCTGGGAAGAGTGTGGTTTATCATGTCTAGACAGTCTAATCGACATAAGAATCACAAGGGCATTCCTTAAAGGACACTAGGGTTCAAAGGTAAAGGATTACATTATAATAGGAATGGCGTGCGATTGGGAATGGAAAGATTTGAGTTCCTTGCCTCTACCCCCACAAGAAATAGAAATTCTAAGGAGCACTCTTTCCCAAAGACAAATAAATTTTACGAGGGGGGAGGACAAGCTTATTTGGGCTGCCTCGAAGAATGGGGAGTATAATGCAAAAGCTGAATATCATTATATTTTTGGAGGAGGAAACCTTCATAGAACATAAATTATTATCTCCTTGTGTTGGGATAAGCTTTGTGTCCCTAGAGCAGGCGCCTTGCTTGGGCGGCTTTGCAAAAGAAGATTCTGACAACATTTTTTTTTAGAAAACTAGGGTTTGAAGGCCCTTCTAGATGTGTTCTCTACAAATGGGAGGAAGAGATAATGGATCATATTTTCATTGGATGCCACTTTTCTCAAGAGCGTTGGCAATGGATGTGTGCAAAGATGGGGTGGATCACGACCCTACCTAATGATATTGTCAGTCTCTTTCAATTTTGGCCCACAGATGCCAATACTGGATTGTTGAAATGCCTCTGGAAGATTTGTCCTTTCCTTCTTATTTGGGAATTATGGAAAGAGCGTAATCACATAATTTTTCAAGATAAAGATATGAATATAAGTTCCTTTCAAAATAAGGTAGAAGCTACTATTGTGGAGGCAGAAAACCAAAGATCTTTAGCTATCTCCTCAAAACAAGGGTCTTTCACAAAATGGGATGGTAAGAGGAGGTTCAGTTGGGCGGGCTTAAAGGTCCCAAACTTTGTTGAACCTAGAGCATACATTGCTACAAATTTGAGGGAGCAAGCTAAATGGTCTGTGCCTAGGGTAGGTTGGTACAATTTTAATTTTGATGGGGAATCTTGTGGCAATCTAGGGCCTTCTAGAGCTGGATGTATCATCTGGGATTGGAATGGGTTCATAGTAGGCAGGGCAACTACTCATTTGGGCATTAATACAAAAAAATACACAAAATTTCAATCTTTGATTTCAGGCCTTCTCCTTTGTAAGGAAATGAATCTTGGAAAAAATGAAGTGGAAGGAGATTCAACCATAGTAATTAACACAACCAGGCAGGGGTCCACCCATAATTGGAAGTTAAATTCCATGTTAGGAATAATTTGTGACATCCTCAAATCCTTTGAGGCATTCACAATCAATCATATATAGAGAGAAGCAAACAAGGAGGCTGATCAACTGGCTAAGTTGGCTGTGGATGGTCACAATATTAAGGAGGCAAGGACCGTGTCTGGAAAGGCGGTAGTATAACCCCCCTTGATTCTGAATTTGAATGTGGTGAGGTTCCCTTCACTTGGAACAACCATACAGGAAGTATGGGTTCTGAGTTATAGCGACGGATATGTGTAGGCACAAAGCAGCGGGGTTCGAAGGCAGATAGTGGTAGTGACTTGGAAAGGCCCAAATTTGATGCACATCTTCTAGGTGATACCAAAAATTAGCATATAATAGCTGTAACTGTCCTAATAGATGGTAGAAATGGCAGTCGTGGTATAGTTTATCTTCCATTTTGTTTGAGGAAGACTTAGGAAGATGAAGGAGATGTTAGGCAGTGAGAATAAAACTTCTATAGGGGAAACGTACCAGTAGCCTGGAGAGCCTGGAGCATGCCTCCGCTTATCCAATCGATGTATGATTTTGGGTTTAGCAATATATCTTGGCTAAGGCCTTTTACCTAGCAAAAAAAAACTTAAAGAATGTCTAGGAGATTTGTAAATAGTTTGTTCTCAATTTTTTTGATGGTTTGAGATGTATGACAAGTTTGTAGAGCCTAGAAATATTCCTTAAAGATTTGTCTCCAATCTTAAGCTAATGAAGATGGTATTTAATTTGGCCACCAAAAGTAGAGTGGGCATCTAAGCCTACTTTTGGTGGTGAATCATAGCCATTACATCAATATCACTTTTATATGTAAAAATGAAAAAAATAGAGATATTTGATTTCAAAATTGTTATGACATACAAAGTATGTTGTTCTCAAGGTTATAAAGTGTAAATTTGTTGAATCCTTGTGAATAGCGGTTGTGTGTGTGCATGGGAAGAGTTATGTGACCCTAGCTCGGGGTGGATGAATTGCAATCCTATGATTGAGTGGAGAGCCATTGGCCCTATGATTTTTCCTTCTTGTTTTTCTTATATACATGTACACATAGTAAGGATGAAGATTTATCTTGTAATCAACAAATCTATGGGAAGATATATATTGGATTTTGAAAGGACCACAAGAATCTATTAAATCCATGAGGGATAAAAGAATTAGGATATCAATTTGGAAGTTGAATATGATTTACTTTGCTAGTTGTGAAAGGAAACAAAAGAAATAAATGTTTGGTTATTCTTAGTTGTTCAAGTAGCACATAGAGAGGAAATATACAAATTAATATTTTCTAGTGCACATAGTTAGTTGGCATAATTTATTTAATTGAAAAAAAAGTGCTCTTGGAAATAAATTTAGTTAATCCTATAAATTGGTTTGGACAATTCTTCTTAGCACACTAACAATTAAGGTAAATAAACAAAACTATAGAATTATTTTGTCAAATATATCATTATGCGATTTTATGTTGGGGATAATAAATTTTGTTTTATATTAAGATTGACTCTTAAATTATAGTTTTAAATTAGATTATTTCAACAATTTTAAATTTAAAGGAAAGAAAAATATAAAAAAATAACATAATTAATAATAAAGTGTAATATATATGTACTTATATATATTTATACAAATATAATTTATACATTAATTTATTATAAAAATTATGCATACATTTTATACATTAATTATTATATAAATTTTGAAAACATTTAATTATAGATATTAATGTATCGTTATGTATTATTTTTTTAATAAATAAAATAATATAAAAAATATTTAAATACACTAATTGACCCAAGGTTGAACCCTTAGGTGGCCGAGGAGCCCACGGGCTTCCCATGGAGCTCATAAAACATCTATGCTACCAATGCTAAAAAAAGTAAAATAAACTAGCAATCACACCTTTGTGTGCAATGGGTACGTTGAAGAAGTGTGGAAGGTCAATTAGGATAAATTTTGGTCTATTTTTCATACATTTATGTAGTACACGAGGTAAATTGGTAGGAAATTTAGCAAATGATGTTGTTTGTGCAACAAAGTTCTCAATGGAGAAGTGATAGCTTCAAATCAACTATGCATCCACTTACAAGGATCCAAACATGATTGAAATAAAACCTATGAATTGAGAAGATAATCAAGCTCCATTACCAAAAAGCTCATGTTATGTTTGCAATAAGAAGAGAGGGAGAGAGGGGGGAGAGATAGGGATGGGGATAAAAATAGGAAGAGATAGAGGGGGGAGAGATAGGGGTAGGGATAGAAATAGGAAGAGATAGAGGGGGAAGAGCGAGAGAGATAGAGAGGGGAAAGAGCGAGAGGGAGAGGGGAAGATAAAGATAGAGATGGAGATGGAGAAGGAGAAGGAGAGGGATATGGAGAGAAGGAGAGGGAGTGATAAAGAGAGAGAGGAGAGAGGGTTAGATAGAGATGGAAGAGATAAATATTTAGAGAGATAGAGAGGGAGATAGATGGATGGATATAGAGAGGGAGACATGTCTATAGATAAAAGGGGGAGAGAGGAAAATAGAGGTAGAGATGAAGATAGAGCGAAAGAGGAAGATGGAGACAAATAGATAGAGAGATATAGGTAGAGGGAGAGATAAATACAAAGAGATATAGGGAAATAGAGAGGGAGAGATAAAGAGGACGAGATAGAGAGATATTAAGGAAGAGGGAGAGGGAGAGATATAGATGGTGAGATAGAGTGATAGAGATATAAGTATATATAAGAGAGACACATAGATAGAAAAATATAGAGAATTAGAGATAGGTAAATAGAGATGGAGAGAGGGAGAGAGAAATAGGGGGAGATAGATAAAGGGAGAAATAATTAGGGGGAGATAGAGACATATGGGAAGAGAAAGAAACATATAGAGGTATATGGGAGGAGAAAGAGAGATATATATGGGAAGAGAAAGGGAGAGAAAGGTAGATCTATAGAGAGATAGATAGAGGGATAGGGAGGAAGCGAGGGAGGGAGAGATGGGGAGAGATAGAGAGAGGGGGAGAAAGGGAGATAGATAGAGGAGGAGAGAGGGAGAGAGATAGGTAGAAGAGAGAGCGAAAGAAGAGGGGGGAGAGAGGGAAAGTGATATGTAGAGAGGGAGAGAGAGAAGAGGGGGGAGAGAGGGAAAGTGATATGTAGAGAGGGAGAGAGAGAAGATGGGGGAGAGAGGGAGAGGGAGAGACATAGAAAGGGGGTGATATAGAGAGATAGAAGGGGATGGTGAAAGAGATAGAGAGATAGTGATAGAGGTAGAGAAAGATATGGATAGAAAGAGATATAGAGATGAGTGAGAGGGAGATAAAGAGAGAAATGGAAATAGATAAGAGTAGGAGAGATGGAGGGACAAATGGAGTGAATGAGAGTGAGGGGGGATATAATGAGATAGCTCAATATATAGAGAGGGGGAGAGGGAGTGACATAGATAGTGGGATTTATAGAGATAGAGAGTGACAAGGAGTGATATATCAATCACCCTCCCTATATCTCTATCTAGTCATCTTTATCTCTCTATCTCTCTACCTCCTATATATATATATCTTTTCTTCCCTCTATTTATCTTTATCTCCCTATCTCTTTATGTGACTATCTCTATCTATGTCTCTCTCCTCTTCTCTCTTTCTCTTTTCCTTTATCTATTTCTCTCTATCTCTCTCAGTATCTCTATATCTTTCTTTGTCCCTCTTTATTCCTCTATATCTCTACCTATCTCTTTAAATATCTCTCTCTATCTCATCTCCCTCTCCCTCTCCCACTCCCTCTCCCTCTCCCTCTATCTCATTTCCCTCTCCCTCTCCCTCTCCCTCTCTCCCTATCCCTCTTTTTATCCCTTTATTTCTATCTTTGTTCCTCTCTTTGTCTATCTTTATCTCTTTCTCCTCATTTGTCTCATTTTTCTCCCTCTCTCTTTCTCTCTTTCTCTTTTTTCTCTCTCCACCTATCTATATCTTATCTCTATCTCCCTCTCCCTTTTCTCCTCCTTTCTCTTTCTCTTTCTCTATATGTTTTTGAGCCTTAAGTGTGCAATGGGTACATTGAAGAGATCTTAAAGGTGAATTATCATATCCTTAATCAAATGACATGCTACCTTGAGCATAACTCTCCAATGAAACATGCCATCCTTAGATTGTTGATATGAAACAACCAATCAAAAGTTAGTTTCTATTTTCTCTCTCTTTTCCTTTGTATCTCTTGTATTTCTCTCATGTTCTATCTCTCTTTGTTTATTCCTCTATCTCTCTCTCTCTCTCTCTCTCTCTCTCTCTCTCTCTCTCTCTCTCTCTCTCTCTCTCTCGATATCTATCTATCTAATGAGGCGGTGTTTTCCAACCTTCAATCTAAAAATTATGCAGAAGTCATTTATGTGTGTCAACATGGAGGAAAGGAAGGAGAGGGGAACATTATGAGTATCATGGCTCTACAGGGATTGTCTGCTTATTCAAAAATCATAATGCAAAATGCTGCTGACAAAATTTGGAAATCGCTAACCACAGGTGAAGAAGCTGCCATGGGAAACCCCTTCTTTCTTTTGTATTAATACATTAATTATATTTTGTATTATATTTTAATTATATAAAGATATAATAATTATTAATTATAATAATTAATTATATATGTATTTGATAGTCTTGTTAAAGAATATATTATAATAATAATTTAATCTGTATTATAGTTAATGTATTATATATATATTTTAATTTTTGGTATTATATAAAAATATAATAATTATTAATTATTAATTATAATAATTTTATATTTGTATTTAATAATATAATTATATTATTTATAATATATTTTTTATTATATAAAATATACATTATGTTCATATATACTTAACTATGAATGTCGTAATGTTAAAATCTAAATGTGCTCATTATTAGGATCTTTGTCGTAATTTTCATTTTAATTACCATACTCTAAAACCCTTGTCAACTTTATTTTCAGGCTGTAGCTCGCCAAATTGGAGAAGTGAAAGGTCAATACTAGCGAGGAAGAGTTTTGAGGAGTGGAAACGAATAGCAACGGGGAAAGCAACAATAAAGGGCGAAAAACAACCAAAAAAATGATGAAAAATGATGAAAGGTTGAGATTCGTTTAATCGTCTTGCATTGATACAAATGCAAGATAGCTGTCGATACGATTTTAAAATGTGAGATTTTAACTGTTAAAATCCGTGTTAAACTTTGGAGTTGGTTCCTTATTTGGTGCTCAAACTAAATTAAAATAGGTAAAATAAAATCTAGTATACGCTCTAAAATGTCTTCTTATTCTACAAACATAGAATAAATTTAAACTGGAATAATTATATGTAATTGTAGACATCCAAATTTGATCACTTCCATATGATCACAATTGTCTACTTTATTCATCTATTTCATTAATAGTGATTAAATAATTTATTTAATCATTATTTCATTTTCTGCCTAAGGTTCCTAAAGTATCTAATTAAATAAATTAAATACTTTACCTTACCCCCTTGTCTTCTCTTCTCTAAATTAAATAAACATGAAAAATTATTTAATTTAGTCATTTGGATTAAAATCAATTTTTAATTCCTTTTTTCTCTCTCCTTGTCACATTCTCCATAACCCTCTCCTAATCCAAATTAAATTAATTAATCTGTGATTAGGATGTGCACCACTTAATCAAGATTAAGTGTCACATCCTCCATAATCTCCCACTTGCCTCTAATCTCTCATTAATTACCTTAATCATGTGTTTGCACAACCTTAATCAGAATCATTAGCCACATTTGGCTTACCTTTTTTGGTCAACCTTCCCACTTACCATTTTTGGTATGGACTCCCTTCCCCATGTGAATTTTTAATTCACATTTATTCAACCAAGGTTCCCCTCTTCCCCATGTGAATTTTTAATTCACTTTTATCTTTCCAAGGTCTTCCCCATCCCCCATGCAAGATTCTAGAAGCCTTGACTTGTCACTTCACATGTGCCAAGGGCTTCTAGAACCTTGGACTTGTCACATCACCCACATGTGACAAATCTCCAGCTTTTTGGAGACACTCTCTTATCCACTAGATTCTTCCAATCATTGTGAATTTTAAATTCACTTTTATTCCTCCAAGGAATCTTCTCATCCCCCAAGATCCACCTCATTTCCACATCACTCCACCCTAGGACATCTCACATTTCACATGTCAAGATGTGAGGGCTTGTGAGTCCTCAACTCACCATAGCTCTTCATCTTGATCTTTGTTGGATCAATCTCAACCGTTGAATTCTCTAGAGAATTGAATTTAGCCTATAAATACCCCTTCAATTCCTTCATTTTAGAAGAATCAAGTCTTTTGCAAATAAACTCTTGCAAAATTGCTATTCAATCTCTCATCTATTTTAGCATCCATATTGCATCAATTCATCTTGCATCCACTTCATTTTCATTGCCATCCAAGGAGCACACAAGACTTCAACATCAAGGGCCAACCAAGAAAGCAACAACATGAAGGTATAACAACAATTTACTTGTTCATCTTGCTTTCATATTGTTCATTTTCTTAGGCTAATCATTGAGGCGCTCTATTATCTTGTTGTTTCTCTTTATTGCACTATTAGTTTTATCTAACATCTCACATTTAGGAAGCAACATTTTATTAGGATCACAGTAATTACTATACATATATACTAGCAATTGCAACTTGGTGTGCAATGGGTACACCAAAGAGGTTTGGAAGGTTGAATAGGGAAGATTCTAGTCTATTTTTTTATTATATTTATGTAGTACATGGGTTAGTCGGTAGACCATTTAGTAAATGATGTTGATTGTGCAACAAAAGTCTTAATGGAGAAGTGATAGCTTCAAATCAACTATGCATTCACTTATAGGATCCAAACATGGCTAAAACAAAACCTCTTGATCAGGAAGATAATCAGTTTCCATTGCTAACAAGCATATGCTCAAGGATCGCTGAACCTTAATGAATTAGAGTTCCATTTGTTTTGCATGAAATTATGTGTTATTTATTAAGGACATGGAAGAAGATTTTGTTGACATCCTCTTTACACAACCGTTTAGACCCTACTACCAATAGCTTCTCTCATTATTGTGGAGGTCAACCAATTTCTCAATTAGATCATGTTCTCTACAGTGTATCACTGAATCATTATTATTGTTTTCTTTTGTATATAGTTAAATAGTTGGCCTTTATACTTTCATTTTTTTTGAAATATTGCCAATAGATTTTTTTTCTTTTCATGTAGTCTTTAATTTGTTATTCACATAGATAATCTTAGTCATGAATGGAAACATGGCATGACCTTGGATGATGGGTTCATCCCAACATTGAGCTATTTGTCGAGAAAAAATAGGATGTTTCATCCACATGATTTAAGTCTAAAGTTATTAATTTAGATGGCGACCACCTTTGATATTTTGAGCTAATTGGGACAATAATCTAATAGAGTTGAATTGTGTATAGAGAACATAACTTGTCTTCATGGGCTCCACTATTTGATGGGATGTCCAACATATATAATTTTTAATAAATCAATCATATAACCATATTAGATTTTTAAGTGTCGAAACCAAACATTCTAAAAATGCATGGTATGAATGATGGTGCCAAAACACCAAGAAATACAACTCCTATCTCTCTTTAGACATGAATCCAAATTCAAAATAAATCTAATGTAAGCTAGTGTGGACTTTACTTGTTTTCCTTCAAGAAAAAAAGCTTTTGCCTTTGACTTTGCTTCCACATCTTCCAAACAACTTATGTGTCTTATGTGGGTGATCCCACAATATTGGTTTACATTTTTTGGCCTGGACATTGAAATAATTTTTTCTAACTAAATATTCACTTTCAGGCACCTATAGCGGCTAAACCGTGAGGCATTTGAAGATAATGAAAAATAGTGATTTGTGAAATTTTTTCTGTAGATTCTAAATATATTTTTTTCAAAATTTTTGGAATCAGATTGCACTTATTTTTCCATCTACTTCGAAAACTAGTTTTTTTAAGTAAACAATTTTTTATGGAGTATGAATGGTGAGAATCAACATTAGTAAGGATCATGGGTGAGCGGGTGTTTGGGCGGGAGAAGCATAATTTTGAATTTTCTAACAATGGAGTAGGCTGTGGAGGAGCACACTCTAAAGATTTGCAAGTGGAATTGGCACAAGATTTGAATGGTAAGCAAGGTAAGGATGGCTTTGAAGAGACTGACCCCAGAAGAAACATTCAGGTGGACCCGGGGGGGAATACTGTCTGGATTGATATTCTTGTTGAATGTACTAAAGGACATGAGGTTGACAAAACCCAAAACGTGGTGGGGGCCGCTGGTGGGGATGGTGCTAAGTGAAAACCATGGTCATCTCTTTTTGGAGTTAAACCAAATGGTAAATCTATTTTCCCCCTAGTTTGCAACATTTTTGAGCCGGCTAAGGGTAATTTTTCCATTTCTATCCCTGATCTGGTCATTGATCATAATATCTCTCTAATGGATAGAGTGCTGGTTGGAAAATTTATGGACCCTAGACCAAATATTGAAATTGTCAGGGCTTTTGTTAAAAGAAGTGGAGAACTAATGGCCAAGTTCTTATTTTTTCTCTTCCTGAGGGCTATTTTGCTTTTGAATTCTCCTGTAAGGAGGATATTTTGGTTGTGAGGAGTGGTGGCCCTTCGGTCATTAGCAAGTACTCCTTAGCTCTCAAGAAATGGACCACAAACTTGGACCTTTCTGACTCGATTTTTGAAAATGTCCCAATATGGGTGAGACTCCCTAGACTTCCATTGGAATATTAGAATGAGGATGTCTTTAGTGGCATGGCTAACTCTTTTGGTGAGATCTTGTCAATAGACCCGATGAAAACATCTAGGAGAAGGCTTGTTTTTGCTAGAATCTGTGTGGGTGTGTCCCGGAATGTTGACCTCCTGTCATCCATTAAAATATAATTGAAGTTGGGCACTTGGGTTCGAGCAATTGAGTTTGAAATGATTCATTTTGCGTGGTTTAAATGCAAAAAATATGGGCACTAGGCAAAAAAATGTCTACTTAATGCCAACAATACAAAGGAGAAGCCCCAACCTAAATCGTTGCCAGTTTGGAAAAAGAATTTTGAAGGGGATGGAAAAGCGAACAAAGAAAAACATGTTGGAGAGAAAGACATTAAGATGTCTGAGGATCTTGTGAAAGCCCCCGAAAATAAAGATGATGTTGGGATTCAGGTTGTTCTGGAGTGCCAAGAACCTTCAAACAAAATATTAGAGATCGTAACTGGAGGGAATGAGAACAATGAGGTTGGCTTGGAGATTAGAGAGTGTAGACTGGAGATTCAGGAGCCCCTTGAAAATAGGCTAGAGAACGAAACATGTGGGAATGAGGATGAAGAGTTTGGCTTGGATGATATTCCTTCCTAGGGTTTTAATGCACTGAATAAGGAAGGTATTCTGATGCTGGAGATAGGGATTCCCCCCTTGTCATTGGCGTTTGGTGGTGGAGGAGTTTCTAGCCAGGTTTATGCTCAGAATCCGGAATTAGTTGATTCTTTGGAAATAGTTAAGGATTCCTTGGTGGAATCGAGTCAGACTTTGGAGAAACCAAGCGTGAACTTAACCCAAAATATAAATGGTTTGATGGGTACTCTTCCACTGGATCAAAAGGGCTTTCTGATAAGGATTGGGGGTCAGGAAAAGAGGAGGAAAGTCAAGAGGAAACTGATAGAGAAGATGCCAACTCCTATACCATGAAGAAGAAAAAGAAAAACCAACAACATAGTACACTGAAAGGAGTCAATACTAGAACTAAAGATAAGGTAGATTGTGGAGCCACAAAGGGTAGTCAAGGAAGAAGATCTGCTTGATGGCACAGGGAGCATGTAAGCTTTCAGGATATAGCGGATGGTGTTCAAAAAACCATTCCCTAAATTTGCAAATTCTCCCCTAGTAAGATATAAAGATTATGTCATGGAATATTAGAGGGATGAATAGCCTTCATAAGCAGGATGTGTTGCATAATTTTGTAAGGGATCACAAACCTGATATTTTACTTGTCCAGGAATCTAAAATGCCTAAAGAGAAAGTGGAAAAGATTAAAATGTTTAAGTTTTGTGGGGTTCAGGAAATAGTTCTGAAGGCGCTTGAGGGGGAATTGTCACCTTTTAGAATTTAAATTTTATCAAAGGTGATCCACTATTTGAAAGCTCTAATCATGTGGCCACCAAATTTACTCATATTAGAGCTAATTTTAGTTGGATCATTTCTAACATCTAGGACCCCAATGGGAAAGGGGCCAGAAAGATCTTTTGGCAAGAGTTAGCAGCCTTTTGCAAGAAATTCATCAATGAAATTTGGGTTGTTATGGGATACTGCAATACCCCTCTTCAAGAAAATGAGAAGTTTGGGGGTTCCCAGGTGAATATGGAAAGCATAATGGACCTTATGGACTTCATTAATATTCAAGCACTGATTTATCTGGAGCTGCAAGGGGCTTCCTTTACCTGGTCTAATCAAAGAGTGGGTAAGGAGTTGGTTCAAGTCAGATTAGATAGGACTTTAATTTCTGATCAGTGATTTTTAAATTATTTTTTCTCTTTAAAAGTCCTCTCTAGGGCGGGCTCTGATCACTATCCTATCAGTTTTGTGGCAGACCCTATTTTGGCTAAGAGGAATTTACCCTTTAGATTTGAATGCATGTGGCTGTCCCACCCTCAACTCCATGAGGAGATGAGAAAATGGTAGGGTATCTCTTTTTCTGGGACTGCTATGTATAGGATTGCCAAAAAAATTAAGAGAAGTTAAAAATAAGATTAGAATATGGAACAAAGAATCCTTTGGTAACATCTTTAGAAAAAAGTCTAAGTTACAAATTGATCTGAAGGACATTCAAGAGAAAATCCAATTGGAGGGTTGTAATGTTGAGAAAATGAGGAAAGAAAATTAGCTACTTGTGGAGATGCATGATATAATAGCCAAAGAGGAGGATTTTTGGAGACAAAGATCTAGGGTGCTATGGCTCTCAACTAGCGATAAAAATACTAGATATTTCCACATGTTTGCTTTGAAACACAGGGATGCTAATAGGATTACTCACATTGAGTACAATGGAGACCATTTTGAGAAGGATGAGGATATAAGAAGACAAGCTGTCCTTTTCTTTAGTAATCTCCTTTCAGCTAGTGATGGAGTTAATCAAGACATACAAGATCATCTTTTTGAGGCAATCCCTGATCTTGTTAAGGGTTGATAACAAAATTTTAACTGCTATTCCATCCAAAGAAGAAATTAAGAGAGTTGTTTTCTCCTTTGATGGCAATAAGGCCCCTGGACTTGATGGTTTCCCTATGTTCTTCTTTCAGTGGTTCTAGGATATTGTCGAAGAGGATGTGGTGAATGCTGTTAAATAATTCTTTGGATCAAGGAGCATCCTTAAGGAACTTAATGCTACCTTCCTGGTCCTTATCCCTAAGCGTCCAGGTGCTATGGACTTTGAATCCTTCAGGCCTATAAGCCTTTGTAATTCCTTCTACAAAATTATCTCTAAAGTCTCGACCTCCAGGCTTTTGATTGTTCTACCTTCCCTGATTTCACCCCAATAGAATGGCTTCATTCTTGGAAGGTAGATTCTAGATTATATTATAACAGTCCATGAAAATTTTCATTCTCTCTCAGAGTCTAAGACTGAAGGTTACCTCCTTAAGTTAGACATCTCTAAAGCTTATGATCGTGTTGACTTGGAATTTTTACTCAGAATCATGAGGGTGTTTGGTTTCAACAACAAATTCCTCCAACTGGTTAGACAACTCATTTCAACCGCTTCTATTTCAATATTAGTTAATGGATCTCGTTCACATTTCTTTAATAATTCTAGAGGGCTAAGGTAGGGAGATCTCATTTCTCCTATTCTATTTACCATTATGGAGGAATGCCTTGGGAGGAACTTGAAAAAAATGATTGATCAAGGATCCCTAGTGGGTCTGAGGCCTTCTTCCAGTAATTGGGTTTTCTCACACCAACAGTTTGTGGACGATACCATTTTGATGGGGAGGTCTACTATGGATGAAGCTAGGAATCTTAAAAAAATTCTGGATGATTATGAGGGAGCATCTGGTCAGAAGGTTAATATACAAAAAATCTCTTTATTCTTCTTCAATACTCTGGAGCCAAGGCAGAATAAGATTGCTAGAATTTTCGGTTGTAGAGTGGAATCTTTACCATCAATCTATCTTAGGTTGCCTTTGGGCCTGAAGCCTTCAAAATACTTTTGGAATTCTTTGGTTGATAGATTCAAAAAAAATCTTTTGGGGTGGAAAGGAGCTCTTCTTAGTCAAGCTGGTAAGATTCAGCTTCTCAAAGCCACTCTTCAGAACCTTTTGATCTATGCTTTAAGTTTTTTAAGATCCCTTCTAAATATGCAGAGGCTATTGAAAAAACTCAGAAATGATTTCTTTGGTCTGGTTTCAAAGAAAGGAAAAGAATGGCCCTTATTGATTGGGATTCTATCTGTAGACCAAAAAAGTTAGGAGGACTGGGTCTTAGAAAGATCAGGACAATGAATAGAGCTCTCCTAGCAAAGCAAATATGGAGAATTTTCTCATCAAATGGAGAATGGAACAACATCTTAAAGAGAAAATATATGGCTAATATTTTCTCTCTCAAAACTTTTCTCGAGTCTCCTTGGTTGCCCCGTGGTTTGGCTCTCTGGAATGATATGATTAGAGGGAGGAACATTTTTGACTTGGGTGTGGGATGGAGCATTAGAAATGGGAATCTGGCTAGGTTTTGGGAAGACAGATGGGTTATGAAGGAGCCCTTAATCTCTTTTGACAGTTTCAAAGGGTGGGCTGATACCTGCAAGGCTACTTATGGGATCTTTGCTAAAGACTACTAGAGAAATGGGGAATGGGTGAATCTAAGCCAGATCAGTTTGGACCTTACTCCACTCCAATCCTCTCTAATGGCGATTAGAATGGGTTCAAACCAGTAGGAGAATCTTTTGGTTTGGTCAACCAATCCTTCAGGCAGCTACTTAGTTTCCTCGGCTATCTCTTTGTTGTCCTTTTCTCCTGCCCCTCCCCCCTTTTGGGATAAATCTTGGATTAATCACCTGACCCCCAAGGTCAATATTTTATTTTGGATTCTCCTCCAGAATAAGGTGCTCACGGTGGATAAAATTTGTAAGTAGGGTTTTCAAATCCCCAATCATTGCTATCTTTGTAAGGGAGAAGCAAAAACTGCTAACCATTTGTTCCTACATTATCCGTATGTGACTTCTATTTGGGGTAGGTTTTATTCTCTCTGGAACCTTTCGTGGGTGTCTCCTGCGACTATCAAAGACCAATTTATTAAGTGGAAGGCTCCCTCCTTGAATCCTTATATTTGTAGATTATGGTCCCTCACTTTCCCTTATATAGTTTGGGGAGTGTGGAAGGAGCGAAACAATAGAATCTTCAGGGACAAGGAAATTCTGAAGAATATTGTGTTTGAGAAAATTTACAGGATAATTGTGGAGAACTACAACAATTTCCCTTTTCAAGAGAACAAGTTGGAATTTGTGGTTTTCTTGAATTACAACCTCAAGATGGCTAAAGAATGAGAAATCAAAAGATATGTGTCCAAAGCCTCTAAACCTGCAAAAAAGAACCTTGAAGGTGCCATCTGGTACCATCCTCCTAGGGGTTGGATAAAATCCAATTTTGATGGGGCGGTGAAAGGGAATCCGGGGAAGGCAAGGAGTGGGGGTGTAATAAGAGATCATAATGGTATGTTTATTGCTGTGGTGGCTATTTCCTTGGGAATACAAACTAATCATTTAGTCGAAGCCATTGGAGCTTTCCAGGTCATTGACATGACAAGTAGAATGTACTTAAAAAATATATAGATTGAGGGCGACTCTAAAAATATCATTGATTGTCTCCTTGGAAATTCCCCCCCTTCATGGACCATTAAATATTGGATAGATGAAGCTAGGGCTACTATATCTAGATTTGACAAAGTGAAAATTTCCCATGTCTATAGGGAAGCTAATAGTGTGGTCGACTATTTTGCTAATGAGGGGATTAAACATAATGGGAAAATGATGCGGAAAAATTGTAATGAGTTGGGTGCTGACGTCAGAGATTTAATCAACGATGATATCACCCATGAGAGAGACACCGCATTTAATGATGATTAAAAAGAAGGTTGCCAAGTATCAAAACATCATTCGATACTCTGGCAAAGCCGTAATAATTTTTGACTAATGGTAAGGCCTGACACTTTATGTGGGTGCTTTGGGTATGCTGCAGGCTCTCTGGTCTATTATTTCTTGGTGTGATCTACTAGAACAAGAGAATTGTGACCATGGGAGGAAGTAGAAAAAGGGTGGAGTCGACAGGCTTCGTGAAGAACAAGAAAAACTCAAAGGTCTGGAAGAAAATTGAGTGGGGAGGGCTTCAAACTTTCATTGATAAGATCTATGGTCTTGAACCTAAGGTCACTGAGTATTTTGCTAAACACTGGAATAATGGTGATATAATTCTCTTAGGGAGGAAGGCTAAGGTGGATGAATCTCTTATTAGGGAAATCATGGGTCTTTCTACAGATGGCATGAAGTTCTATTGTGATAGGAAGTTCTTAGACAAAGCTATAATTAGTTTCCCTAAGTCCGAGGAGGAAAGAAAGGAGTTGGTCAAAGTCTCCAACAGTTACTTCGATGCCAAGAATATCAAGAAGATTTGGAGGGAGGTGCTCAGGATTCTCATGGAGTACATTATGCTAGATGGTAGATTTACCAGAGTCTACGGTTACCATTTCGTCCTCCTCAATCATTTTCGACATAAGGTAAGGGTCTCTTTTCCTCATTGGCTGCTTTGTTCCATGAATAATAGTATTGAGGAACATAGAAAAAACCCTAAGAAGAATCCGGTCCTGCATGCTGGCCTTATGTGGCTTATCCATGAGCACTTTAAAAATATGTAGGCCTTGTCTAACCCTCTTTTGGCCTCAACCTCAGAAGGTTATGATACCGAGTCTAGTTCGTCTGAGGGAAAAGATGACTCGGAACCTGAGTGGGCTAAGGAAGACACTCCCCTCCCAGTAAGATAAAGAAATATACCCCTCTGGCTAAACCCTTGAACAAAAAGTCTAGCCCTGCAAATACCCCTTTTGGTACTTCTCAGGAGGAGAATGTCAAGTCGAAGGAGCCCCCTATTAATAAGTTGGTTTCTTATTTGGGGGATTCTTTAGATGAGAACTCTGCCCCCAAAGCTAATGGGGTCTCCTTTGCCTCTTTTCCTACCACTGACAGAGAGAAAAGACCCAAATCCCTTGGTGACCTCAACCTTGATGACCACTACTTCAAGCCGGACAAGGAATTTCCTGAAGATATTATGGCAATGGCCATAAATGGTACGGTTGACTATTTCAAAATTTTGAAATGGGATTTCCATGAGATAAAGGACATAAATTTTAAAACAAGGAACTCACTAGCAAGCTGGAGGTGTTGGAAGCTAAAGTGGCTTCTCAGAACTCTACCGAGGTCTTATGGACTATGGAAGAGAAGATGGCAATGGTTGAATTCTTCCAAAGAACAGTTGAACTCACATACAATCAGAAGAAGGACAACGAGAACAAGGTCAAGTACCTGGAAAAGGAAATTGGTAAGATCAAGGATACTATGAAAACCATCATTGAGCATAACCACAGAGTTGTAACACATAACACCACTATCCTGAGCGCTATGGTGGAGAAAATGGAAAACACCCAGCAAGGGTTGCTTATTGTGGATCTGGAAGTTGATAAGAATAAAAGTAAGTAGGAGGATTTTGGCCCTTCGAAGAGAACAAGAGCCAACCTAAAGAGAAAAAAGGATTCTTCGCCTCTAGAGAATCAGGACCTAAAGAAGGTGACCTAATAAATGTACAAATTGGTAGCTGAGGTTGCTGAGACTTTAAAGTCTCTTGGTTAGTTTTGGTTGTGTTTTTTGTTGCTGGATTCTTGCTAACTTTTTGCTAGCTCTTGGTTGGTGGTTGATCTCCTTTTTTGCTTTATGCTATTTCTTAGCCTTCCTATCTTTGGGTACTCTAATTTTTTATTTTAATATGGCTTGTAAACTTTATGGTTTCGGGTCCTTGTAAAACCTATTTTTTCCTCTATCAAAAACATTTTTAAGGAGTGATACTCACCATATACAACATAATTTTTTTTTCCATGAAGGATAAAATTCTATTTTTTTTGAATTCAGATTTGTAACTACGATATCTAGTGCTTCCAATTGGTTTCATAGTGTTTTATTGAATACTTTTTTCTCAATCAAGTTTCAAAGTCAAACCAATTACAATTCAGACATAGGAAGACTGTATACAATGTAGCTATTTTTGTATGTTTTGAAGTTCAATTTTTTTTTGCTGGATCAAGGACTTCAATATCTAGTGCACTCATATTTTTTATTTTTTTTTTGATAATTTGCTATTTTTCCATGTGTAGAACATAGAGCTTGATTTTCGGTGAAAACCTTATGTTTAATAAAACTAAAAAAAAAATACATAATTAAACCAAAACATATTAAAATTATATTCGTTGGATAGCTCGTTCCGAGGACTACCATCATCTAGTTGGGTTTGTGAAGTCTCTCCTCCATTTTAATCTTCAACTCGAGTTTCGAAGGGAAAAATTTTGGAGTTTTTTGGTGCCAGAGGGTGAGAAGGTGGGAAAAGGGGGGTTCAGGCGAACCAAGGGGGTTCAAGCGAACCCCCTTTCAAAAAATGTTTTCTTTGTGTTTTTTTGTGAGAATGGTGGGACCTTGCATTTAATGGGTTCACTCAAACCCGGGTTTTAGTGAATGCTCTTTTGGTTCGATCGAACCAAATAGTTCATTTTGAACCCCAAAAAGTAATTTTTTTTGCATGGGGTCATTTTTTGCAACTTTTCCTTCCTCACTCGAATTGTAAAACACTTTTGTGGGTTTACCCATGTATACTCCACAACTTACGTGTCTTGTCTGTGCTCCCATAGTTGCATGCAAACAACAAAACTATCCACGTGCCTTGACTATACTTTTTGCATGCATATTGAATATGAGAATGCGAGGAAGAGGGGAGGGGATAATGGAGGCTTGTTTACTGTAGTGAGTGTATTCTGCCAAATAGTTCGCTTGCCTTGTCAATGCTTCCATCTTTTACATATGCACCTAACGTGGAGAACCAGAGAGGTGAGTGGAATAAGGTGTTACACCTACCAATTGCATCTACATTTTTTAGCGTCTGGTATTTTCTTTCGTGCTCTATAATATGACTAGAATTTGCTTCCATGATCTATATGATTACCAAAACTCATTTGTATGTATCCTTCAATCATCTCATTTCTTGAGATCATAATTTCTTAAGGGCATTTTGTCAGACTGTTCACATGCCTTGTCTATGCCTCCATGTCTTTTTTTGAAGTAGAAGATCTAGTATAATGATGCTACTGTGAAGAAATATGATGCAAAATGCATAAATTCTACAAACTTATACTAAGACAAATCTCAATAAATATGACAAACATTTTTCCCATATGGCAAACACTTTATCTGGGTATAAGCTGAAAAAACAGGGATGTAGTGATAAAAATCTATTGCATTGGTATACTTATAGTTATGTTAATGTATCTATAAAACAAATGGATTGATGTTATATCCTCTTTCCACTGAATTAATTGAATCCTTAATATAAAGGCCTTCAACTATCCAAGAAAATAACATTTAACAGTATGTGGTACCATCTTCTCATAACTCAGAACATTAGGATAAACAAGGGAAATTAAAGAAATATGTATTCTTGTTGGGTTATGCCAAAATATTGTCATGTATCTAGAGATGGAACTCATAATTTCTTCACAATGCTCCAAAGAATGCTTTATTAGATCTATATTCCCATAATATCAGTCCTTAATATTTAATGAAACTTTCACTTAATATGTTGTTAATCTTGTTCTTGCTAGTATGACTCACTAGGAAAGGAAAGGTCTTGATGAGGTCAACAATGGCTTGTAGCCTACAATCATTGAGGATCACAAATCTAAAATGAATGGAACCTCATGCTTCTCAACACAACCAAAATGTATAGCGTGGGATTCATTCATGAAACAAATGGATTCAACAATAGAAAACTTTTCAACCAAAAGGATTTTTATAGTATGATGTAGTTAACTCATAGTCATATAATTAAACATTCATTGTGGAACTTTCAGTCAAGAAGTTTGTCTACAAAAAGGAAGAACATAACTACAAAAGTAACGATAATTTTCAGTTTGAACCTTGCAAAAAGGGGACTATAATATTGTAATCTCCAACTACATAGAATATAACATTTAGCATCAACAATGATAATTGCTCTCCGCAAATGAACTTTTTGAAACATTATTATTACCTAATTTCATAATGGAAGCACAAATGTTTAGTGTGCCAAATTTTGTTCAATAAAATCGTGATAACAACTAAACGCTTTTTTTTATGACAGTTGGAACGTCATTCAATGTTCTGAGGCTTAGCAACTTGTTGGTATTATCCCTTTAGAAATAAATAAGTTCAAGATAATTCTCATATTGCTTTGTACATTTGGCAGATGTGAAGTGGTCAATGTTTCGTTCAAAGGAAACAAACAAATTTTATGGATAATTTTTAAAAGTAGGGAACGGAAAATTAAAGAAAAAAGGTCAAGATGACGACAACCCATGTTGAGGCTGCATTTTTTGGGATATATAATGGCCAAATCACATGATATATATGCGGATATCTTATCAAAATGCCACGAAGATCCACATCATTTAAGGTTGTAGTTTCCCAGTAGTAAAAGACAAAAAAAAACAACTGAAAATTTGGCAAAAAATTATGAATGGCTGAGATGCATTTAACCACCTTGTCGGGCTTCTGGGCATTTTTCATTTGTTCACGGACAAAATGAGTTTGTAAAACTCAAATAAGGACACGCCTTCGACATAAAGATATATAAATATATACAAAATTAATTTGTAAAAAAAATTGCAACTTAAACAATATTATAACATTCATTGATCTAGAATAAATAAATAAAACCATTCAAAAAATAAATAATATTTTAATCTGCAATCTGCAATCTTCTTCTTCTATAATAAATTTAACAAAATAATATTTAATTTACAGGAATAAATATATTAAAACCATTCAAAAATAAATCTACAAAATTTGAAAGAGGATATTATGAAAATCCATTTCCCCTTGTAAAAATAAGAGCTACAGAGCAATGAAATTCTTGCCAAAATGTGC